>VZTY01001899.1:83914-301337 GCA_013400935.1 Turnix velox
AGTGGGAGGTGTCCCTGCCTATGGCAGGGGGGTTGGAACTCGATGATCTTTAAGGTCCCTTCCAACCCTAACTATTCTATGAATCTATGAATCTATGAATCTATAATTAACTATTGGAAGAGCTTAAGAGAGTTGCTGTGGATTTTCTCTCATAAGCAGTCCTTATATCAAGATGCCTTTGTGAAGGACGTGGTTTAGCTCAACCAGAAGTAAGTGCAGCTGTAAACAGGAATTGCTGACTAGAATTTTATAGCTTATGTGATGCAGCGTGACAGATTAGATAATTAGAGTTGTTCCTTCTGGCTGTAATGCTTTGCAAACCTATATTGAAGCGAGCTGTAGCATGTATTTTGTCAGCCTAAAGAGCTCAAAGACCATAGTGAACTGTGATCCTTTAAGGACGGCCCTTGAATGAATATTGCTCATTTGAACAGGCATGAAATCACAAAAAAAAATAATTTTTGCATGCTTTTAAATGAAAAAGCATTTTTAGTGAAAGGGTTTATTAATTTATTTGCTCACCTTTTTAATGGATTCCCTCCCCTACAGGCTCTTGTTCTGTGTTATTTTTTGGAAACTAATTCTAAACAATACAATTTAGTTGACAAAAATGTGATTGAAATTGGAGCTGGAACTGGGTTGGTCTCCATAGTAGCCAGTTTACTGGGTGAGTACGTGCCATTGCTCTTAATGCTCTTGGAAACATCTCTCAGACAAATACTGGAGGGCAAAGGAAGCATCTCATTTTCTCTAAAATGCCATTGTCTGAAAGTTTCCAAGAGCAAGAAAAAGTAAATTCCAAAGGGTTTATTTGGAATCCTGCTATTTTTTTCTGTAAAGCTGTGATTGTACTAATGTCATAAAGGAGGTCTCAGTAGATAATGCTGTCATTAGGGCACCAGAATATGTAACTAGTGGGCCTTACAGGATGTCAGTGGCACCTGGATTAAGATATATATGGGTATGACAAATACATCACCTTCCATTGACCGAACACTCTTGGATGCCAGATCACTTTCTATTTTTGCTCACTTTCTTTCTGCAATTGATCCTTGATTGTCCTGCTGCAGATACTGTTGTGTTTTCTCTCACGACAGCCTGTTCTTTCTCAAGAATAATCTGAATGTGTAGCTTCTGCATTTTAACAGAATTTTATCTTGCTGTATTCTGAGAAATCTGACTATATAAGAAATTAAAGAACCTGAGGCAATCCTCAAATCTCACAAAATAACATTCTTTTGAGTCTGTAGATGGTACTTTTCAATCCCTCTTTGCTCACTATTCTTTTAACCAACGTGATATCAAGACCCAGTGATTATCTTATTTTCCCCCACTCATCCCTGGCTATATTTAGATGGCAATCTGTAGAGTAGAACTGCCAGGAATGAACTATTTATTTCAGAGGCAATGGCTAAGAGCTATTTGGAACATTTACAGTTTTGCCCACAGTGATGGCTAACTGGTAAAATCCCTAGTACAGTGACATTTGTGAATGGGCTTTTACTCAATCTTGAAGTATATTCAAAGATTATCTTTGTTTTCTCCCTGTCACAGGTGGACTAGTGACTGCCACTGACCTGCCAGAACTGCTGGGAAACCTTCAGCACAATGTTCTCCAAAATACAAAGCTGAAATGCAAGCACCAGCCTTGTGTTAAGGAATTATCTTGGGGAATCGATCTAGAAAAGAACTTTCCTAGGTCTTCCTGTCACTTTGACTACATTTTGGCTGCTGACGTAGTTTATCACCATCCCTTCCTGGATGAACTTCTTCTGACTTTTGATCACTTGTGCAAGAATGACACTGTTATTCTGTGGGCTATGAAATTTAGGTTGGAGAAAGAGAACCAATTTGTGGGCAGATTCCAGACACTGTTTGACTTAGAGGTGATTTCTGATTTCCCCAGTTTGGACATAACCTTGTATAAGGCAATGAGGAAAGGCAGGATACCTTCCAAAGTGATGGTTTGAAAGGGAGATACAGGAACATGACAGTTCCAGCTGTTGTGCAGCTTGTTCTTTTTTAAATATTTTCCATGTTAGTAGCTGGTAACACCTGTATACTGACATTTTAGAGACAGCTAAAACAAAACATCAGGTTCCTAGTGCATCCCCAACAAAGTCCTAAATTCAATTTGCTATGTTTCACAGAAGAAATGTGTCTTTGATGTTTTCTTGAATTCTGTGTGTTAAACAGACAACACTTGTAACTTTCACAGGCCTTGCCATTATTGTTATGGGATGTGTAATGAATATTTCCATTACTTTCAAGTGCAGCTTTGAACAGTGTCTTGTATGATCAACCAATCATTTTAAAATTAACACCATGACGATTCTTTGTATTCAAAAGCTGTGGTGCTAAATCTGATCTCTCCCCAGTCCAACAATTGTGTAAATCCTTCCTTTGTATAGCCTTTATAGGACATTAAATTAACTAAAAAAAAACCCAAGCAAACCCATGTAGGAAATACACTAAGATAATAATAGGACAGCATATAGTTGTCACTCTTTTATTTAATGTTTGTGTATTTTTTCCCTTTTAATTTTTTTTATTTAGACTCAGGGATTCTTCAACAGGCACACAAGGCAAGAGAGAGTTAAGTGTTTTGTTGCTTGAACAAAGGCCTTCAATAAGAGCACAGCATATCAGCAACTGCCCTTTGCAAAGACCTTGAATTCTTGGAGGTCTGCCCCTCCAAAAATAGATGGCCACCTGTACCTCAGGGAACAACAATGGAAAAATAACAGTATCCATCAATAGAGGAGTTTTGCACTGCCAACTGGTGGTGACTGGAAGTAGAAAACCAAACCAGCCTGATGTGGTGTGGTTGAGGCGTGGGCAGGCTTAGATATTTATTCTTTGTTTTTGTAGGCAAACAAAATGCTTTTGTCCTAGCCACTCAGTACCCTGTGTTCCTCCTTTCAGTGATTAGATTAATGTGCTTGAAAGCCTACTGGAGAACTGTCTTCTGGGAACAGTAATAAAATTATTCTTTGGACACAAATAATTTTCTAGTTTTGTTTATAAATGAGAGAACTTCTAATCCCTTGTGGGCTAGAAGAGAAGCAAGCACAGCTCATGTGCTAATGACAGTGTAGAGCTTTAGCAACCCTGCTGTAGCAAGCAATTGCTCTATTAATATTGAGGGCTCAGGGGACTGTGGGCCTTTATCTTTTTTGGCTCCCTTTTGTTGTGCCTCCAGGAGATATTTATGTATTGTCACATCTGAGCATTTTTTTATGATGACTTCTAGAATATAATAGTGTTTTTACCTCTTCTTGTGACAGATGCACATTACTTTTTAGTTCTGCTGCCTGGCAGAAGTATGGGGTAGAACTATGACAAAGGACTGGTATAACTAAAAAGTACTCTTACTCTCAGAAGAACACGTGATTTTCTTGAAACAGAGGTTCTCAACAATAGAGATAAAATGGTGCAGAAAGTACAGTCTGAGCATCCAGTCTCTTCCAGTAGGAGCTGGAGATCCCATGTATGAATGGAAATGTTGAAGAGGATTTTGTAGGGAGGATGGATGAGGATGTGGCAGGAGGGATTTATGAGTGGAGGGAGCATTCCTGAGAAAAGGTAATTAGGGGCAGAAGAAGAGATGGATGAAGAGAAAGAGAAGAGGTAGCAGCAGTTGAACTGACTTCACAAAGAGTTAGTAACCCAATGCTGCAAGGGTAGACCATCTTTCCTTATTGACTGTTTGTTAGGAGGGCATCCTTGGTGAGACACAGAGGATGACTCTGATATTAGCAGAGCAATCTGTATTTCTCAGGTTGAGATGGAAGAATTATTTGGATTGGAAAGGGCCTTTAAAGTTCATCTAATCCTACCCTCTGCATTCAGCAGGGACATCTACAACTAGGTCATGTTGCTCAGAGGCCTAACCTCGAATGTTTCCAGGGATAGGACATCCACTGCCTCTTTAGAAAACATGTTCCATTGTTTTACCATCCTTATTATGAAAAACGTCTTCCTTATGTGTAGTCAAAATTTACCCTCTTTTGGTTTAAAACTCTTATCCCTTGTTGCATTGCAACAGGTCCTACTAAAAAGGTTATCCCCATCTTTCTTACAGGCACCCTTTAAGTACTGAAAGGCTGCAATATGTTCTCCCTAGATCCTTTTCTTCTCTCAGCTTGTCCTTAAAGGGGAGGTGTTCCATCCCTCTGATCATTTTCATGGTACTCCTCTGGACTCACTCTAATAGGCTTTCTTCTTACATTGAGGACCCCATTGTGGACACAGTACACCAGATTTGGTCTCACAAAAGTAGAGAGGCAGGATCATGTCCCTCAACATGCTGGCCATGGTTCTTTTGGTGCAGCCTATGATATGGCTTGTCTTTCTGGGCTGCAAAATGAGAAGAAAGGAAGCCAAGTATATTTGCTCTACTTTCTGGCTCTCTTGCTGGGAGATCACATGTGAAATTTTGGCTTGGGGGTTATTAATGAAAATCTTCTAAACCTCATTTGTTAGTTTCTTGTGGCAAGGTTTGTAGGAAGAAGGTGTATTTTTTGTTGAATCAGCCAGTATAGCTAGAAAATTAGACTATGCCAGCTGGCATGGAGTATTATCTCTACCTACAGATGTAATACTTCTGTACGTAGATTTTTACAGTTGTAGAAAAACACAATTACAGAACTGAAATATTTTGTCCATAGAGTTTAATAGGAATAGTTCACTTTAAGGGAATAAAAAAACCAAACCTGTATCTCTGCCACTTCTAGATTTCCTCTCCTCTTGTCCTTCTTCCAAAATCCCTAGTGACCATCAAATACACTGCAGTTGATGCTTTCATCATTGGATCCCAAAGGGCATTTCAAAATGTTTTGAGGATAAATGAGGATAAATGAATTAGCTCTGTAATTTATGGGCAACAGAGAAAACATCTTGTGAACCCCAAAGTGATGAAGACTAAAAGAGGTTATTTGAAGACTACAGCAAAGTAGTTATGGTAAAAGCACTTTTAAATAGCTGTTCTTTGAATTAGCCATTGTATTCTGGCCGCCTGCTGATCCCTGCTGAGCTCCTGCTGAAATCAACAGGAGATTTGTTCATAAAGTGGATTCAGGACTGGGCCCTTTAGGGACAGCAGCTTGTTAATATTTACTGTAATGTAACATTAGTCTTCTTTCTCACAAGTCTGTCTAGTACCACTGTGTGAAGCCTCCTGGGAAAGTTCTAGCAAGTGGCTGCTCTATTGTGTAGCTACCTTTTATTCTCTGGTATGATGGGCAGGTTATTAGCCATGACCAATGGAAGGTGGAGGTTCTATGTGTCATTTGCCTATGGAAATGATTACTGCCCTTTGAGTCTCATGTGAATGTCAATATTACCGACTCCTAAAGTCAGTTGTAATTTTAACAGTCACTTGTTCTTTGTTCTGATATTTCAAATGAAGTATCGAGATGTCATTCAGTGCATTATGTTGCTGATAGCTGTGGCATTTACATCTGTATCTTGTAAGAGGTGAAGCAAAAAAAAAATTTGGTTAAATTTGTGGGTGTGAGAGCTCCACCTACAAGGAATGCCAGGGAGGCTGCCTATGCTGACAGGCTTCTACAATTTCCCATAGATTGTTGTGGTAATGATAACAACTGAAGAAATAAATCAGCATGTATGGTCTGAATTTAATAGTTTCCCTAGGTTTTCCATATTCCAACCCAAGAATAATTTATTGAGCAACAATATATTTAAGCAACTTGTCAGTATTGGTTATATTTTCTACAGATAATGTTTTTCAAATGGTAATGGTTTCATGAAGAGTTCTTTTTGTATAGAGGATATATAAAATCATTACAGTGATTTACTTTGCTGCTTATTGTATAACGTCTCCATAAAGGTCTTTTACAAATTGTAGCCTTTTCCTTCTCAACACTCAAGTAACAAACACTTGCAACATTTTTCAGTTTCCATGTGATCATACTGAGTTTTTGGGTCTGTCTTGTTAAGTTGTGATATTGCAGCTCTGAATGACTCGGTTGAATTTGCATTATTAAACCCACTGTTTTGGGCTTTTACCTCCTCTAGCAACTGTAGCTATTAAGAAAGTCTGTAGCTGTTAAGAAAAGGCTATTTAGAAAAAAACCCATTCAAATAATGGTACAAATTTACTGTATAAATCCCATTTTCATTTAGAAGCAGTGATGGAGGACCAGCCTAAGAAATACAACTGCTGAAAATTACCCAAATAACTACTCATGGCACAAATGTCAGTTGAATAATGAACAACTTGGCTATTGTACAAACACTAACCAGTGTCAGAGGAACAAAGAAAACTAGATGCCACATATGTCCTCCTTAACAGTAATAAAGATCCATTTTCCACATTAAAGACATGGAGTATATTCAGCACATGCTAAACAATCTGAAGAAATACTGAAATAAACCAATGAAAAGAGTATCCTTAAGCCTGAATGGATTTAGTAGACCCAGAATCTGGAGACACAGATATTTGCCCCCTCAGAGTTCCTACTAAACCACAAGGTGATCTCAAATAAATTCAGCTAGAAAGGAAAATAGATAGCAGTTATCACAATGTCCTTGCTTCATGGATGTGTTTCAGAAATTGATATGTTCATTCTTATAATAGCTATGTGACGTCAGGGAAATATTGTTACACAGGCGAAAGGCAAAGGAGAACTGAGCTAACTGTCAAGCAAGGCATTCAGTCACAGTGGAGAGTGCAGTACAGAAGTTGTTTCACAGTGTAACACTGTGTTCTAAATTGTTAGAGTTCACTCACATGAAGCAAAAATTGAAGTTAATGTTATTATTTCTTAAAAAGATGTTTTTCCGTGCCACTTTATAAATAAACCACACTGAGTATTAGAATTCAGCAACAGGAAAGAATAAAATCAGAAATTTCTCTTTCACATAGTTATGCCAACCAAACAACCATGCCATACACATACTATATTTGCTACTGTGGAATTTTAGAATTGTTCAGGCTGGAAGGCACCTTTGAAAGTCACTTAGTCCTACCTCTTGCTCTGGGACAGATTAAAAGTCTGAAGTAGGTGGGGCCCATCTTGATTGTCCTACCCAGCTATTGCCTCTTTCATCCAACTTTGTCACTAAGTAGAGAGATGTGGAAAGCCTGAGAGCTGACCTTGCCAAGAAAGATTAAGGCAAAGAAGGAAGGGATTAGCCCAGCCTTTTCATGTCCTGCATAATTCAATTCCCTGTCTCATTCACCAGTGCATTCATATTTTCTACATGCTCCTTTTGTCTTGATGTACCTATAAATCTCTTCACATCTAATCTAGCTGACCCTTGGGCTTCCTAACTCCACCACTTAAGAGATGGTGCAGACTCTCTGTACATAAAGTCTGAATGCAATGAAATTCTGAGAGCTCATGTTTCAGGAGATCTATTATTGCATGAATTTTCTACAGAACATTATTTATCATCTGCTAGATGTAATTAATATGTAGTATCAGATGATTGCACTATTGAATTATACAGATTATACATTATCAGATTATTACTATTAATTAGCTTTAGGTCTTCTGTCTTCTGTGTTATTGACTACTCCCATTCCTTTCAGTTTTGAAAGCAATTCATGGAAACAGAAAGTGTTGTTGATCTCACGATGCCTGTGATTATTACACCCATGTGTGCAGTAATGACTGCTGGACTCTGAGGTGCTCAGCCTTGGCACCAAAGTAAAAGGGTCATTAGCTATTGGCTGCTTTCCTCCAGGAGTCAATTAGCTTATAGCACTACTGTCACTCCTCCATTAATTGGCAGAAGCATATGGGCACTTTGGGTATCTGAATGGATTTCTTGATGGTAGAGACCATCTTTGTTTGAAATAAATAATTTTTTAATCTTTTTTTTTTCCCTACTGATCCTCAAAATAAAATTGTCCCCAAGTGGCCTGAACAATCACCAAATGATGCCCTGGCAGTGAAACCCTAGAAGGCTCTGCTGTCATCCTTATTGAAAGGACAGAAAAAGCATTTGATTCCATTTCAGTTTATTGACTCTTGGACAGTGTTTTCTTGGGCAATTGATTTACAATGGGAAGATACAGACAAAGAGAGATGGTAGATCTGATTTAGAGAATCATATACTACAAGGACAAACAGTATTTTCTTGACCATTTCTGCCTGATATAGACAAGCGTTGAAATATTTTGAAGTGTACTTCAGAAGCACAAACTGCTGCTTTTCAGGCAGGAGTCCTTCATCAAAGAAAGGAAGCTTTTGTGGAGTATTTTAGTCTGATTAAGATGAAAATCCCATGGATTCAGAGAGTCATCTGGGATTCAAGTGGTGATGGTGAATGGCTAAGGTCTTCTGTTAGTGCCCTGTGCCCTGTCATCCAAGGTGAGTGGTCACATACTCTAGCAGACTTTGGCATATACTATACAGTAGACAGACACTCTTCAGCTTTTGGAGTCTTGATTTCCTAGCAGCAGGGCAGGCAAATAAATAATTTCAGTCAAAGTGTGTTCACCCAAACCAAAATGTTATGCAAAACTGGTGTTCTGTAAGCCAGCTTTGTCAGAGAAGTCCTAGCTAATTCTAATTAGGAAAATGCAGTGGGAAGAAATCTGTTCAACCAGCTGTGCAGAAGGTTGCAGAGATAAGAAATCATAAAAAAGTTATTGCTGAGCTACATGAAATGCCCCTGTTTAATTCAATACTTATTTTCAGTCCAGTGCCTATTTTTCAGTAAATTCCTAGCAGATAGTCCATACAGTAGCCATAAGAGCTGAATAATAGAGGGAGGAGAAAGTTCATATAAGAAAAATTGTCTGCCACAGCCTATGAAAAAAAATATGCCTTTTAATAACAGCATAAGAATCCATGCTTGTAATCACACTACTAAACATGGAATGTTTAAAAGCTATCTGGGGAACTATAATTTAGTAAAGTCTAGGCAGGGACAACAAAGAACATCTCCTTTGCGATTTTCTCATTGCTGGTCTCATGTCAACATGAAACACAAAAATTCTCTGTTTCTACTCTTTCTCCATGAATGCAGTTGGTCCCCCATAATTTTTTTCCCTCTTCACGGCTGTAACAGTTGGGGAAAAAAAGGATGGCAGAGTATAGACAAAGGAAGATAGACTAGATATGTGATTCTTTTTCATGCATGCAGCATTATCCACTTTTTTCTTCCTATGGCATAAATCATAGAATCATAGAACTATATAGTTGGAAGGGATCTTCAAAGGCCATCCTGTTCAACCCCCCCTGCAGTGAACAGGGACAAACTGTACCAGATCAATTTGCTCAGAGCCTCATGAAGCCTGGCCTTGAATATTTCCAGGGATGGAGCCTCCACCACCTCTCTGGGCACCCTGTTTCTGTTCCACACCACCATTATGGTGAAGGAGTTCTTTCTAATACCTGATCTAAACCTCCCTTGCTCTAGTTTAAAACCATTGCTCCTTGTCCTGTTGCTACATGCTCTGACAAATAGCCCCTCCCCAAGCTTTCCTGTAGGCACCCTTCAGGTACTGGTAATATATATGCCTTTCAGAGAGCTATCTGAAGCCTCTTTGCTTCATCTTCCCAGATGAAATCCCTTTGTCATTCATGCAATTTTAAGATGACCCCTGGGTCTTTGGAGTATGGTCCTGTGAAATCTGCATTTCATGGATGCAGAGCAGTCCATTCTTGAAAACAAAGCAGAGATTATTCTCACCAATATCCAGGAAGAAAAGAGACCTTAAAGTCCAGTCTTCATCTTCTTGAAAAAGTGCTGTAACCACTAGTCAATTAGATAGAATTGTATACCATCACTTCCCAGATTGGATCAAGAGACATCTTCAATTTCTTCTAGTGGGAGAAGGAAATACCTATTGACAAGCTGCTTTAAGTTCTGTATAATAGAAATGGAGAGGTGGAGGCAGTGATGTTAAGAACAGCTGAGGACTCAGTGCATCTCTGGAGGCATTTTGTCTCTGTTAATTATCTAAGGAGTATTGATACTAAGAACTGAAGGGAATGTGCTTCCCTCCTATCCTCTTTCTGACACCATAATCTTCTGAAATAACTTTTTTTGAGTGCAAGCATCTAAGTATACCTAGGCCTGAGAATTAATTACCACAGGGTAATACCACACTTGGTGTAGCATCTGAGGTTGGATAATGCTATTTCTATCTCTGCTGAATTACAGACCTTGTACTTTGGCCTGCTTTTACAGTAATTTTTCTTACAAGGGCTCTCTGCAACAGGAGAGCAGTACTTCCCTTGAAGTGCAAGAAGTCTTATTTGATCTTGTCTCTGTATTCAGATGGAGTCCATGCCATTCTGCTGCTGTTCCTTGCCATCCAGGTTGACAATGGCAGGTGTCTCTTCTTTCAGCCAGTAAGATCTTTCTGATCGACCAGCAACCTGTGGTCTCCTGTGAAATATGATCCCCACAGAAGTGTGCTGAAGGCCTGGGAAGTAAAAAAACCTGGATTTGTGCCACCTTTTGTATATCCAGAGCCACCTTGTGTCAGCGAACAGGTGCCACTGTGGTATGAGCCTTCCCTCGCAGTGATCAATGATCTGTCCATATTTGGGATCAATGCACTAAACAATGACTATGTCTGCCTCCAATATATTTTTCCAAAGCCAAGAGCATGGTAGTAAGTAGTATGAATTATCAACAGAAAGAATGTGATAATGTCTTATAAGCATCTGCATAACATCTTGTAATTAATGGGAGAAGTCTATTCAGGAAGACCCTGATTGTGCTGTCTACAACTGAAGATCACCTTATCAGTATATGTCCTTGAAAACCACTAGCCTGATAATATATATTTTAAAAGCTTTTGAATCATAAAGAAGAGTGCCACCTACAAAAACTAATGCTAGGTTAAATGGTAGCTCCCATCCCCGTCCAAGTCTGAAGGGGCTGATCTTGTTGGGTTGACAATATGTGTGTACTTACATGGCATTACATGGCAGGGCCTGTTAGCAGAATAGGATTTACCTTACTGTGGGCTATATAAGGGATTACACTATTACATCTTCTCCCACGAGAATTAATCAGTCTAGCTTGGGAAAGATTACCTCTACAAAACTGTTGCACTCATCAGAAAATGAAATACATAAAGTTGTTGAAATGTAGCATCAGAAAGTACTTCGCTGATTAGTATAGGCGTTTCTGCATTTTTCCTCTTCCATACATTAGTTGTTAATTCTTCTAAAATTAATTAACTTGTGATGCTTTCCATGTTTTATAAGGAGAGGTGAAATACATTCTACTAAACTGGAAATGCAGAGATGCTACTAGCAGGTTTTATAGACAGATTAACAAGCCTTTTTTAATTAAAGGTATACCAGTTTAAGAAATGGCTAGACAATGAATTCCTTAAATTCGTCTCTTGTGAACTAATTCGAGATAACACGGTCAAATAGTCTTCAGCCCTGATCCAGAAGTACAAGGATTCAATTTCTGTCTCCATTTCCAGGCCCACATGTCACACAAACAGATAATAATCAGGGATATAGTTTTACGTCTACTGAAAGATTAGAAGCATGAAAGGTTTGCATTGGCCACTGGAGGTCACTGTAGCTCTACAAAAAAGACACAAACTCATTAGCAACGACAAGCGAAAGGTTTAAAGATTGAGCATTCTAAGACTTTTTGTGTTTATGGTGTGAAAACTGAGGGATAAAAACAATAAAATCCTGTTGCAATATGTATCATATTTTGACACACATATTTTGAAAATTGTGCATGTTTAGGGTTTATTTTGAGCAAGTACTGTAGGAGTCCACTTCCCACAGGCTACTTCACATGAAAATTTCAAGTACCTGGTGTGCAAGAACAGGCACCAGGCTAGTTCCCATCCTCTCACCTTTACACAGGGAAGAGATTTTCCTGTCAGTAACTATTTCCAGCCTCATTATCTGAAGCATCTTCTTTCTTTAGCTGGACACTTCCTTGGGAGACCTAAACCATGAGGATATAGAAAATGCAGCTTACTGGTTTTTGTGATTTCTTGGAATTTTGATTATGTTGTTCTCTATTCCTTCTGTGACAAGAAAGTTAACATCTACCCTCCAGAAGGCAGATGATATGTTCAGACACAGAAAGCCCTGCTGCACCTTGGGGCAGGACCCAAAAGCAGCTCCTGATCATAGATACGTAAGCAATCCCAAAAACTGGCTACATCTGCTCTGTCACTGAACTGCCTTGACATAAATTGCATGTATAGCAGTGACACTGTGGAAGGCTGCAAAACCTATCAAAAAATGTGGTGCAGCAAAGCACTTTAACATATGCTCATGCTGAGGCATAACTATGTCTCTGACTTCAAATAGTGCATAAGAATGTGCCTGGGGAATGTAAAAAGTTTTTTTAAAAATGCAGAATCAGTTCATTCTTTTACCTGTGTGCTCATGAAGCTCCCCATCTCTTGAAGTCTAACAGCTGCTCCTTGTAGATCTTTCATGGGGAAACAAAGACCTTGCCCCAGAAAAACTTTCAGTGAAAGACAAACAGCACGCAAAAAGTACAAGTGGGGGAAAAACACAGAGAGACTGAGGTTCTGCTACAGTAGATCCACATCTACCAAAAATCACTGAGGCTGAGGTTCATCCTTCCTAAGGTATGAGCCATGCATTCCTCTTACAGTTTATCTCTGAAAGGATCCCTCTTCTCTGAATAATGCAGAAACAAGCATATGAGTGAGTGAGGGCTGACACCTTCCTACCTTGAGGTGAGGAGGAATTACCCATCTTTAGGTGACAGTCCTGTCCAGTAGTAAGACAAGCTGTGCTGCCAACAGCATGAGAGACTTGGAGCAACCTGCCTATTTAACTGTAAAGAGGCTCATTGCAAACAAGGCAGGGAAACCAAATGTCACAAAAGGTCACAAATGTGGTGCGCTGCAGAAACAAGCTATGGCTGCTCACAACTCTTTCTCTGTGGGAGGTGGTAACAAGCCAGTTAAATTGAAAATTCATGCCTGCTTTGGTGCTAGTTGTTTATTAGGTGTGCTGACAGCTGATATTTTATGCAAAAACACCCTCATGCATGTGTTTAGTCAGAGATAATGCAAGAGGTGGCTGTATGCTCGGCAGAAAAGTGTGTTACAGATTAATGATGACCAAATCATGGAATGAAAACCTATAGATTAATCTATCTGCTCATATACTGATGATAGTCAGCTGATACACTGACTGCAGCCAGTATATTGTACCTGTAATAGGCTCATATAGAGACCCACAGCCCTGAAAGTTATGTGAGGTAGGTATGTAGTATATATTATTGTACTGCAGCTACTGTTTCTATATGTGTATTTCAATACAGAAGTAATAAATTTTTCAGATTCAGTGTTTCCTTTTCAGATAATGTGTTTCCTCATTTTCCCTACTGACAAATATCCAAAAAGCTTTTGTTTCTTGTTAGAGATGCTTGAAATTATTTTGATAGGAGCTTCATGACTGTTCCATCAACCCTTCTCATATGAGTATTGCTACATAGGCTGCACATATTTTTAAGGCAAATATTATCTGTTCGAGTTGTTTGGTATCTTCATGGATTTGCACAGCAACTCTCACAACCAATACATCATTAGCATTGAGTCCTGAGCTGTGGTTTGAAGGAAGATTGAGTAATGCTTTTCAGGACAGTTCATTGCACACATCCCAAGCACAAAATATATTTAATGTAAAAATGCCCATGAAGATATCCGGGCAAAATGGGGAATATGCTCATGGCATGCTGTCACTGCTGGACAATAGGACCACAAGATGTATGGATCATCCAGTGCAAGGGAGTTACTAAATCCTGTTCTTTTACAAGGCTTGTCTCAACATGATTATAGACAGAAGGGAGAGGCTGGTACAAAGGACATCATGTGAGGGTCAAGGTATGTGCTTTGTTTCCTCCATCTGGCAGAAACTAGGGAGGTTTAAAATGCTGACTTTGAATTTTGGTCTGATTTACTAGCCTTCTGAGTCTGTTTCTTTGAAAGTCAAGCGTGGGAAGATACCTTATTTGAGGGCTATAATTTGCCTTCCACTGTATGAGTCTAAACTTGAGTCACATCAGAGACAAGCAGGGGGCAGTGACACCAAGTTTGCTCAGAGGAACTTAGCAAAGGCTGCCAGGAAAAGAAGCCCAGGCTGGAGGTGGAGAGTGGGCTGAGTCTGGATTCTGTACCTGAGTTTCCCAGACAGAAGGACAAGGACAAGGAAGCCTTCAAGAGCAATTGACAACCCTATCTGGAGGGACCATGTGAGTCTAGAGGTCATGTGCAGAAAGGAGAGACCCAAGGGGCACTGGGAACTGGTACCCACGATTGCTATTGAGAAACCTCTTTCATTACTTTTCAGAAAGAAAATGGAAATCATCCAACTCATCAACCAATTCAGTTATTTCCAAAAGGTTTTATGTTTACACTCTTTCTCTACAACTCAATTTGAACATCAGACATAGAGGAAGTAGTTTCCAAGGGATCTGCAGGAAGGATTTCACCATAGGACAGCTTTTCAAAAGAACTCTCAAAAGAATTCTGAAAGTTTGATCCTGACCTACAATGCAAATTGGAATTGAAACTCTCTAGCTCCCGATGAGAAAATGTGGCTGACAACTCTATAAAAGCCAGCCATACTATAAACAGGAGACATTATCCATCAGTCTGTCCTTAACACTACATCAGCATCTCCAGGAGAAGCAGGACCAAACACAGGGTGACAACAGGAGCTCAACTTTGTTAATTATCTGTAACTACCTATGTGATTTTGGGCAAACCCTTGTGCTCCTGCCCCTGTTTTCCTTTCATTCAAATATGGTATTCCTGCAAAGTACTGTGGTATCTGATTGCTCTCTGGCACTCCAGTATTTCAAGTTAGTTTTCCAGTTCTTTCCTCTTTTTTTTTCTGGCCTGTTGTTTGACCCATTTCTTGTGTTTAGCAGGGTTGTCTGAGAACTGTGACATAAGCTGCCTTCACCTCCTAGATGTCCCCAACGGTCCTCACTCTCTGTAGGGCCATGTGGCACCTCCCATTTCACAGGGACACTGTGTCTACCACAGTGGCATCTCTGCAAACAATAACCAAAATCTGTGCATTCTGTGGTTTCAACTTGCTCATCATTTCCCTGCTCCTTCTATCAGTGCCAGTCCTAATGAAACAGTAGCTGTAAATTCCACCAAACCTCCAGCTGGGGAAGAGCAGATTAAAACAAGCCATTTTTGTGTACACTTGTGAATCTGATTCAGTGCAAGGTTTATGCTATTATGGGTCATAAAACATAAGAGGGGGGGTGGTAGTGATAATGGGATGTGTTAGTCTGTGCCAACGGTTTCACCAAGTCCTCTCCTGTGACAGGTAGCCCTTGGAAGAACAATTCTGTCTCTTGCTGTCTCATTCTTCTTTTCTTTCCTTTCTTTGGTAGTCTTAATCCTATGTATCCTGTTCTGTTGTTTCCCTTTATTCCTCTGACTTTCTGAGAATATGTTGTCTCCAATGATTTTGAATTGCAGGCAGGTTATGAGGTTATTGCTGTTGTCCATGAGAAGTCCTGGTTAGATCCCAGATCAGTTCCAAGGCTCAGGCACATCACCCACGTGGGCTGAATGAAGACCTCTTATTGAAACAGCAGAGCCTTACATATGGATTGCTGCAGACATTCAAGGCATTGATTATAAAGGCAAAAGCACTGTAATGGCCTTCACCAGGACACCTCTGTCGTAAGTGTGAGCCTGTTTCCACACTTCATGCAGAGGTGGAAGAATTGACCTCAATGTTTATCACAGCAGTTCTGTATGAGACAAATGAAGGGGAAACAGCCTCTGTTTTCTAGGCCGTGCTCCCTTTTTCTGGGACAGACATGCCAGGACAGACTGCCAGTCTCTCTCTTCCACTTTTCCTCCATGCCTGCTGGACCTGTCTTGGCAATTTGCACTTTTTCTCAGCAAGAAAATTCTCTGTGGCATTTGGATCCTGTTCTGCTGGAACTTGAATCTCTGGGAGCTTGGAGGATCTGGTTGTCCTCTATACCTTCTTGTTTTTGCCATTCTAAATTGTTAAAGTACTTTGTCAGCTCTGAGCTATCCACACATCATCCCTCTACCTCAGCATGACAAGATGTGGTCCATGTGACAAGGGGTGAGGATGGACATGTACCTGCAGTCTTTTGTGTGCTTATGTCATGTGTACCATTGCTTTGGTAGACGTCCTCTTCCCTGCTTTACTTGTCTTACATGGGTGGTGGAGGCATTTTCTCTGATTACTCATGATCATAGAATCACCACCCTCACTGTAAAGAATTTCTTTCTTGTATCTAGCCTGAATCTCCCCTCTTCCAATTTATATCTGTTATTCCTAGTTCTGCCATCACATAACCTATTAAAAAGTCCTACCTCTGCCATCCTGTGGTCCCTCTTCAGATTTTGATAAGCTACTATGAGGTCCCCCCTGAGCCTTCTCTTCTTCAGGCTGAACAATTGCAACTTCTTCAGCCTGCCCTTGTAAGGGAGGTGCTCTAGAGCTTTGATCATCATGGCTTTCCTCTGGGCCCACTCCAGCAGCTCAATGTCCTTCTTACGTTGAGAGCTCCAGAACTGGACACAATACTCTGTGTGGAGACTCACCAGAGTAGAGCAGAGGGGCAAAATCACCTCTCTTGACCTGCTGATCACACTTCTCTAGATGCAGACCAGGATTTGGTTGGCCTTCTGAGCTGCAAGAGCACACTGATGTCTCATGTTAAGTTTTTTCATCTACTGACACCCCACAAAGGGTGTAACATTAGCAGTGCTTGTTTCTAGCTTTTGGGATTTGGACTTGCATCTGCAAAGTCATAGAACCATAGAATCATAGAATAGTTTGGGTTGGAAGGGACCTTAAAGATCATCGAGTTCCAACCCCCCTGCCATAGGCAGGGACACCTCCCACTAGATCAGGCCACTCAAGTCCTCCCACAGAATTCAAATATCACAAGGGAATTTAATCTCTCATTTTTATTCCTTCCCAGAAAGAAATGAACAAACAAAACAGATCTTTTAATGCTTTGTTAAGAAATTGCTGAGGGCTATAACCTGGACTACTATTCTCACTTCCCTGTGGTAGACGCTGCAGTAACAGTAACACATGATCATACATATACAGCCTGTCGTTCACTACACATTGTACACGGTGAATAATAATGTCTGACTGCGGGGCTCAGTTTAGAGAACATGAAGTTGGGCAATTTGCAGTAGAATTTGGTTTTAGACACATTACTTCTAGTCTCCATCATTCCCAGCATAACAGACGGTGGAAAAAGGCATTAAAATAATAAATTGTCCACTGAAAAAGCTGTAAATCCAGACAGTACTATGAATTTAGCACTGCAGAACCGCCTTAATGAGCCATGGGCTGCCACCTACTGACATGCTGTTCGGCAGGAGACTGAAAGCGAGGAGGCTGTAACATTAGAAATGTTACTGGATTCACTGGCAGCTGCAGAGGTATGAAAAAACAGGTAAGGAGGAAAATCATTAGTCTGTTCTTGTTCAGAGTAGGAAATAACAGCTGCAGCTCAGGGAGGTGGTGTTGTCATGCTGCAACTGCTTAAACATCACATAACTTTGTGGTAAGATTTTTTTTGTCTTGGAATTTATTTGGCACTGCCCTTCATCTTGCAAAACAAACGCAGCATTTGATCGGTGCAGTCACACCAAAGAATAGGAACTGTAAAGAAAGGAGGTAGGTAGGCAGGCATTCATCTGGCCCAATACTACTTGAAAGAATTTGAGTCAATATGCTCAAAAGCAGAAAATATGAAGAACCACTGCTTTTTGCTTTTTGAGTAAGTCTTGGGATCATGAGGGCTTGATTTAGCACTGCTGTATTCTTAACATTATTAATTCTGTAACTATCCAAGCAACTGACATGCAACCAGAGTTGATGAGGGAATTATATTCTGAGGTGGGAATCAGAACTGTACATGGACTAAAGGAGTTGTTATTATTTAAAATTGTAGATGCAATTACATTAGAAGGGAATGATTATCTAATATGCAATGTAAATTTATTATTAATAATAATTTAGATTTTAATATTTAGATACTAAAAAAATTCAATATTCCCCTGAAAGAATTATTCTGGCTATACCACCAGAGGAATTCAGCTACTTCATGAAGGAACCAAAATTTCTAACAACACAGCAAAGGGCTTTAAAATTAAAGTAAAATAAACTGTGTTTTGATGTCATTTTGGGTCTGCCTTTACATGAAGCTAGAGTGTGTATTTCCCGTAACATCTGCAATGTACACGCAGGAAAGGGTTAGATTTCTATCTCTGGTCTCTGGGCTGGGATTTATCTTGTATAGTTTTAGGCTCTTGCACTGTCATCTGCATTTTCTGTTAGATAGAAGACTTCCTGAGTGCCTCAAAATAGATGCTTGAAAGTGCAGTTCATCTGTCCTGTTTTAAATGCCTTTCTAAGGATGAGATAGGTCACGTTCCTTGCCATTACTGACAAAGGGAACTGAGACAGTAAGTTCACATGAGCCAAACCCCTTCCCTCATCTAAGTCCTGAGGGCAGCAGAACATTTCATAGAATCCTATAATTATAGAATCACATAATGGTTTGGCTTGGAAAGGACCTTAAAGATCATCTGATTCTACTCCTGCTGCCATAAGCAGAGACACCTCCCACTAGACCAGGTCACTCAAAGCCCCATACCTGGCCTTGAGCACTTCTGGGGATGAGGAATCCACAACTACACTTCCCAAGTAATCTGCTGCTCCCTCCTGCCGTTAATTTAGGAGATCTTATGCAGAGAGAAGAGAGATTCAGCCTGTCTAACTAGGGTTATTTATCTCTGGGGGGTGACTGCAAGAGCATTTGTTAGCATAAGGTGCCTATTGCCCTGTCCAAAATCTTTGCCTACTCAATTTTTGGGCAAGTAGCCTATAGGCTCATCAGGGTGGTGGATATCTCATGGTCTGCTTTCCTCTTGGGATACTCTTCCTTTGCTGGTAGCTCTTGCCTGTGTGGACTCTGGCTCTTGGTTTAGCATGGTGGTGGACCAGCTATCAAACAAAGAAATATGTACAGATATATTTCTCCTTCTTTGAGTTCTTGGTTCTTCTGCTGTCAGGAGAATCACAAAAGACCAGCCCAGGATGACAGTTCTTGCATGGAGGACACACAGTTACCAATATTCCCAGTGAAACTAGCAATTATTTCCCAGGTGAGAACATGTCAAAAATAAGCTGCCTTAGGATAAGAGAGCTACAGAAACACAGTGGGGGATTCAGTCCATCTAGATAAGAATAAGCTTCAGAAACTTGCAAATTTCAATGAAAATATAATGAAAATTTGTCTTATTTCTTTTCCTTTGAGCGGCTCCCTCATGTCTTCCAAGTGATCAATAATTTGCTTTGACATCTGAGCTGCAAAAAGAGGGGAGGAGGTAAAGGAAAACTCATGGCAATGTGCCACCTAATTGTATCTACAACAGAAAATAACTGCTTCAGCTGTATCTGACAAACATCAGGGAAGCTTTAAACCTAACTATGCATGAAATTTCTAACAGACTTACCACATGTGTGAAAATTGTCTGCAAAACACTAAAAAGGATAAATTCTACTCTTTATTGTGTTCTAATTAAATAGACAATGAGGCACCGTATCTGTTTTATTTTTAAAGCCTTAAATTCCTGCATATCTCATTATAATAATTAACAATGCCATGGCAAGTGAAAATCAGTTTTGAGAGAGCTGATGCCCAAGTTGTCAGGAAAGAAAAGAGTGAGGAGAATTGCTTTCTACTCAGAGAAAAGCAAGCTGTGAGATTTCAAATATAATTATCATGACTGTGAAAAATCTGCTTGGCAGCTCATTTTATTTGTGTCTCAGGGTTGCCGTTCTTTCTTTTCACTGATTTCTTGCTAGGTCTAAATACAGACCTCTAGCCTGAAGTTAATTCCCTGCTTCAACTTTTAAACTCACTTTTGAAGAGAACTGGGAAAGAATTCTATCTGGTGACTTCCATGATACTCAGCATTTAGCTGCACTTAATTTTCATTCCTAGATTTAGACTTCAAAGTGCCATAGAGCTATTTATTCATCCTCCACTGTTTGCCATTTATTCTTACTGTAAGTTCTTGTTTTGCTGTGGGTGCTAGCAAAAAATGCAGGCTAGCCTAAGCAGGAGTATGTGTTCAAGGACAATCACAGGCTGAGGCCTTGCTTTTGTGACTTTTGGTGTGAATGCTTAATTTTACTTTCCTTAGTAGACCTGATCTATGGATTAAAGCATATAATTTTAATAAAAAGGGAAAAAATAAGGAATTCTCATAAACAGTTTCCTGTGTTAAGCCTTGTCATGAAGGATCCTTTGACTCTTCAAAATGTAGAATCAGCACTCTGTTGATCACATATGATTCTTACCTTGTTTTTTCTTAGTGTGTTGCTGTGGAGAGTGTCTGGGATGTTCCTACAAGGGGAATTGGAATAGGATGTGCTCATTATGGGCTCTTGTTAGGACTACACACTTGACACAGAACTAAACTACACTCAGTGAAATTTTGTCTTGGTTCCTCCCACTGGAAAAACCCCAACAATCCAACAAAAAAACCCCAGAGAGTTATAATTCTACAGAAAGAAGGCACTTGAATGGAGATATTACTGGAATTTTTCTAATCTAATTGAAAATGCCTTAAGCAAATTAATGCCACTAAGGCTGATAAGTTGGTAGTTCTCAGCATCCTCATTTCTGCCCTTTTTGCCTTCTTCCACTCACCAGGGACTTCATCTGACTGCACATAATTGAGACAAACAGGTACATGGTTTGGTGCAGAACTGAAGTCTGAAATACTTTCAGGAGTCTATGCTATAAATGCTCAGACTGGATGAAAGGAGAGTTTATCAGAGAAAAGATTAAGTTTAAACTCAGCTTTTCTATGTTGATAGCAGCATTATTATTGCCATCAAGCACATGCACCACATATCTCACTGGTAAGTAGCTCTAGCATATTATTCAGCTCAAGGTCTGTTTAATGGATTTTTTTTTCCTTGTGCTCTTGTCAGCTTTGCATTGACCTTCCCTTCTTTCCCTTACAGGGTTTTGGGTTTGGGTGTTTTTTTTTGATTTTACAAAGGTGACAAAACTAAATCTACTCAGGCCATGTCATGAAACAGTGCATAAATGGATGAAGATTAAAGTATGTTATGCATCATATTTAAGGCATGTTGGTTAATATTTAATACTTTGTCTCATTTAGATGTGGCTGTTGCGAAGGGAAGACCATCACTGTTCTTGTTGGCTAAAAGTTCATTGCAAATGGATACTGAAGCATTCACTTGTACTTTGTCATGGTGTCTGTTACTCTGATACAGTTGTTCATGGTGGTGTCTGGTGGCCAGCCAAGGCCTTGGGGTGTGGAGCTGGGCTTCTATCCAAAGTGTTTGGATGATCTTACAAAGATCATGCAAAGAATATCCACAAAACCATTTATGCTTTTTCAGTCTTCAAGGATTTATATCTTGGTATCTTTTTTTTTTTTTTTTCTCTTTCTGAAACTTTTCAACAGTGTCTCACTCCATCGGTCTTATCACAAGTGGTATTCTATCTTAGTCCTACCAGTGGTGTCTTCATCACTTCAGACCAACTGTGCACTGAAGCTGCTTCTGTCAAAACATACTGAAGGCTGAAATGACCAGAACTGCCATAAAATCATTGTTCTTTAGCTGATTTACGTGGTCAGTATCATATATAAACAGCTTTTCTGCTGCGTATTTGATATCAGGTGCAAATGATCTTCCATGCACCTTGTGATCAAAGAATGTTCACCTTCACTAGTCCCACAGTGGTCCTAACAAGTAGAACATGCTGGAGCATTTCTTGATTAATCCAGATTTTTTAAACACAACACATAAATGGTGTTTAGGTATTCCTAGACACAGAAGACTGAAATAGTGCTGATTTGCATAAAGCAAATGGATGGAAATCTTCCCAGTTTGTCTTCCTAAATCTTAGGTGATCTTAGTTAGTCTTTTAGAAGAGTTTGAGGAATGTTGGCACAGATCTCTGCACCTTGAGTTTTTATAATTTGGCATCCTTAAGTGACTTATTATAGACACTTAAATGATTGCTGTTCCTGCATGTCTGCAGCCCGCCAGACATTTCCTAAGGCATTTCAGTATTAATAATCTACCCAGTAGATTATACCCAGTAGTTAATACTCAGAGTATTAACAGTCCTCAGAATTACACAGAGGGTGGGTTATCCCAGGATTTGACTTTAGGTGTCGACTACTGGTTCCCAAATAAGAAATCAGAGAAGAGAGTCCAGGGAAAGAGCTCAGACGCTGCTTCTCTGCACAGAGAGACAAGGTTTGCAGCTTAGAGACCTACCTTAGACTCCATAAACTGGATCAGGTTGCAGCAGGATGGGGCTGTTTGCTTTGAAGTACACAAACATGTGTCTATTCTGTGTAAATCAGGCTAAGAGTTTTCAGTGGTGCAAGCAGTCAGCCCTCTCGTGCATTTGTTGAAATGGGAACCTGCTGTCAGGATGGGATACTGTTGCATTTTGCTTGGCAAAACCTTGGCGATAAACATCAGTGGCCAGTGTTATAAATAGGATTGTAGTGATGCAGAATCAGAAATTACCACTTGAATTGAATTTGTATTTGATGAATGATGTTTCTTCAACACATTAGACTTGAGAAGATTTGAAAAATAGGCTGAGGCTCCTCTCGGTTGTACAGTAACACTCTCTTAAGATGAAAAATTTCTAATATTTCCTTTCACAAGTTTAGTGTGTTGCCATAAAACAAATTGCTTCATGTGAATGTCGTAGTTTTAAGACTAATGACAAAACTGAAGGTTTTTTTTTTAATGACACAGAAAGCATTTAGCTTATCAAAAGGAGACTACCATAAGTGGAAAGTTCATCAAGTGGGCAAGAAAAATAGAAAAAAAAATTCGTGGTGACCAAAGATTACAGTTTTTCAAATTCTGACTTTTGCTTTGATTGTTTATCTCTACAAAATGCTTCCATTAAGTGTAAGTTACTGTGATTATCTCAATAGGTGTAGAATAAAAAAAGCTACCATAAAGTGGGATTTGTGTATATATATATTTTTGTAAGATGATTTCATGACTTCATGTATGTTGGAAGTGGTTTTAGGCAAAGAGTTTAACAAATAGGCTTGATAATTGTTATGTCTGAGTAAACTCCCCATGACACAGTGCCTCATCCAAGAACAGAAGAAGCCCTGTACTCACAACTTGCTCTGCCACAGCTCCCTTTTAGCCATAGCTTAGCAATGGCTTTAGCTTTCTCCAGTCCTACTGTTCTCTTGCATTTCCAGAAGTGCCCCAGACGGCCAGGCTCATGTTTTAAGACCTCAGGCCCTACCTGAAGCATGCAGAAGTGGTTATGGTGCAACTCCTGGGTGCCATTTGGGATTGTTCAGCCTAATTGAGACACCTGCCTGAGACTATCTGATAAGTCACAGAACTTAACAGAGATATGAGCTCTTCCAAAGCAGCAGGTGCAAGCCAGGTGTGTACTCTGGGGCATCCAAAATAGTGCTGGCTACCAGTGCTCAGGCAACTAAATCACACTTTTAGACCCCTTACATAGCCAAGAGGGAGCAATAATATTTTTTATGGTTTCAAGATACGAGCTAAGTTGCATCATGCTGCTATTTCTTTTTCTGTCGACTGTAGAAGACTCTTCAGATGATAATGCTTCTAATGCTGAGCATCTCAGTCTGATTAGGTCTGGATTTGTATATCTAGCTGTACCAGATGACACTGTAACTGTGCAGAAAAGCATATGCTGATTCTAATTAGTTTCTGATTAGATCCAGGCAAAGTGTTTTTCTCTGAATAACATATTTACAAAAAAAACCCTTACCTTTTCAAGGTGGCTGAAAATAATTCACGATGTTTGTCTCAGTTTTGCCAAAAGTGACAGCAAGCTGTAAGGAAAAGTCTGAGGAGTTTTTTCAAAATAGTTTTTCCTACATTTGCCTGTTGAGTAGGATTCTCATATTGACAAGAGGAAAAGGGAACAGACACCACTCTGACAGAAGGAGATGTGTCTGCCTCCTCTTCCTCATACCCCTGCATCTTGCCTGGTGGAAGTCATTCAAAGCCTTATTTGCCTCATTCTTTACACCTCAATTAGAAAGCAGTTTGTCTTTAATGATAGTGGTCGACTGGTAGACCCAAGCTGCAGTACATCATGCCACTTCTTAATCTTTTTCTAACTTGGAGATGTAACCTCACCAAGGACAGAGCCGGCCTCCCTGCACCTCCGTCTCACTCAGAATGCTGCAAGCAACTGTTCACTTTCTTCCCCTGCCTAAAGACAGTTTTTTCTTGTCCTTTCCAAAGAAACAGAATGAACATGAGGGTCTTCTCACAAGTTGTCTCAGCCTCTTCTGCTGACATTTCTACCTTTATGTATTTAAGCCGGGAAAGACCTGCTGTAGAAAGAGGATTTGGGCTAGCTTAAGTTTCCCTCTCCCTGAGCCATTCTTGTTCTGTTTTGAGTATTTCAAAGCAGAGAGGCATCGATGGGAAGGATTACACCACGACCACGAGCAACTCACAGCTTGCTCATTCATAAGTAAGATCTCCTGGAGCAGGGTGATCCCTCATGTGGGACCAAGGTATCCCTAATATGGGTGCTATAACAGGTTGCCATCCAAAAGACATGCCTCCTCCTTCAGCAGCTTTGTAATTCTAGCCATTTATCTTCATTCCCTTTAGTCCTTTTTTTCCTCTTTCTCTTTTTTTTCCACTGGAAAGCAAATGTCAGGATGGCAGAACATTTTTCAGGGGTATTGTTTTGCCAGCTTGTTCTGACAAGAATTGGCACATAGCATGGCTACATCCCTGGGAATGCGCCGGTGTGTGAAATAATGAGCAGTAGGCATCATGGAGCTTCCAAATTCTGCCCACAAAAGCAGGGACAACCTGAGATATCTCAGCCTAAGTAGCCAGGACTCCTGAGGCTTTAAGATGCATGGCTACATCCCTGGGAATGCGCCGGTGTGTGAAATAATGAGCAGTAGGCATCATGGAGCTTCCAAATTCTGCCCACAAAAGCAGGGACAACCTGAGATATCTCAGCCTAAGTAGCCAGGACTCCTGAGGCTTTAAGATGCATGGCTACATCCCTGGGAATGCGCCGGTGTGTGAAATAATGAGCAGTAGGCATCATGGAGCTTCCAAATTCTGCCCACAAAAGCAGGGACAACCTGAGATATCTCAGCCTAAGTAGCCAGGACTCCTGAGGCTTTAAGATGCACGTAATTCTCTCCATTAGCTACTAAGGAAATAAAAAACAAGTCTAAAGGGGAAGGACCACTTCCCTCGGTGCTGATCCCATCTGGCTGCAAGACCAGACTAAGGAATGAGGGCCAAATGCTTTACCTCCCCTCCACTTGCCCTATGCATTGACAAACACCAGAAAAAGGAGATGCAGTGACATTAAAATACAGTAATAAAGTATTTGTAAGAGTCCTTGTGTATTCAGTTCACTTGGGAACTTGAGTAATTGCCTTTTATAGGCTTTCTGTGTACCAATAAGGATTACTATAGAGGGGAAGTTTTAATTTATTTACTTGCTGTATTAAATTAGATAACTTACACAAATAATCAGCCATAAATTTGTCATGGAGGAAATCAACCTGATCTCTAAAAATCAGCTTATCTGTGATCTGTTTTAAACTACCTTGTAGGATTATGATGTGCAATTAATTCATTAAACAGGACAAAGGTTGTCACTGTGAATGAGGCTATCATTTTTACTCATCCTAAAAATCACAGCTGTAGGTGTTCTTATTTGCCATGCATTACTCCGTGATATACTCCTCATCTGAAAGTCTGCTTGCTCTCACAAAAAATCTATAAAATATTCTATTTGATACCCATCGACCCAGTTGCTTATTTCTGTTCTGCTGAACTCATTTCCTCTAAGGTAATTGAGTCAATCAGTTTCTCATTATTTCACTGATCCAGCTTTGGCATTTTAATTTTAGATATTCAATAATTTCTAGTCTATCAGCTTCTAACTTTGATGTACACATCTGTTTATTATTATATATTAACATTTTACTTATTACTAATTTTGATGAGGTTGCTGTTTCATCACTATGAAAAACCTAACCATTACTTCTGAAATTGCCTCGTGTTTTGAATAATTTTTAAACTGGATTTATCGTTAACACATTTAAATAACTAAAATAGACACACAGACATTTATATACTATATTTTGGGCACTGAAACTCAGTTTGGAGGAATGTTGAACAAAATATTTGGTGTTATAGCTAAATAATAGTTTGACATTTAAATTAGTTGTACCTGTTAAATCATATATTCAGCAACTAGGACAGGAGCTTAATAGTAAGGGGAGAAAATCACTGTATACAACATTGACTTAAATTAATAAGTATATGTAAGTAGTTGGTATGACAGAGAGAAGGGAGTATAAAAAGAAAAAATATTCCTACCATATAGTGTTCTCATTTTAAAAAATATTTTACTTTTCTCAAATAAGTTGTTCTGCCCGTTTCTTTCCTCTCCATTTAATAGTAGAAATGTTCAGTATAGAATCATAGAAAATCCCTTTCTACATCTGTGTAGAAAAGTCCTTTACTTGCAGCAGGTCTAGAATGCCACCATTCAAGTACCCTGCATTTTGACACTTTGACTCCCTTGTCTTCAAGGCTGTGGCTGTGATAAATTAGCACTGAAAGGATAACTTTAAAGGCAACCTTGAGCTAGTGCCAACTTGCTTACTTTGGCCCAGAAACTGTCCTTTTGCTGGAGCTCTGTGGAGTTAGGGCACTCTGCTTGCTAGCTGCTCTGTGGTGACTAATGATGTAAACATATTTGTATTGAAGCACTTTGATCACACTGGTGTCCATGAGACACAAGGACTTTGCTGTTACAGGCCAGCTTGAGTGTGAGACACTGTTACATCCAGATTGCATGATGATTGAGAGCATCCAAATTAATGCTCTTTTACCATGGTCTCCTGGAAAAGGAAACCCTTTCCTATGCTCTACTAAGCAGCATCCTTGTAACTGCAATGTCCTGGGGACTGAGCATTGCCCTGGTCTGATGTGATCCCAGGATGAAGCGTGTTGCAGTAGATATTGCCCACTCAAGTTTTGCCTACATGACTGTCCTTTGCTGCTGAAGCACAAGCATTTATTGACTTTATCTGCCAACTCGATGATCATGCTTTACCCTTCTGAGTGCTAAGATACTGCTTGTGGATTTAATGCAGGGCATGAGTCTGTTACTGGAACTACAAACATGGGAGAAAGTACAGTTGCAGTGACAACAGGCTGGGCACAAGACAAGCCAGGTTCTGGAAGAGGTCAGTCAAGAAGGTGAAGAAACCTTGGGCCAATGAACTCACATAAACTAGCTTTTGTCACTCCACATGGGACTTTAGACACTGTATTGCTAGTAAAATGCAGCCAGAAGCTTCAGTTCATAGTGTCTTTGCTTAAAAGAAAAAACAGTTAAACAAAGAAAAAGGCTACTCGAAGTATGCAAAAGGGAAGAGATAATGACTGCTGAGGAATTTGTTCCTCTCTGTTCTCTCTCGTGTCTTGGAAATTTCTTCCCAGAAATCCATACTTTCCTGTCTCTTGTCTTGACTTCAATGCCAACTCCCCTATGGACAAGCACAATCACCTGCTAGGGTACCTTCTGCAAAAAAAAAAAACAAAACCCAAAACCATCATTCTCTCTTATTCTCTTGTTCTTCAAATCCTTCACAGAGGCAACTTCTGTCCTTGCAAAATGCCCTTGTCTTCCAGCTCTCTGATCCAACATAATGCAGTCGTTGCCTCCCTTGTTTTTCTGCAGTTTTTGTTTTCTACTAGGATGGAGGTAAATAATAGACTTCAGGACGACAATCCAATTTTCAAAATTAGGAAGCTCTGAGGTGTTGGCACTGATACTAGGAACTGAAAAGTCTTATCCATATGCATTCTTGGGTTTGTAGCTGAGCATAAAATGCATCGATTAGCACACTTCCAGAGTGCTCTTCTCCTACCTGTTAAGGAACAAGGCAAATTAAAAGTTAAATTGAACTTCATGTATCATGTATTAATAGATCAATTTTCATCTGGTACTGGTGGAATGGAGATAGTACTTGGATTGTTTGCTAATGCATTTTAAATATGGAACAGCCCTTGAAACGCAGCATTGTATTTATAAGTGACCAAAAAGCTGTTTAGAGAAAATTTCAGGTGGGTTAAAAATGCTGATGAAGTTAATATAAATATTTATATGTCTGTTAAGAAGTTGAAACCCAACATGAATTTTAACACCATGGTAACACCAGAAAGGCAGGGTAGTTTTATGGTTATGCTGAACTTTACTTTGAGTGAACATATGGTGACCTTCCCTGAGCTACACTGTCCTTGGAGAGCAGTATATGCAAATATAAGATTTGTGACCCTGCAAACCACTCTTTTCTGACAGACTGTGTCTGTCACCCATGATGAAATGTCTTACCAAATTTCCATTCTCTCTGTGCTTTGCATAGTTTCAAGAATACTGCCTGTGAGAGGACATGAAAAATCAAAACATGTAGAGTAACTTAAATTCAGCATCATTAGAGGATCAGGAATACATACGTACCATGGATACATCTGCAGCTGGATTCCTCAGTTCAACTACCTCTATAGGCATCAGGGAGGAGCAAGCATCTCCAGGCTAAACAGATTGGAAAAACCATATGTGAAAATATGCCCCCTAACTAGGCACTCAAGATGGTTGACAAGTGTAGATATAGATTGTAGAACTGAAAAAATCAGATGAGGATGAATCCCACTACATCTCACTTCTGATTTTTTAGGGTATATACATTATGGCAATGATTACTTCTTGAGGTGCTTTTGATTAGTCCCAAAAGTCTGTCTTTTCTGCTGAGGTAAGCCTACTTGTAGCTTTTCTGTTTTGAGCCTACTTGAAGAATATCAATCTTGAACCATTCTGTTGTCATCTCCTCCTGCATTAAAATTTGTCACTTTCCTTGAGGAGAGAACTGAGCATGAAGTATAGAATTTCATTTCATTACAGTTCTAGATGTGTGTATCAGCAAAAGCTTGTTTTATAGAGCATACTTTATGCAGAGTTGAGGGTCATGAAATATGAGATGGTTTAGCATTTCAGTGGAACCTGTATACTACATTTGCTATGTCATTATGCTGCTGAAGGAGAATAAGAAAAATTAATTCACCTACTTACTGTTTATCAGGTACACAAATGCTGCACTTTTTACTGATTTTCTAAGACGCCACTACATCTTCAGTGGCAAAATAGGGTTGAATCTTACTGAAACTTCTTATTTTTTCAAGTCAGGTGAAATGTGGGTTAGTGGCAAGCTACTAAAATATAATTCGAGGAGACAATACACTCTCTACCAGGACATTTAGATCCTTCTGTGACGAAGATGTGATTTTGTTACAGCAGACAAATTTCTTTGTAATTAAAGCAGAGTAGTCCCAAAGCAATTCAGACACATTTCTGTACCAATGATAGAACGCTCATATAGCATGGTCAGGTTTTGTGGCATAAATCATATCAGCACGTTTTTACCCAACAGAAAACAGTTCTGTTTCACACTGTTTATCGTCAGTGTCATGCAATCTATCAGTCTCAACATCTCATATTTTCCACCACACTAATTATGTGAGGACTCCAAAGCTCAAACCTCCAGTATTTCCTGGAAGCAAGAAGCTTGGGGAGAAAATTAAGAAATTAATTATAGGCCTATGCAGCTCACTGTGGTTCCTGTATTACTCTGCACTTAAACAGGGTCCTTGAACTCCTGACCACATTACAAAGCAATGTTCATCAGTTCTTTGCTCTGGGCAGCACTTGTTTCACTGGCTTGAATCACCTCAGAGCTAAGTGCCTGGACTTCCTTTCCAGTTAATGAAGAGAAATAGCCACTTTCACAGTGTGATTCATCTCTGCTGACTTAGACATTTTGGCTTGGGCTTGCACTCCACCCAACAGTTTCTATGGGTTTTGTAGCTAAATAAATGACTTCAATGTACTTCTGTATGGGTGGCTCCTCTGCAGCTTTTCATGAAGAATAATTGTTCACAGAAAAAAAAACAAACATAAAAAAAAAGAAAGAGAAACGCTGAATTTGCTTTACTGTTTTGAGTGTGAGAAAAAGAACAGCCTTTTCAAAAGTGAGAAAAAAGAGGCATCAGAATGTGTGTATTGGAGAGAGAGAAGATGGCTGAAGTAAAGAAAAAGTAGTACCTAACATTCTAGAGAGCAATATCTCTCTAGATCTGTTTCCATTTATTTTAATGGTAACACTGCTGCCTGTTTCATCGAGTAGGATAAAGCCAAAGGCCAAGACAGCATTGCAAATGAACATGTATCAATTAGGAAATTGAAGATCACTGTGAGAAGAGTGTCTAGAAGACTAAAAACATTTTGAATGTTAAAATTTGACTTTGTTAAATCAAATAATTATCAGCATACTTGATAATGACTAGATCTCACACAACATTAATCACCACTTTGTATACAAAACCAGTAAGTCTTGTGTGTATGCAACATCTAGAAGCTAATGTGGTATAGTTAGTAATGAATGGCTACAGTCTCTGCTCTTCCTTTGTCACCAAAGTGGAAATGATCAGGCTTGAGACCTCATGCATGAGAGGTGTGAGGGCTGAAGTGGGCTTATCTTCTATCATTTGCCTTCCTAATGTCTCACGTTTTTCTGCTATTGCCACATCTGTCATCCCAAAAAGGGATCTTCTCCTGATAGAGATTATCCTGGTTTTGATTTTGCCAGTCATTCTTCTTGTGTATTTGGGAGGATGTCCTACCTGCTTGCTGTCCCTTGTGTTTATCTTGTCTTATGTCTTGCAGTTTTTTGTCATACAATAATCCTATATACAATAACACTCACTTTTCCTTGTCTCTGTGGTGATATTCTTCCTTGCAATACTTGAGGAAAACATGGTTTCACATTCAATTGGGCTATGCCATCACCATGCTACAAATCAAATAATGTGGCTAGTTATATTTTATTTCTTACATTTATGACCAAACCCAGTTAAGAATCACTATATCCACCTTACAGCATTTATAATTAGTAGGGGTCACTGACCTCTGTAATGGCTACCAGAGAGATTCTGGTAGGCAGTAGTTACAACTAGGTGTTCTTATTGTGAGGACAAAGAACTGTAGGGATGAAAGGAGAGTCAGAGCTCAAACACAGAGTTGTGCCTGTCTTATCAACTAGATTCAAAGCTGGATTATCAGCTGGATTCAAAGTAAAAGTCCAGAATGTCACAGGAAAATTCATGTATTAAGACTCTAAAGGAAGAGAGATGTTTCTGATGTACACTAAAGTTGTTGCTTACCCCACTTCAAATGAAAACCTGGAGAACTGACCTCTCATCAAATCAATCTGGGATGCCTTGGATACTCTGCATACCTTTCTGGAAAATCTCAAATCTATTCCAAAGTCTGGAATTTTGAAGGACCTTTGAAACTTGCTTTTAGACCTGGCCACTTCTCAGTTTAGCACTGTGGTCAATAGGCAGGAGGATGATTTTCCTAGAAATTTCAGATCATCCTATTTAAGCCTTGTGCTGTGGTGACCTTCTCCTATTTTTACTAATTTAAAAATACTGCAATATTATAGACACCTTGTTAGCTCCTCTTGATGCAGTGTATCTGCAACCACATGAATATCCATCACCATGAACCTGGAGAGTGCCTCCTCTTCTCTTCTCTGCTTCAAGTTGACCCAGGAGTCAGCTGCATCTAAACCAATACACACAACAAAACTAGTTTTCATTGCAGGGGCTGATGCATCAAGTTCCAGATCTCATGGGGATGAAATGAGGTAGGACTGCTCTTTTTAAATAGCTCATTTAAAGCACTTTTTTATGAGGTTAGGGCACTGGGGCGTTGTGTTCATAACTACCTGATGTGCAGTGAGGCTAAATTAGGATTCTTATGCTTTTTAACTGCTCACCACTGTGAATTGTACAAACTGATACAGTTCTTCAGAATTTAATTTGTACCAAAGGAAATGCCTGTAATGTATCTGAGAATGTAAACTTCAGGCAGTTCTGACCTCTAAATTCTCTAAATTCCAATGAACAGTAACTAAAGGACTATTCTGTTTCCTGAAGCAGTACTCATTTATCAGTGATCATCTTGAACTTTATCCCTTTTTGATTTTATAGAGTTAACAGTTGATGAAATCTGACTAGTACAGTGCAGACAGTATTGCTGGAACTCATGTAATGATTAGCTTGACAACATACCTTTAAAGAGAACAGCAGAAATTTGCTTCAAAACATTTTCCTTTCTTCATTCATCCATGACAGTAAGAAGCCATAATAAGTAGAGGATAATTTTGTGAAATGAAGCTTCAAATTAATTCTATAATTTCTATAATTTCTGGATGGGCTATGTGAAAATGCCTCTTGAAACTCGCGCTTTCTGACTTTGGGTGCTAAAAGTTTAGGTACTCAGCCTAGCTTAGGAAGCAGTCTTATTATTAGTCTAAATATAAACTCCCTTCAGAGAGAGAGGCTGATTATTTAAAGGGGGTGGGGGATAATTTAAGGTGGAAATATAATTTGGAGTGCTCTTAGGTTGCATGCAGGAATAGAGCAGTTTCATAGAATCTTGCCATTGCTTGTTCCCCCAGGGCTTGTTCCCTCAGGGGAGACACCTGCCACGTACCAAAGCAGAGCCCATGGAAGTCAGCAATAAAGGTGTTCCACTGACTAGGGCTCTGGAGTGAAACTGAGTGAGCTGCAGTGTCAAAGCACCTTTATTTCTCCATTCTGCATACAAGTTGCTTAGGAAAACCAAGCTTGGGTGGAAATGTTAAGTGAGTGCCTAAAAGCAGTTGGTTGCATATCCCTCCTCTATGTCAAGGTTAAGTGTTCATACTACTCCTGTTTTGCTAGCATCTGATGCATCATCCATCCCTGTACAAGGTTTAAAAGGAGCGACAATACCCAACAAAATAACCTGCAGACTTTTGTAATCACTTTGCCCTCTTTTAATAGAAAACTAGATGGCTTCATCAAAAGAGCCATCTTTGTCATGTAGAGTATTTTGAGGGATGATGCCAGCTGTTACAATTACCATGAGATAGAGGTGTAGCAGTTGAAGGTTTTAGTTTTAACAGAATTGCATAGGGTTCATTTTCATAGCAGTAGATCAAAGTTCAATCTGACATGTTTTGTCTTGCATTAATGTTGCTATCTAATTTTATTTTATTATTGTGCACAAATATGCATACTAATAGCACATTAAATGTTAGTCATCATCCTTTCTCTATTTTACTTAAAAGTGAATAAAATTTCACAAAAATTATTCTTAAGTTAAGAACTCTGCAGTACCATTTCTTTCTTGTACATGCTAGGATTCATTGTTTAAATGACTACAGGTCCCACAATTACTTAAGGAGGTCCTACATATTCATTTCTGGGGAAGAGCGTGAAGGAAGAAGGTTTATGGGAAATTCAGTCTGTGGCACTCCAGCACTATTCCAGATGAGAAATCTGCATAAAAGTGGAAAAGTTGAAAAATTTCAAAACTTGACAAAATTTTTGGACTATATGGGTAAACTTTGGAGAAGATTCAGTGAAGTGTTAAGAATGTGGTCAGAAAATATAACTCCAGCTTTTATCTAAAGATTTTTAGTTAAAGTTTTTATTTACTTTTAACTTATTATACAGAAATTATTCTAATCAAGCTGTAATGCGCTTTTTAAATAAAAACAAAACCAAACAAAAATACAACAATGAACAAAATAATTCAGGAATTCTGTTTGTTCTTCATTCAAGACTATTGCTAATTATCTGCAAAGTCTTATAAAAATAAATGTTCTCCGATGCACTGAAGACTAAGTGTTTGAAAATTACATTTCATCTAGTAGGAAATCCCTGGTGATTTTGTAAGAGTCAGGTAGCTAATTTGGCAGATAATTTTAAAATACCATTTGGACTCATTGTTTCAAGGGTACAGTATGAAAAGCTAAACTGGTTATTAAACAATTCAGTACGATGAACTTGACTTAAAAAATGTCCTGGAAGTTTCAAAAGATCTATATATAGCTTTGCAGAAGTGCTGTAGCACAATTCAAGATGATTTATTAGGATCACCAGTTCTAAAGCTTATGGGCAGAAAGATAAAAACTTCAGTGCTGACACCTTGAAAGCCATCTGAGACAGAGACAATTAGCCCTATAGAAGTTATAAAAAGAACCATAGGTCAGGAAAATGCTTTGATGAGAACGCTGCCCTGTCATCTTCTTTTGAAGAGAAAGAAAATGTTTGCTTTGAAAATGAATGTGCTGGCACCTTCTAAGAAAAAATACTGTTTCCTCTACCTTAAGATTACATGCTGCAGCCTTGCCAACTATAGTAGAAGATAGGGGACACAGGTGCAGAAGTGGGGTGACTGAACCCAACCATCAATGGCATTGACTCTTTTTCTCTGGTTCAGAGAAGATGTTTTGTCAAAATTAAGAATATGTCCCTCTGCCTGCAGTATATGATCCTGGAAGCAGCAGCACAGTACTTTGTGAGAAAGGTAGAGAGTGCTGCAGGGGGAATTTGGTAAAGAACAAAAAAGTTGAGATATAAAAAAGCAAGTGGTCAGTGGTAGTAAATGATGGTAAGCTTCTTAGCAACCAATGGAGCAGAAAATTATTACCAAAACCAAGAACTGATGGAGTTCTTTAACTGGATATCATACATTAATTCGAAGTTTAAAAAAATGCGGCACTCATTTTTAGATCTTCTCCCTCCTGATTGTTTATCAATTGAATTTTCATTAAATAAAACTCCACACCAAACCCAACCCCTGAAACTGCAATAGCTGTCACAGCAAAAGGCTGATGTCTCCTATATATGACTTACCTTAGAATTAAGTCCAGAAAAAAAAGAAGCTTTGCTTTATAAAATGATTATAGGAATGATGATATGTAATGACTATAGGTACCCCTCTTTTGTGGAGAACTCACAACATCACAATTTGTGCTCTGAAGACTACTAGCAATGTATCTATGAATGAGGATTTTTTAAATCTCAGGGTAAAAGTTTATATTTCTAAGTGGTCTGATTTTCAGATATGGTTAACATGTGCACTGTGCACCAAAATCTATGGTAAGTACCTACTTCTGTTCAGAAAAAAACAATGGAAGCTGCAGGTGCTCAGTATGAAAAAATAAGTCACTTTTTCACAGAGGATTAAGTATTGATGTGGGCCCTTGATTTCAGATAGCTAGGTTTCAAAATTTTGAGTTTAATACAGACTTCTTAAGCAGATTAGCAAGTGAAGAATTTATCTTCATGGTCCTCACAGCTTTTCATTGCTGCTGCTAAGAGAAAGCAGAGCCAGCTGTCTCTCTTAGTAGATAAGATTATGATGAGCTGTAGTAGTTTAGTCAATTCTTTCTCACTCATTTTACAACATCCAATAAAGTATATCGAGCAATATTTTATTGTCTTGTTCTCAGGAATATCCTTACATAATTCATAAGATAGTTTTCTTATGATTTTATTATGATAATAATGAAAATTGTCAGAAGGCAATGGACAAAATTCTTCTATTAATTGCATATATGTCAGCTTGCTACATAGAGTGATGTTGTAAGGTTACAGTTAAGATGAAAATATGTCCCTTTATCTGTCTGAAAAATGCTTTCTATGGAGATTAAGAGCAGGAGATATTATTCTTGTATACCATCAGCTGCAAGTGATTTTGAGAAAACTCAGAGCTATCAGTGTTTTTGCTGACAGGTCTTTGGACACACAGCTACCCTACCTTATACTGTTTTTAAAATATATTATTTAGGGTAAACCATAGATCATGGTCTCTGCAAATAAAGAAAAAGGTTTGGTTTGATGTATATAATCTAAAAAATATCTAGTTATTTAAACAGCCTCAATTTTGAATAGCTATTTTGAATGTGATAGAGGTCCAGCTTCTTCAAAAATATTCTTTAAGGTGTCTTAAGCTCCACACTTACAAAGACATTCAAGAGTCACTATCAATATGCAAGATCTCCACGTTCCATTCCCCAGACTTTGCAGCAGCCACAATGATACACACTTATGTGTGTGCAAAGAAGAGTGAGACCAGTATTTCCAACAGAATGAGACCAGTATTTCTGACAGATGAGGAATGGAGAGACAAGTGTCCCAGCCTCAGCTGGGAGTTCTGCATTGAATCCTGACACTTGCCATGCTACTGAATTAACCAGGAAGAAAATACCTTGTTTGTCAATATATAGGTGTCTTGGAGACTGTCAATTGAGGGAGGCTGAGGAAATAGAGGCTCACAGAGCCTGCTGAGGGAGCAAAGCCTGACTACAAGCCACCATACAGGGCAGAGCATGTGTTAGCTGGTGAAGTCCCTGTTTCTGATTTAACCAACACAGAACCAACCAAACATACAAGAGTTAAATGAATTACGGATGGAAATTGGAGGGGTGTAGGTTTAGACTTGACATAAGAAAGAAATTCTTTACAGTGAGGATGGTGAAACACTGGAACAGGTTGCCCAGAGAGGTTGTGGATGGCCCCTCTCTGGAGGTGTTCAAGACTAGGCTGGACAAGGCACTGGGCAGCCTGGTCTAGTGGGAGGTGTCACTGCCTATGGCAGGGGGGTTGGAACTCGATGATCTTTAAGGTCCCTTCCAACCCAAACTATTCTATGATTCTGTGATTCTAATTTTGGGATATATTAATCCCATTGCACATCCCCTCCCCCCCATAAAGAATCTACAGCAAATGAAATGCATGAAACTATTAATATAAAATAGAATAAAATAGTAACATGCAATAAAATATTTCTATTGTGGCAACATCTCTTATTAAAACTTCCATGTCCTGACAGCATTTTTAGCTCTCTCTTGCATGGTTTCTGTGGCTGAGCGTCATATTAGAGAGTAAGCCAAAGACACAGAGTCTATATGTATTTCAAATATCACTAGTTTAATTGCATAACACTTTCAGTTACTCAGGTAATCACAAGTGGGGCAAACCCTTTCATTATAAATTTGACACTGGCACTGCAGCAGAAGGCTTCCTACCAAAAATTGACTCACTGCAGACAAGTAAGAGGGTGTGAGAAATTTCCTAAATCTCACCCACATGTCACAATAGAAGCACAGAATCTACTGAAAAGCTGCCGAACTGCGATACAACTTAATTGTGAATATTTCCTTGAAAGTTTAAAAAAAAAGAACTAAGGTTCAGGAAGGGTTCCATCATGCTGTGAGCTGGAATACCTTAATTGTCTTGTATATGCAATGGGAGTATAAGGGCCCCCAAAAAGAATTTCATACTCTGGAAAAGGAGTTCTACCTATAATCATACTTCAGGCTGTGTGTCCATGCCTATGCCTTTCTACTAACAAATTAAATAAAATAGTCTCAACTTGAGTACCTACAGTACTAGACTAATTCATGTGACTTCCTCTCTAATGGCTTAGGTGTTCAAGGTAAGGTGCTGGTAATCTTTGTGCTGGTAGGGCATTCAGTCAACTTGCCATCAACTCAGTCCCCAGCTTTATTTTTGGCAGAGTTCTTCTCCAGCCTCTTTTCTCATAATTTTTACATATAACGAGGATTACTTTGTCCCAGATGGAGAATCTGACACTTCCTCTTGTTGAATTTCTCATGGTTGGGTACTGCCTTGGTCTCTAGTTTATCCAGAACTCTCCATAAGGTTTCTCTTATTAAAAGTCCACAGCTTTTCCTCATTTAGCATCATCAGCAAATTTACTTATTGAACATTCGACTCCAATGTCCATATCATAAAGAAAAGCTTCAGAAATTTTGCTTAACTTCACAAGGATTCTGTCAGACTGTTTGTCCAAATTGTCTAGGTCCTTCCAAACAGCAATATAATGACTGCACCTCCACATTTGGTGCCATCTCAAAACTTGTAGTGTGTTCTGCTATCCATGTAGTTAAAATATTGGTGCTGGCATTCATCCCTGAGGGATGTCACTTTTAACTGATTGCCAGCAGGACTTTGCACTACAGAACACAACTCTTTGAGCCCAGCAATCCAGCCAATTTCCCACTCTAGTTGTTGTTCACTGATCCAGCCCATATCTACCCAGTCTGTTGTTAAGGAAACTATGAAGACTGTGTCAAAGGCCTTGCTAAAGTCAAGGCACACCATCACCTGCTCTTGCCCTTATCCACAACACAATTCAACTCATATCAAAAAACAATCAGGTTGATAAGGCACAACTTGTCCATGCTAAGTTCATGTTGGTTATTTACAGTCACCTTCACCCTTCACCATCACCTTAATTCACTTAATATGAATGGGGAGAGAGCTGAGGTGAGATTCATCAGCCTAGTCTAATTCCTTAACAGTGGAAACTCAAGCAAAGAACTGAAACATAGCCTCATACTCCTTAGCCTTCCTCTTGCTGGTGCTGTTCTTAGGGAAACCCTTCTTGTTGCATTATTTTTTTCCCCTTGAGGATCTTCTGTCCAGATTTTCTACCTAGTGACTGTATACTGAATCTTTTTTGTCCCATATGCTTTTTACAGAGGAGAAACACCAAGACAAAATACAACTGCATGGCTGTTTTGCTATTTGATACAGTGAATCCCACATAAGGATATTGTGATTCTCTCAATATAAAGTGATGAACAATTATCTCAGCAGGATGTCTGCAGCCTGCCTGCCTTGATTCTGGTTTCAACACAATGCACATAAACTAGGAGCAATGACCAGCGGAGCAATGAACTAACTAGTACAACTTAAAACAGGAGCGTGAGTTCAAGCCAGCTGGGGTACAATTCTATAAATTGTACAAACAGCTATGCAAAAATATCCATGTACTTCATAAAATCTTGTAACATCAACAAGATGAAAGTCCCATAAACAAAATTTTTAACTTCTCTATCAGATGCAGGTATTCTTTCTGCAAAGCTATTCTTTCAGATATGACCTTTTGGTCAGAGTTAATTGGGTAATAAATTCCAAGAGTTGTATTTACAGAGATATATGGACAGACAGCATTATGCTTTGCAGTTTCCGTAGTTACATCTGCACTAGCCTTGTAGGGTGATACAAGCTCTGTGCCATGTGCTGTGCAATGACTCACATTGCTTTGCCTCAAGGCTGTCCCTGCCCAAGGTTGCTTTTTGCATTCACTGCTGCTTGAGCTTACCCTGGGAATCTGATGGGCTCTGTGTGGTCTTATGATATTAACATTTTCATCTTTATATGATTTTTCAGTTCAGGATGTCTGAAATAATGCAAATGGTTGTGTTGCAGCTCACCAGGGTAGTGCAACATGCAACATAGTATCTGTTTCACAAGCATGTGCAATGTCACACATGAAAATAGTTCTAAAAGCTGCACAGTAATGGACAATAAGGTATGAAAACAGTGTAGAAATTGAGTTCCTTTTTGCTAGGTACATTTTTTTCTTTTAAAATCAGACTTTAATGAGCAATAATTACAGGATCCTTCTATATTTTCACTTGGCTCCAGCTGTAGCTTTATTTAAAATGTAGTTTTATGGAATCCTTTTACAGCTCTTACTAGCAAAGACAGTTTTCAAATGCCATCAGCTGCTTAATGTTTAACATGCTTTCTGATGTCCTTAACCTTAGAGGTTATCAGATTAGATATTCATTCCCTACAGGGAGGAAACCGAAAAGGAAAATTTGCAGGCTAGTGTTAGGAGTACTAAGATGGGATCTGTCATTACTTAGGAAATTGCAGAGGTATTATTAACTGTTACTTTTACATAATTACTAGAGTAAAAATCTTTGCAAAACATTCTTTAAGAAATTACAACAATGTTCCATACAAGTGCTGCCTTATCCACTGACAGCTTGAAAACACAAAGGTCTTCAGGTCCTGTGAAGACAGCAAACTATTCTGCCTGCTCTACCTGCTTTGAGAAAAGTACAAAACATAGAGATATTAATAACCTGTTGACTTGGTGGTTCTGGATAGCAGGAAAGGCTACAGAGCTTCATGAATGCAACATCTGCTTTCCATCTGAAGACGTACGAGGCTTGTTTTTTAAGTATATACAATTATCTCCGATTTTGTAATTAATGCCAAATTAGATTTCTGTTTTAAACTTCCTTTATGACTATTTTACAATAAAATACTTTTAAAGAAATTATTTCTACAGTAACAAGAAACCCATCAGTGCTGACTTGGTGTCCTCCTGTTAAGAAGGCAGAATAGTGTAAAACTAACACTCATTCCAGATCTGTGGGAATCTCCCTTGAGAACCCTGACAAGCTATGGGAACAGATAATTTGGGTTCTGTTTTATTTTTAATTTCTTCACAGAAAGCTGAACCCATCCAAGTGCGTTGTTGACAGAAAGGGATTTCCAGAAGATGCTTGCCTTTGATCTCCTGCCATATTTTGCTATGGAAGTTATCGAGTGTTCTCAGAGCTGCTAGATCAAAATTTGCCCTCTGAATGCTCTTATCCATCAGAGCCATGTCCCATATCTTTAACAGCTGTCACAGTTTTCTCACAGAGTTATCTCCGCCTGAAGGAGAGCAGGTGTTATTTCTAGCACTCCTTCGCAGACTGGCATCAGCAGTCCCTCACTGTCACTGCAGGACAGTGGCAGTGCTCCAAGCTGCACATTTCCCACAAACACCGGATGGTGGGGTTCTAGGGATTAACAAGAGAGCCCACACCTAATTTTCTGATGTAAAACCACAGCACTTGTGTGTTTCATTTTACCCACCCGCATTCTGTTGCCTCCAGTCATATTAAAGGAATATTAGGATTCAAATGACCATCATCTCAAGGGCAGCATGACTCTTCTCACTTGCTTTGGTTATGCACTGTGGTATCATGAAAATCATGTTCTTAGCTTAGCTGAAAGAAATGCTTTCTTTTCAACACCTCTTTCAAATATGGGAAACAGATGACGCTCTCCATGCTTCATGACTGTTATCACTTGATGTGAAGTATCTTCAGTGTTTGAATTTGACACATGCAAGGGCACTGCTCTCTGTTTTAACACATCTTCTGTATCTTGAAGATATTTATGGAGGGTACTAGACACCAGTTCTGAGAGGTAGCTTAAGCAATAGCATCTCTATTCTGTAGTCACTATAGAGAAATATCAAATGACTATTATGGAAAACACTGTGCCTAAGGCAAGTTTTACATCTGCATTACCTGTCTGCTCATTTATGAAAAGTGACTGTCAAAAAAGAAATAGTCAATGTTGGATTAATGAGCCTCCAAAATCCTTCATTTTTTTCCAATTTTAGATCTACAATTTCTTTGCTACCTACCCATACTCCAAACTGTGTTTGGAGCTTCTTAACAAATGTGGCACATTCATTAAAAAATCTGGATCAGTGTATATAATACCTTCTATATTTAATTTTAGCAATGAAGTTTGTTTTTCTAAAGATTAAGATTTACAGAATGAAAGATGCATAGTAAAATTTCCTCAGTTGCTGATCAGTATAAGTATTTTCAAAGAAGCTTTTGCTACTGTCTTTCCACACTGAAGTCAGTTATAGTTGTAATGGTGTCTTAAATGGTAACATTCAGTATCCTAAGTCAGAAAAACAGTAAGTATGAAAGTGACTCATAAATACAACATATTAATTAAAGATCCCTAGCAGCTACATACTGTTACATACCAAACGACTTAATAGACACAGAATATTTATAAGTCAACATTATGGGTTTGAGTTGCAGAAATGAAAAGCATTAAGCCTATTTAAAATGCCTATTTATTTTCTTCCTTCACTGACTTAATAGACAACTTAAGGAAATTCAAAAAGAAACATGTATTTCATCTATTGAATAGAAGATTAGTGGTAGAAGTATTGCCATCTCCTTTTCATTCAGCTATGTTTTAAAAGTAGAATACATTTATAGCAAATGACATAACTTTGAAGTCTCAGTGTGGAGTGGTATTTTTGCCTGGGAATCTTATTTTCACATTCCAACAATTCTGGGTATATTCCTTTTTCCACTGATTTTCAGCTTGTTAGCTTTTGTAAACCTGCCTCTTCCTTGCTTGCTCCAGAATTTTGCTGCTGTGAATCCTGCTTTCTGCTGTCTTCCTTTCCCTCTGTTACATAACTGGAGTTCAGGCTGTGACCTTGGCGTGCTCATCTTCCTGAGCCAGGCACTGTTTATGGGTGTAGTCCTAAATGACTTACCACGTTGTCCTAGGAAACATTTGACTAAGCAGTTAATTGAACCTAGCTTCTAAACTGTCCTTCAAACCATTTTCTTGATGTCTACTTGTCTTGGCATAAAACATCCAGGCAGACCACATTGCCACATCAGCCTTTTGCTAAGAAGTGATGAATTTAGGATGTTGCTAACTGCACATGCATCAACTACAGACACCTTATGTTCTCCTTTGAAATATTCATTTCTGTTTGAAAGGCTATGCATTAGAATGAGTACTACAACCTAAACAGATAATTGATATCTGAAGCTTCCTGTAATTTGGCATTCTACTGATAGTAAGGATTATAAGTGATGATATGGACAATGCAATAAAACATAATGAAAGGTAATGAAGTCCTGCACTTTGGCTTAGCAGATTTGCTTGCTTACTTTCTTTTGATGTCTTTAACAGGAGTAGAAACTCAAGCTGCCCAGTCTACATCTTGTAGCCTGTGATACCACTCAAACATGATGTGCCTTTCAAACAGGCAGAAGTATACTGCCCCAACCCTAAAACATGCCACTGGTACCATGAAGTGGAGACTGATGCTTTCATAGTTTATGTTGAAGAATGCACTGCTTAGACAAAAGTTATTAAAAAGGGAGCAATTGTGAGGCAGCTCATTTCAAAGCATTTTCTTTTACATCCTGCGTTAGTGTCATCAACATGTAATCTTCAGTGTTTTTGTTGAGAAGATGGGGAAGTGAAGTCTGACTTTATAGTCTGATATATAGTAATGGAACGCACTATCCTGGGAATAAACACTTTCTAGATCAGATCAGATGTGCCAAAATCAAAATTTATTGTTTCTGCCAGAAAACACAGCTCTTCTCAGTCCTTTAATCTGTTTTTGCTTTGCTGTATCTCCTTCATTTAAATCAAAAAAAGAATAATTTCTTTCTTTATATTATCTGAAAAGAATGGCAGTTAGGAAAGCAAAGTGCTCCTTTAGGTGTCAGAGGGCTGAATTGCTTTAATTTTGGCTTATGCTTAGAGTTGCACTGTTTAAAATTTGAGGGTAAATGAGTCTGGCACTCTAGAAAAACTCAATACAAGTCAACTCAGTTCCAATTATTTTCTTATTGCTATTGTAGAGAAGAATGCCTGGCTTTCCAAAATAGCAAACAGTAGTGGAGATCTATTGCATATCACAGCAAAATACAAGAGATAAGCTAAGAGAGAAGGAGCTTCTGATTACAGTCATGCCAATGGTAGAGACTGATCTACTCAGAAGGATTTAATCCCACTATCTCTTTCAGCCCTTAGTCACTAGGATTTGATTCCTGCGATGAAGAACATTGGTATAATGCCCACTTTAGCCCTGCAATGTCACCTCATTCAATCTTTAGCACACTCCCATCAGCCTGTAAGAGAGATAACAGAAAAACCAGAAACTCAGGTTCTCTTTATTTGATGATTCAGCAGATCTCCTTAAGTGGAAAAAATCCTAAAGAATTACCACATAAAAACTGAACAAGTTATGCACGGACTGTTTTTACTCACTTTGTGAATAGACAGGATCTCTCTCTAGAAGATTTCCTTGCACTTTTCTCTTTCCTTGGCCTATCTGAGGCATTAGTACCCTGATTTTGGAAAAACAGTTCCCCAGGACTAAAAACCCAAGTATAGATTACATGCCAGAAACAGGAACATTTTACCTACCTCATGTGAATTTTCAGTGACATCTAATAGAAGCATATATTTTATGTGTGTTTGTGTGTGTCTATATATCTGAAAATTAAGTACACACATATGGCAATATCTCATTAACATGAAGAAAAAGAAAAGCCTCTTTAAAAAAGATGTTAAGCCATATAAAGGTGTGATATATATATCACGAGCCAAGTTCGAAAGAACTTTTGCCATTTAAATTGCCAAGTTAAATATGGCACAATTGAAGTGAACCTGTCCCTCCAGGCATGCATAAGCCTGCACTTGGGAGCTCTTAGAAACTTACTTAGCACCAGTTGTATCTTATTTAACTTGGCCATTTGAAGGACTAACCCTTTAGCAACTTGGCTTGCACTGGCCATATCACACCTTTACATGATTGACCTTCCCCTCTAAACTTTCCCTCATTTAGGACACACTGAATGTTTTTGATCAGATCTAATTTACATTATTTTGTCCAATTAGCATGAAAGACAAAACCAAAATCTCTAAAGAACAGGTCTGCAAACATAAAATATAATTGGATGGAAATGGACCTTTTCACATTCTTTTTGCCATAGCTCAGCATATGAGTGTTGTTAGCTGCCTGGTTTAGTCTGCTGGCTGTACCACTGTACAAAGAAATTTCCCCAAAGCCTGATAGTTGAAGCTTCTGTGCTCTTGAGCAAGGCTTGTTCACTACAATAAAATAAGCAGCTTTCCCCCATTTTGGGAGGAGATTTAGGTTGATAGCACTTATGGTAGGAAGTGAAGAGGCCAGCTGGTGCCTTACTGAAGACTTTTGCTGTCATATGTAAGGACATGCATGTAGTGGAGCCAGATGGTACTATTAAAGGTGCAAAGAGGTTCAAACCTTTCTTTTTTGGATAAATACATACCTGAAAGAGACTAAACTGGCTCATTGGTATCCTGTGGAAAAGTGTCCCTGAGGCTACCAGAATGAAGAAACAAGAATTTATTAAAGAAAGGAATTTGTTTTAACACCAAATTGACATTGCCATATAGGCTGTGTAAAACTGAACTTCTTCATCTTAGATCATTCATATTTGAAGACACTCCCAGGCAGACTCTATCATTTGAGTCAGCAAATTCAAAATCAATGGAAATAGAATCGGACAGAAATATTGCATTGCAATCTTTGAGGATTATTACCTGTGATAATTAAATGCTTGGAAGTCATAGTAATGACAGCAATATAAAAGCTGAGACAGATTAGATAGAACACAAAGTTACTTCCCCAAGGTGCACACGTCATCACATACATGGTCTCACGACATTTTCTGATCAAGCATGAAATTCTATTCTAGGCAATAAAACCTCTATTTCAAGGTAATGTGTGGATGGAGCTATGGGGGGGAGCAAAGGAAAAGGGGCCAGATATGGTCCATAAGAACACCACGATGAATAAAGCTGGATATATTTGTTGGAGGAGAAGGAAATGAATGTGTCTCGCATTTTCTTTGTGGTAGTGGCTTTGTAACATACACAGTGAATTGTGTTCTTTCTGCTGTTTTGCTAGCACCTAGCCCTCCAATAACAATCTGCACATGGATGAGTGGGAAAAGCAATGTACAATAAGATCTACTAGCTAGGAGATGAAACTTAAAATAAAATGAAGTGATGCTTCATATTCTTTCCTTCTCCAAGACTCTCATATTAATTTAGGTCTTGATCACATGTAACTTGTCCTGCTGTGAAACGTGCCATGAGGCTAAGGTCTCAGGGGTTATAACTGCTTCTTAAATATGTTGTGTGGAATTTGCAGTAAAATTCTATTCTTTTTTTTTCCATGTTAAAGGCTTATAAAGACTGCTTACAGTTCAAAACATGATTAAAATTAATGAGTAATATAATCAGAAAAAGCAATTAATAACACTCTAGTGCTAATTCACGTTTACCTCCTCTTAGCCTCTCTTTCTGTTTTCTTCCCTGAAATAAGACAAATCATTTGTTGGCTGACAAATTATAAGAGCGTAGGACTGTAAGCAACCATCATCTGGTTAACACCTGCCTTGAGATCTAAAAAGAGGTGTTTTGTGAAGCTCTTACAAACTAAAATCAAAATAATACATTACTGACAGCATGCAGAAGACATGAGAATACTACTGGTGACATAAGTCCCTGCAATAGAGGAAATTTCTTTAATCAGACTGACAGTTACCTAGTGAATGGCTCCAACACTGATCTGCAAGGTAGCACAAAAAGACTAGCACCTCCTTCCAACCTTACCTGGAGAAGGGAGAGAAATATTCCTCCTGTCACTAAATCTTTAGTCCTGAAAATGTGAACACAAGGTACCAAAGAGGAAAGTAAAATCAGTTCCCCCCAAAATTAATGAGGTACAGTTCTACATCATATTTCCACTTATTCAATACTAAAGAGGTATGTAAAAAAAATGCAGAAGTAATAATTTCAACAACTGTTACTAGATTAATTGAGGATGAATTGCCAAGAACCATAGAAAACACAGCACATCTTGATCTAAGTAGAATCAAGAAATGTAGTAAATGTTCAAATGAGGTTCTGTACCATGTAAACTTCTACATATAAGCCTGGACTTCTGTATCTAATTAGTACAGAGAAGCAGATATCATTCTCAGCTTAATGATGCCTACAATAGATCAGATGAATGACATTTTCAAAATTGTCATTTATTTTCTTTGATTGAAATGGGGAGTCCAAATAAAATAGGCCAAAAATAGACTTCTAATGTTGTGAAAGGTGAATTTCAGTTTCAGTAAACATCACGGATCTTTTAGAAGTGGGAAAATGAAGATTTATTCTTGTCCCTTTCCTGTGCCAGAGTATTGGAACATATTAATGAAATTGAGAAAAAAAAATTCAGAGAAAAATTCATAAATTTGGAAAACACGAGCTAAAATATTACTTGAAATCAACAGATTCTACATTCCGTTTTTTTCCTGGGATGTAGTAACATTGTAATAACTTTAGTTATCATCATCTTCCCTCTTCCATGGATTCCTTTGTCTGAGTCCCTCCCATAATCCAAGTAAACAAGAGTGTTCTTAGAGAATCATTATGCACAAACATGTCTTTATAAAAATAACACCTGGAACTTTAATCACCATTTTAGTAAAACTACCTATATTACAACTGAGCTTTGGTTTGGTCTGTTTTTTCAGTGAATATGCAGGAGACAGCTTTTACTAGAATAATTTACAAAAGCTACAGCAATGAGAAGCATGGCACTGGAGTCCTTTCTGCCCTAAGAGATAGACAGCCCATTCACAATGCTGTATTAAACAGACTTTATTGGGCAATGGAATAAAAGAACACTTGCAGCAGTGGAAAATCTTCATAAAATCCATCTGACTGAAGTAGCATAGGGAATACAGTAAACATAATGTTTGGGGAAAGCACATTTAATTTTGTGCAAACACACTCTTCCTTTTCAAGACTGCTCAAGGATGAATTTACTTTATAATAATAAACATTGCTTTCTGCTTTGAAGTGCCTGTGAAAGCGGCTTGCACAGCTTTCTGAGAATGGATGGCTCCCACTTGTGTCTCTCTGTTGGTGTTTTTATTGTGGCAGGTAAAGAGAGATCCTTTAATAGGAGTGCATGCCATCAGCGAACTTTACATCCATGTTGTCCAGAACTAAAAATTAAACCAATTAAAGTACTCCACCTTGGTTTTATACCAAAGTGGCTTTATCCTCCACCTTGGTATCACGTATCTCTGATGCCAGTTTTCAAGAACAAGATATGCAAAGAGCCAGTGACTTTTTCACACATTTTGCAGCAGATAACATTTATGGTCTTCACTTTATTTGACCATGCTGTGCAGTGAAACTATCTGATCTCAGAGACTGACTATGCAAAATGAAACTCTGGAGGTGATCTCTCCTGCTCCCATCATATGTCACTTTGAATGTCAATACCTGCACATTTCTGTGTAAATATTTCACATTACTCCAGAAATTTAACTTCAGGACACACAGTGAAAAATAAGAGACAAAACAAAGCAATTTAGGCTAGCTGGGAGGAATGAGGAACAAATGCAGTAGGAAGGTGATTTTTTTTTTCAGTTGAAGTAGTGAGTCTGAGACAATCTGTGAATTTAGGTCCGTGGTTCCCTGAGTTTTTTAAGACTATTGAGCTTGTTTAGTCTGATGGTATAGTATGAGCATGGAATTCACTCCACAATAGTTTCAGCCAAACCCCCCCATATTTCAGAAAAGAAAGCAGGATTTTACTGCATCTTCAAGAGATGGAGTAGACATTATCACCCAGGGCAGTATTTCAAAGGGTCAATTAAAATCAGTGCAAACTATAACAATGGATTCCAGTTATCCTTAAGATCTAAAAATATTCTAAAAACTGAACTCACAAATTGCAATCCTCAATGCAGAACCTTTATCCATGCAAGAGTAAGGAAGAGAGTTAGGAAGGAAAGAGACTGATGCTCAATGAGAGTAAAACAATGCATTGTTGAACAATTCAACTGTTTTGACAAGTCACTTCTTGTAGAAGCTCAGTCGTGGCATAAATTCAGTGAAAAGGTGTATTACACAAAACTTTTTAATGTATCTCTCATTTTTTCTGACTCAAACTGCACAATGAAATTAATGCAAGCTGAGAAGTTAGGGCCTGCAGTCAATAAAATTAAAGGCTGCTTGAAAGTTACAGAGAAAATCTGACTGAAATGCTTATTTAAAAGAGTGAAATTAGGCACATTTTTGTATGTTTACCAGACTATAAATTGAAGGGGAAAATAAATTATTTTGATTCTTTGCAATTTACCAGTTGTCCATTGCTCACTTGCTAATCCAAAGTGCATATCTTTTAGTTGAACTCTTGCCTCATACATCCTGTAATTTATCTGATAAGCCATTTTTATCTTATAAGTTGTAAAGAGGAAAATCTCTGGTAAAAGTCTATGCCACACCCTATTTGATTCAGCATGCCATTAAAGACAGAAGGAATACTAAGCTTCTCGCTTTGATGGGAAATCTCGAGGTGCTACTCAACTGTTTTAATCTCTATATTTTGAAGGTGCGTTTTCAGAAAGGAGGGATGTTGAAAATTACTCCTTCTTTGTCAGTTTTTGATGCCAATAAGAAAGGCATCAAAACCCCTTTTTCTCTAAAAATGTCTCAACCAGTTCTGACTTGTCATCTCAGTCTTGTTTCAGATCTCTTGGTGGTTGGAATGCACTGCTGCAAAGTTTCTGCTTGCCCTTGTGGTATACCCACTTCTTTTTCCATTTGCTGGGCCTCTTGCAGCAGTGAATAGCTAATGCAGTTGCTCAATTTTTATCCACCCTTCATTTGTTATCTGTCTTCCTCATTTAATTTTTTTCCTTATAAAGTTCTTTATGAATACACCTAGTAATGCATTCACATGCAGATTCTTGTGAGAGATAAAAATATTATTTTTCTTGGTCAGCTTTCTGTTAGTGATCTAGCCAATCTGCATGCAGCAGGACAGAAGAAAAGAATTCCCCTGTGGGAAGACCACACCTCTCTGATTGTGTCTAGACATAGCATTTGCTATTATGTGTCATGTGATATGTGGCATTATCTGCCAGAGGCTGACAGAGGATTGGTATGTACAGTGATGCCTTTCTGATTGTGAGGTTTAGCTCCTGCAGAAACATGTGCAAGCGCTGCCTGCGATAGCACTAGCACGTGCTCAGGCATGTTTCAGCATGAGGCAGAAGTGCCTTTATGGTAGCAGAAGGAAGAGTACCCTGTTATTTATATGGAGAGAGGATCAGAGTGAGATTGATGTTCATATTGCTGGAGAGATGGCCTCTGCCATTACTGATGGCTCCTGCAGAAACAAGTAGCAGCAGGGATGAACTGCAGCCCTGTGCTCACTCAGGCTTGCTTCCTGGCCACCTTGACATTTGGCAACATACCTTTGTGCTCATTGTAAGTGCTCTAAGATGCAGCTGTGTTGGTCACTCTTTCAGAGCATACCTTTCTTTTTCAAACTGCCTTTTGAGCTGTGCTCATAATTACTGTCCCTCTGGCAGAAGAGTTTCTCTCCCTTGCGCTGGTCCAGGGATAGGGGATAGTACACATTGCACCTGTGACACGGCATCGTTGATGTCAGATAAAACTCACACCTTCACATTAAATTTTGTTATTAAAGTCAAAATCTACATATTCTGACACTCAGTTCAGCTATTTTGGTGGGGAGTCTGGGAGCCATCCTCTACTGTACACTCCCCCTGGTGTCTCCACTTTCTTTACTTGTTCTCCTGGATTATTTTTATTTCAACCTTCAGCTGAAAAGCAGGAATGTAAACAGCTGTATGACCTCCAGGGAAAGCTGCCATGCAATCTGGAGGACAGGACTTCTGCTTTTGAGAATGACCAGTCCCTCAAAGATAGCTGGGTGCACAGGCTGCATGCTGAGGATGCTGAGATAAGCTGAACATAACAACATCAGTGGCATACAGAGAATTAACTGGCTGAGCTTTGTTTAGAGAATTGGGAAATGTGATTTAAATCTCCTTAGACAGAAGAGGGAATTGAACTCTGTACCTCCCTGGTACACTGAGAGGAAGAGGGCAAGAGAATAGAAAATGGGCCATCAACAGCAACATATATATATATATACACATATAAAAAGCGACTGAAACCTGTTTCTCAAGACCTCTAACACATTTAGTCAGAGCATGACCATTAGACTGATCCTGTGAGGAGGGGGGGGCAGGGAACTTCTTATTTCTATGGTCTGGATAGTTTTTTTAAAGCAAATTTGTTTCTGTCTCAAATAGTGTTAGAATGGAGACTTTCAGAGTCTGTGTGTGTGTGTTGCTTGAAGAACTCCTAGATAAAACTCCCAAGTGTCTCTGCACTTCAGGCAGCTTTCTTGAATAGTTTAGTATCAAATACAAAATCCAGTGTTATGCATTTGAAGAGGTGTTTGTGATCTGAATGAGCTGCCTTGCAGCACCGATCTTCCTCCTGTCTTATCAAGATTTCCTTTCTTATCATGTACAAAATGGAGAAGTGACTCTGCATCACCAGATACATCTGAGTCACACATTTTTGAAAAGACTGCCTGAAGGCAGCACATCACCTCTGAACCTGATCATGTAGTTCTCTGCTGTTCTCTGCAGTTAAGCATAAATAGCTTATGCAATACAATTAACCTTCTTAACATAGTAAAGAGTAGAAATCCTCCTTTGAAAACTTAATCCCAGGGATCACTTTCATTCCTTCTCACAGCCATTAACTTATTTAACAATAAAAACACTCAATGTTCAAAGTGCAGTGTAAATGGTACCAAGATCAAATTGTTAAAAAAAAAAGTTATATCAAAGATACAATATTCTTTTGGGATGAACATGCTAATTTTTGTATAAATGAAGGCTCAATTCGACAGAAAGAGAAATTGCTCCAATGGAAGTATCTGCTTTGCTAACAATTTATCATTAACAGCATGAGTCAGAGCTGCCATAGATCTACAAGGAAACAACAGCGAAAAATACATAGTCTTTACCCTGAATTCTCTGGTCCCACTAAAGCCAGACAATTCTGAGTGGCTAAAGAAAGGATGGGTTTAAGTACATACTGTTACATCTGTAGCAGTGAGTCAGCAAAGAGGAAGGCAAGGTCTTGAAGTCTGTCTCATGATTGCCTACTCTGCTCCTTACCTGGCACTCTCATGTGATGCCTATCTAGGGCTAATGAAGGGGACTATTTCCAGAAGAGAGCCTGAAGTGTGTCCCTCCTGCTTATGGGGAAAGAGAACTGAGCTTTGTGATGAGATAAACAGTGACACTTGTGTTTTGAGTCAGGGATTGCTCTCTGGCTTATTTTATTTATTAGCAAAATTGTAGCCTAAACCTGCATCTCTGCTGTTGTTTGAGCATGGACTTGTGCCTGAGCCCAGACTATTCTGTTGTTCACACAAGTGATAGCTTGTAGTCTAGCTCTGGACTGGAGTGAAGCAGGTGGGGAAAACTGAGCAGAGACTGGTACTGGCTCATTCTCCTGCTCTGCCCTCAAGGCTCGTGCACAGCTGGTGCAGTCCAGCTTGATGGAGAACAAGGGGTTAAATGGTGATCTCTGCTCACCACTGCTTGTTCCATGTTCCTCCTCCAGTCATCCCTGACTCTTCACCACCCAGTTAATGCAACTGAACCCCCTGCACATTTAATAATGCCACAGTGGGTAAGTGCCTGCAAAAACCTCAAGGAAGATTTGCTGCCTCTGAGTGAATGAGTTGCATTGGCAAGTCTGACCATATCCCAGTGATGCTCCAATTGCCCTAAGAGTTTTTGCTGCTGTAAACAGCCCAGCTGTTTTATGTTTTCTGACTGTGGGGAGTTTTTACTTTGTGTACCACATGGTTTCTCTGGAAGAATTCTGAAAAACGACAGAATGGGTGAAATGGTACAGAGAACAAGATCGTAATTACTGTGATGAATGATCCCTCTCTGGAATGCTAAGTTTGTCTTAATATTTTTTTTAATCTTCTCCTGTCCCTTCTATCACTACATCATTCATTTCAGTGTCTACTAGTCTGTCCTTTCCCTCAGATGTTATTTCCCTTTCAATAGGCAAAATATTTGAAAGCTGATTGTGCTTTTCCTTAGTTTTAGTGATTACTGGAGAAGAGTGCACAAACAAACTCAAGAGTCTCAGAGCTCCAGATAGTTTGGCAGTGACAGAATAAGGTGCTTAAGGAAAGGATGTAAGAGCCATGGATTCCTATCTCTGCAGCTTCCACCAAACAAGAATTAAAGGACTTTCTGAGCCAAAACTGGAACCTGGAGTACCATATCAAATTTCCAACAATGAATTTATGTCCATGAAATAACATTTTTCCCTATTTTCTTAATTTTGTTTTTTACACATTGTGCATTAATTTTATAGGGCTTTTTTTCAAATTATTATTAGATATCTTAGACCTGAAATATATGTTCACCTATCTAATCTGTGTTATTATGTTTCCTTTGTAGGTGTACTTTTATGGAAAATTCAGCCATATTAGCTGTGGGTTTTTTATGAATTCAGGGTATGTTTTTAAAGAAAGAGCCTTATGTGGAAAGAATTTGTGTTCCACCTACAGCAGATTTACTACTGACATTAGGAACACATCACCAGCACAACCTGCAACCCTGACATTTTCATTAATCCCTTGCAGTTAATTCCACTTGTGGGGAATTAATTGTACCATCAAATTATTTAAACAGGGCCTTACCATCTCAGTATGACCTCCTTACATCTATTTTGAATTCAGATGGGGTAAAGTGGCTTTTAAAAAACTGTAATGAAATGTCCCAAATGAGTAACCCATAAACTGACTGCAGAAGAAGGAGACAGAAGGTCTGCAGTCATATTTAAAAGAATGTATCAGATTACTTTAATGATATCTGATCAGCATATCTAATCAGCATATCTGAAGCAATGAAGTTACATCTATAAAATATGAAGCAATGTTAAATTTGTGTGGGATGGAAACACTGGGTGTGTAATTGCTAATATTTCTCATGGTCAGGAACAATTGCAGTAAATGAGAAACTCTGTATGAGCTTTATGTGCACTGAGGAAGAACTACATTCTCTTTGCCTGGAACAGAAATTATTTCTATTTAAAACAATATCTAAGACATGTTGCAACCAGGGAATATACTACTTAAAGAAACTGATCAACTCCCTGTTGCAGACAACAGGAGTTTTCTTCAGAACTGAGGTTTCCCTTTCTTTGGAGCTTTGATATGTTTTCTGTGATTGCAAAATATTTCTCAACTGGTGGGTTATTAGAAAGGCAAAAGTACAGTCCTTGTATCTGAATCCCTAAGTAATTGAAGTCTGATAACAAAGATCTTTATTCCAGCTTTCTAAAGGTTTTTGTTTTCTTAAATCAGCTGTTATCTGAGTGAGGAGGCTGACTTATGATCTTACAGGTGTTACTGGCAATTGATTGAGTCATTTTCTATTAAGTCTGTCATGAGCAAGTAGGGATATCACTAATAGTTTTTTATACTCTCTCTATAGAGACATCATTTGGAATTTCCTTATTGAAATTTATTCCTAGTCCTTTCAAAGTCCTGTGTAATTCTGTGAAGAGATGAAGATGTGGAAGGTATACTTTGGGTAATTTCCAAGAAGCAGCTGGAAGTAACACTTTGTTGTTTTTGTAAATTCTGAAATATTTTGCAATATATTGCAAGGGTGCCTTTATGGGCTTGCAATTATCCAGTGTGAAATGCTGACCCTTCATCTGACTGTGGAGGGATTTGTCTAGAACAGGGGAAACCTTGCAAGTGCACATGACTTGCACAGAAGTCACACCGAAGATGTGTCATCCTACAGAAGTGCCATGTGCCATTTTAGAAGCTGTAAGGCTGTAGGTGCATGCAAGGCATAGGATGTGTAGAATACCTCTGAGTTTCTGAACTAGTGGATAAAAGCAAGGCAGAACACTCTGGGGGATCTCACACCACACTGAGTACCTATGTTTTGGTAGTCAAATTTCACACTCAATTCTGCATAATCTTTTTGTCTCCTTCCAGAATTCCTTCCATTCAAAACCAGGTGTCTGAGGGGTGTAATGTCTTGCTTGCCAACAATATCTACATTTTCCTGCTGATGGTACTATTTGTTTTCAGAGAAGGATGAAGGTCAATGTTGGAAACTTACTTGTAGATGGATAAATTTAATGGAAATTAAATGGAGACAGTAATATCATTCCACAGTATCTATTAAATAGAACATATTAGGAGTTTTTCAGAGCTTTCAAATACCCATCTTCTGCTGGTTTGAAGACCGGCAAATATCCTATCAAATTAACATTTTGCATTTGTTTTTTTTAAGTTAATTTAGTGCTCACATTAACTGAAATGTTAGAGCTTCTGGAGCATAATGAATATTCCTTGGAAAAAAGAAGAAGAAATTTACTTCTACTGCCCTACAGTGCTGGCTGGGAAAATCCAGTCAGTCTTGCTTGGTTGTCATTTGGTTGTGATAACAATGTTGTAGACATATTGCACTGTATTTGCATTTATTTTGGATGTAAACTAAGTCTAAGCTAATCTGGGAGCACCAAGAGCATTCTGGTGAAATACTAAATGGCCATAGTCTATACCTCAGAAGACAGGAAATACCAATTATTGTTTTAGGTTTGCATCAGATGTACAGTATGTTAACTGACTGGACCAAAAAGTAAGTTAATTTCTCCTTCCAGAGGTTGAAAGAAGTAATACTGATTGGCAGAGATTATAATAGTGGGTTTTGAACATCATAACATCATTAGTCCAGAACAAGAAACTTATTTAACATAAATTGCAAATCAATTTGTCAGTTAATTCCATTAGAATTGCACTCTCTTCTGACTAACACAGCACACTACATGATAGAGCCAGTTCTACCTGTGGTTTGGCCAGCTCAGAAATTAGTTATATGTTCATAGGGGATTAGTATCTTTATATAGAACTTTTTTTTTTTTCCCTCAGGTATAAGATCCTGTCCTCCTGGTTAAAAGAAACATGTTGAATGGTCAAAGACTTCATTCAGAAAAAGAAATGAAGACAAATAGAGGTATTGAATTTCAACTTTATTCCTGTCTGAGAGTGAAATAATAGGTATTTTGTCTAAGTCAGGCCATCTATATCTACTTTATGGAAACAGACAATTCCAGTAGACAACTCATCCTGTAACAGGAGTCTGAAACATTGGGCATGATTAAATCTGTAGTGGTGCATATCTCTCTCTTCACTTACTAGGGAACATGCCTTTATAGCCAAATTTATGTCTACAGACTTCAGTTCAGCAAGGGTGATTATTGCATTCTTGCAGCCCTTACGCTACATACTTGAAGACCTCATGATGAGCCATCTGTCATTTCAACTTTTAGGTTATATTTTTCCTTAGACATACTTCAGATCACTTTGGTTGCAACACCTTGAGAGCTAGCAGTGCCTCAGAGTTAAGGCTCAGGGGCTAACCAGGGTCTATGGACATGAATGATGATCTAAAAGTAGAATAATTATATTAACCTAAAACTAAGGCATCGGTAGGACTTCTAAGCCTGAATGATAAGACCATAATTACCAGGATGTAATTAACTGGACTGATTATCTGTTTGCCTGAACATCGTTGCATGGTGCTTTTAAATTGCACATCCTTCAATGCCCCATCCACAACTTATTTCAATGGATAGAAGATAACTAAAAAGCAGTGGTCAGTAAATGATAGAGCATTTCTTTGAAAGGATTTTTTATGCTGGAGGAGGTGCTGCTGCACAGGTTAAATAAACTGACCTGATCAAACTGGGATTTTCCATTTGGCAATAACAAGACAACTAACTGCAACTGCAAGGATGGATGTCACCAGCCTCCTTCCACTTAGAAGCTCATATCTTGGTATCTATACGGCTGAGAGCCAAAGACACCTTTCAGGAGATGACATAACTTCCCCCAAAAGTCCCTTATAATACTATGAGATAGCCCATCCCAGCTTCACCAGTGATAGGCATTGATGCTTCCTGCCCTTCAACAGCTGGAAATGTATCTGCTGTCATGTCACCATAAGTCTGTTTCTAGCAACATTAATAAGTCCTGTGGTTTTATTTTTGGTTTGATAGATTCCACCCCCCTAAGTCAATTAAGATCTTTGAGCAGACTTTGCTTCGTGAAAGCTTGTGACATACAGTGCTTGCTAGATGTAATTTTAGCTGCTGCAGAAACTGCATCTTCTGTCCTTCATCTGAAGCCCTAATTAAAGATGCCATCACACACCTCATGTTCATTTAATCTTCATCAGGTTGCCCAGAGAGGTGGTAGGTGCCCCACCTCTGAAAACATTCAAGGTCAGCTTGGATGGGGCTTTGAGTAATCTTATCTAGTTGAAGATGTCCCTGCTCATTGCAGGGGAATTCGAGTCAAAAGGTCACTTCCAACCCAAAGTATTCTATGGTTGTTAAACATATTAATTTTACACATAATCTGAGGTGTTTTTCTTACATCTCAAAGCCATAAATATAGTCTGCATGTTAGGTTTTGGTCTCAGTTCTTTCCCTCTTAAATTACTCCAGTGGGCAAAATTATAAATACTTTCTGACTTTATTCAGTTTAGTGTTTATACAGTTGCTTTAAATAAACACACACATAAAGTATAAGCAAGACAAACTATTATTCTTCAATGCATTGTCAAAATTGGAACAGAAGCATTGAAGTTTAACATGGAGAAAGAGTAGCAGCTTGGTGTGTAAGAAAGACATGATCCTAGCAAACCTCTGCTAGTTTATATGGACTTTAGATAGGCAGTAGTCTTTTATATAGAAATGTTACAAATAGCAGCTTATCCTTTTCTGGACGAATGTGCCTTTTTGTATTTATGATTCCTCCATAACAGCCTTTGCTACATTTTTCTGTTTAATCTTTGGTCTATAAAACATAGCGTGCCTCATTATGTGCTAACTCCCACTAAGTGTTAAATGCCTCCCAGAACTCAGGAATATTTTGAGACCCTTTTCCCCACACATGGTAGATAGGAATAATTTATTCTTTGTTTAATATCGGCACAGTTCTGCAGCAGTGGAAAGCCACACATTGGGAACTTAAATTCCACAATTTCAGGTCCACTTGAATATGACAAAGAGGTGTATAGTTTCCATGTGTTGATAGTTGGCTCGTTCTTGAATTTTTTAGTCAGCCAACCTCTCACTCATTTCATCTGAAGTTCTTGGGATGTTTTCTTTGCATAAAGGCTGCAGGACTAATGTTACTGAAGATATCCATAAAACATTACTGCTGTAAAAAAATTTTCTTCACTGTTTCTCTTAGAATTATACTCCTTTTCTCCACATGCTTAGGATAGCTTTCTGTATGTATTCCTGAATTTTTCAGATACAAATATGTACATCAAATTATTTGTTTATGTGGGTCATACAATTAAAATCTTAAAGTTATCAACTACATCGGTGTCTACATGACACAGGCACATGGTAAGTCTGAATTTATTGAGTTCATAAAATAAAAAAACCACAAATGCTCCTTAGAAGCACTATTTTATCATGTTAACAGTGATGAAAGCAATCCTGGATGAATCAGAGACAATTTTGTTCCATTTTAAAATGTCTTCCTTTTAGTGCAGAAGTTGATAATTTCTTGCACTTTCAAAATCTCAGCCAGCTCCTTTGTATGCAGCTGTCACACTAAAATTGCTCTTACCTTCATCACCCTGTTCATGTTCTCTCTCTTCAGCTTTGTCTGTCTGTTCATGTTTCTAGAACCTAAAGGACCCAGGCTGAAGATGCAAAGCTATTACTTAGGACAAAAAATTGGAGTCATAAGTTGTCGTGCACTCATTAAAATGGCAACTTTGGAATAAATTAGTGTTTCAAATAATTAGTAGAGTACAATGACATTATTTTGCCCAGGCTGACCTAAACAAAACCTTATTTCATTATTAGCTTGTTCCAGTGTCATGGTTTGTCCATGTTGAGTGAAAGTCCTCTGGCCCTTTTCAGATCTTCCACATTGGTTACTGTTGCTGCTCAGGTGCTTTTATAAGATTTCTCTTTCTTTGGTGTGGAGGCTGAGACTAGCAGATGGATTTTTGGGATCATGCACTGGAGTTGGTAATGTGAATATCTGCTTGTTTGTTAGCAATGGCCCACCTTTATTCTGCCTTTCTTTAAATAAGCCATAATAAAACATGAAATACTTTTAGGGAATTAGCTGAAAAGCTATATTTTACAATTGTGGCATAACCTGTGTTCAAAATCAATGTAGAAATATTTAGTAAGTCAATAGTTTTGAAGTCTTACTTACAATATCAGCAAAACTTCTCCTGTTAAATATTTCTGTAGAGCAATGTTGTGTTAAAAAGCATTTTTAAGTAAACGTTATATATTTTATCTTTTCATCTGGTGGAAACAAAGTTAATTGTCTATTTAGTCTCATTTGATACAAATCCTCCATTTATTTTAGAATGTGATGATGTTGATTTTGAATCTTCTTTGGCCTCTGTTTTCTCAACATCTGTCTTTGTTTTGACCCGGTGCCTTCTGTAAAGACGGTAGCCTGGGAATTGGTACATATTTAGTATTAAATAAAGAAATCACAACAGTTGCCTGAAAAAGATAACCTAGTAACATGTAGCCATGCAACATTTTCCTTCCCTATGCTGCTAAAGCATCCCAATACCTCCAGATAGTTTATTTAAAGCTATGTTTAATGATTTGATATCAACAGGAATTGTTCCTGGAAAACAACAAGAAACATTTTAAATTTTGCATTTGGTATTTGACTGCTCTGTCTTCCTCTTGTACATTTTTTAATGTATTTCCCTTAGGAAGATTTGAGCTCCTACCTGGATCTGTGAGAATAGCCCTTGTATGTGAGCCCTGTTTGGGAGGAACTGGGACAAGATGGTTTATCTCTCCCCCAGGCTGTTGCCTGACAGAGGGAAGAGGAAGGGCTGCACCTCTCAGACATTGTGCCTGAGGCAGTGCTCTGGTGTCAGGTGAGATGAGCTGGTTAGAGAGTGGGAGCTCAAGAATCACAGCTGGTTTTAGGTGTGAGCAACAAGGGACAAGGTTCAGATCCTCCATAGGTTAGTTATAGTAGCAGCAATGCAATTCATGAGAAGTGTATATGGGAGGAATAAGGGACCTGTACTTCTGAGGAAAGATATTGTCTCACAGTATCTTTGAAGATAATGCCCATTCTTTGAACAGATGATAGGAGAGAGAGTTTGTGCATGACTAGAGATGGCCCTGGTTGGCAGCTGTACATTCAGGGATCCTGGAACAGTGGAAGAAGAGGAATTAACCCTTCCTCAATCAAGGGTAATAACAACCTTATGTTCAATGTATTCTCGTGTACCCAGCTGTAGGTGAACTAAGACTTGTATATTCCTAGATATATACAGGGCATAGTGCAATGGAATCATTTGAGTAATGATTTACTTAATTATTTTTTATCTGATAATTTTTACTCATTCTTGTTTTCCCCATATCTAAGGCTGATAATAATAATAATACTAATGATATAATAGAAAATATATATACTATACCTCCTAAAATTAGTAGTGCAAACAACAGCTGGAAAATACTGTAGATGAGTGGGAAGGTAAACATCAGTTCAAGTTGTTCAGGAGTGAATGAAAGCTGTACTATAGTTGAACATAATTGAGTGTTTTGCATGCCTGTTTCCAGAGACACTGTACGACATCTAAAGGGAATGATAGAAAGAAAATTGAGAAATGGCAGCCCTATGAGTCCTTGTGCTTTTCAACAATTCAGTAATTGGATAATCAAGAAACATACAGTAATGGGTAACTAAGAAAATTATATCCTTCAACTCATTTAGTCAGAGGAAACCCTCTGTAAGTCATATGGCTGTTATTACCAGAACACACACAGTTTTATGTAATAGAATAATAGAATCTTCTAGGTTGGAAGGGACATCTAATTTCACTGAGTCCAGCTACCAACATAATACTGTCAAAACCACTGTTAAACCTTGTCCCTGAACATCATGCCTACTTATCTTGTAAATACCTCCACTGGACAGCCCGTTCCAAAGCTGGATAACTCTTTCTGTGAAGAATTTTTTCCTAATATCCATTCTAAAGCAATGTCAGTTTAGCAAATGAAAAGGAATGCGATTCACTTTCACACCATGTATGTAGCCCTCACTGTTTCCCTCTCTCTTAATGATATTCTAAATTGTAGACTGTGGCGTGTTCATGAGAAATTTCACTGCAGTCCCACTTCACTTAGAAGCCAGAATGTTCCATTCACTTGAAGTGTAGGAAATGGGCACAAAAGAAGAAGATAATTAAAGATTTGAGAAAATAGTCATGTCAGAAGCTGTAAACAAAAAGACATACAAGAAAAAAATTATCTATGCTTGGTATCCCAGAAACAGCATTGGGGAATGAGTGACTATAGAACAGCTAATGTTTAGGGAGCATTCTCAGTAATGATTAATCATTTAATGAAACTTCTTTTGCAGCTGAAGAAAAGCTACAGATCTTTGTCGCAAAGAATTCCATACCTGTGCCAAGACAAACCAGCTAAGCGGGCTAGAAAGAATCCCAGAGTATAGCCAGCTGCTGGAAATATAGTGCCAAGGATCCATAATTTGGGTGAAATAATCCAGGAGCCTTTATAGAGTATTCCCCCAACCACAGCAATGAGCAGAATGAGGATTGCTCCCGCAATGGAACCAATCTGTGAGGACAAAGAAAGACTGTTTGAATCAGAAACCCCAATGAGAAATAATGGCATCAAACACAGTGTCAAACACGCCTGTGAGTCTCTGAGTCACCGAAACATCTTATTTCACATAAAACCTAAAGTTTATGGCAACGTAAGTCACAGCAGGCAGACAGATTAGACAACTGCCAGTTTTCCCAAACCAGAGATGTATAGCATACTCAGTGTGTGACTACAGATACAGATCACAGCACAGCTATAATAGATATCTGTATCTGATACCTGTATAACTGGTCTCCTGAAGCCTTGTACTTAGAACTGGAGATTAAAAATAATTTCACAGATGTGACATGAGTGAGGAACGTAACGCACATTAGAAAAACTTCCCTGGAGCTATTGGTGAACCAACATCCTCATATCTAGTATAATGTGCTTTTCCTCCCTACTTTTGGAGCAGTCACACTCTGGGGCCAGGCACAGCATATGCTAACTAGATACTAAATTGCTAGTGACAGGAAATTATTTGCCAAGCAGAGAAGTAAATCTTCAACGTGGCTGAAAATTTGTGTTTGAAAACTGGCTGTGAACTCATATAGTATTTCTTCATAGACATAGTCACTGAGTTCATCTTATTTCCTGTGGCTATATGTACTGAGATCTTCTCTGCTGCTTGCCAAAAGAAAATAATTACTCACTCTCTTCTCAATATCCAAAGTAAAAATTTACCCTCATGGCATATGTTAGCAGGGATCTCACCAGCACAGTGCTAGGGTTAAGCTTTGGAGAATACACTTCTCCAATGAAACTTGATATTTCATTGAGCTGACTACATCAGTCCTTGGCTGAAGCCTTTCTAAGAGCACTGAGTGAATAAGTACTTTTGTTTGACTGATCTGTTAACTACATGCACCTTGGAAGAAGAAACATGGTCTGGCCATGACAAGCTCTTCTGTTTCACCTGGCACACTGTCTTTGTGCTCTTATCTCCATTTCTCACAATAGGGACCTTAATCTGACAGTTATGGCTCAATCTTCACTCACTGTCCTACATAAAGCAAACTGTCAACAGACCTTAGAGGGTGTTGCTCACCCACTCAGTAGCAATGAGGATGAAATGATGTTTTGCTGAAACAGCAAGTAGAGTTTCTTTTCATGCATGTGCAAGCCTAGGATTTTCCCTTAACTGATTAAACAGAAATAGTGTAGTTTTGAAACCAGCACTAAACAGTATATGAGTTCATAAGTAAGCTGTCAGGGCATTTAAAAAACGCAACATAATTAGCTATGGGTTTGAGAAAATTAATCGACTTAAAAGGACCTTATTTGGGTTCTATACTTCCTGAGTAGATAGTTTTCTTAAAAAAACCCCAGAACTAAGAATGATTAATAAAAGCCAAGGGTACTTAGAATGTCTGACAATAATTTGAAATCTAAAGCTGATAATTATTTTTGCTGTTAACATGAAATGCAGCTAAGTTGTTATTGTTGTTAGCGCTGTTTTTATGATGATGGCAGTGAAGCAATTTTGTGCTAAAACTCACCAAATTTTGATGCATATGAAACTATCTTGCAAAGGCAATTGAATTTTTTGTGAATTCAGTTGTTGTTTTTAACAGCCGGGGCATTCTCCATTTGTAAAATTTTTTAAAATAAAAGTTGATTTAATCCTCAAAATTGATCCCCCCACCCCAATCAATAAACTGCTTTAGAAGTGGAAGTGATGGGGTTTTATTGTTAATCCAGAATGTTTTTGTTTTTTATGGTTTTGTGTAGAAAAACAGCTTCCAGTTGACCTGAATGATTTTCCTTCCAATTTCAGTTTACATTATAAACTGAACTCAATTACTAATATGGTTGTCACCAAAGACAAAAGTAGGCTCTTTGGATAATGATGTTTTCTAATTACGTATGCAACTCATGCATGTTTGTGCAGGGGGAAAGCAATACATTTCTGCAGCATCTCATTTGTTTTCTGTTGAAAACTTCCTGGCTCTTATGAAGTCAGATACTAATACTATGAATAGCAGTGCAATGCTTCAGCGGTGCCACTGATTCCTTAATCTACAATAATTTGTCCATAATTAATAACTCTTCAGCATTATATAGCCTACCTTAAGTATGATTTTTGCTTTACTTGGCCATTTGTGGTTAACAAATATTCCAAATGAAACGGGAACTACAAGAGCTACCAGTGAAATTCCTGTAAGAAATAAAATAAAATTTAACACCACTTGTCATGCAGAAGTTCATGACAGGACAGAGACCATGTAGAGTGGCTGGAGGTATGGAGCAAGCCTTCAGATGATGTTTCTGATATGCTCACCCCAGAGCACACGTGCAAGCTCTACCCACACCTGCCCATTTGCTTTTCTATAGAGTCTGTTATCTTTGGCAGTCTGCTGAAGTAATTGCCATTCTGCTGAGCTACATGCTCATTCACCTGCATCAGAAAGGCAGACAGAAATTTGAGTGTGCTAATCATCACTACCTTCTGATGTGAGCAGCTATATTAAATGTTCATTTTGTCTGCAGGTGTTTTGCTACTGTACTGTATCAACAACCAGCTTAGAGCTTCTTTTGTTTTAGCTTCCCCCCTCCAGCATGTATTTTGAAAGCACAGGTAATGTCTGTGATTTTTTTTTCCCCCAGGGTGATGGGAAACAAAAGTAAAGAATAGGAAAGTAACTCTGATGGCTTTTAAGATTAGCACAATGTGGAACCGCAGGTGATAAGCACCAGGGCCACAGCTCTGCAAAGCACTGGAGCATGTATTTCCAAATACTTTGACTATTTTCTCTTTGAAGCTGGACGAGATTTTTGACAGGAAGTCAAATGAAGCCACTCCTTGCTGTGTAGATTGCAGCTTTTCAAAGAGACTCAGCAGTTTTAATCACTTGTTTAATTATCCACATGTGCTTAAATGTTTGCCAGATTATGGCCTCAGAATTTAGCACTTTGCAGGATTGTGCCTTAAAGCTGTGACAAACACAAAGCAAGTGGCTATTCCTGTACAAACTGCTCTGTATTCTTATCTCAGTGCCATACAGATCTCCAAATCATTTAGGAGAAACATGCACAATCTCATAATATATATCTGCACAGTATTTTAATTACTTCAAGTCTTTATTCTTCAGATCTAGTGATGAAGTGATCTAGATACTGTGAAAGTCATTGGAAAGTAGGAGGCTGAATATTCTTAAAACTGGAGTAATTTCTTCATGACCCTGTATGATGGTGTAAAGGTGGCTGTAAGTAGGAGGATAAAAGAGAGTCAGAAAGGAAAGTGCTGGCTCACTGTACTTACCAATGCTGTCATAGGGGAGCACAATTGCATTAGAATCAGTCCACATCTTGGTATAAATGAAAAGGCAGAGTGGCATCATTCCCATTGCAAGCAGCGTGGAGCAAGTTGTCATGCTGATGCTGTGAAGAAATTGGTTAAAGTGACAGTTCATCTTATACTAGCTTTTCTTGTTCTCTTGTGACAGCTTTACAGCTTATGAAAAGTTGGTCAAAAAAATGCTGCTGGCTATATTTAATTTATCCTGTTCATCTGATTAAATAAGATAAATGTAAGGAATGGCTTCTGCTGAAAAAAAAAAGAAACAAAGTATTAACAAGGTTTTCAGCCACAGAACAGCAAGTTGCCATGCAAGTGAGGCAGTCAGAAACATGCCCATCAGGAAGGTCTGTTGGCAAGTCTGTTTGCATGTCTGTCTGGCATCTAAGAGGGTGGCAGGCTAGACAGGGTCAGATGGACATAAAATGGAGCTTTCCATTATACTGGAAGTTTGAGAGTGTAACAGCTTCACTCCAAAGCCAACAGCAAAAAAAGAAAAAAATCAATTATCTAGGATATGTGATGTTACTAAATACCATTTTCTAGCTTGTTTTACTCTAGACCAAAGAGTAGTGCAGAGAATTATTCAATGAACTTAAGCTTTAATCTTGTTCCTTCTGTGCCCTGAAAGCATCAGTCCCTATAAACCATGAACTAAAAGATGCATTCTTTTACAGGAATCAACAAGGAAGAAAAGGCAAGACAGCCCTAATAAGGAGGAAATCTGCTGCATCTGAGTAATATTGAGAAAATTATACTCTCAAATCACACTCCTTTGACATAAAAACTCCTCTGTGATATAAATATAATGAGAAAGGGTTCTAGTTAAGGGACATAAGAAACATCTTTATGAGCCTCACGTCATATTTCTCTTTAGTTTCTCTTGCCCTCAGAACAGGAACTATGGATCTCATCCCACAAGCTGGGCAGATCCAGAGGAATCTAGGACAATTAATACAAACCCCACAGTAATATCTACATTAGTTTTGGTTCCTGTCAAGTTCCTGATTTGGCTTTGGAGTAATTGAATAGAGCTTTGTAGGAGCCTCTGGTGAGAGAGTTCCTATGCACAGAGAAAAAAAGCATTGGGCTACAAATAAGGGCACTTAAAGCACTAAAGGGGTAAATGAGTTTTTTTTTTCTACCTATATTTTTCCTACATCTTTGTACAGTCCCTGTATCTACATCCTGCCTCCAAAATCTGCATGTTCTCCAGTCCTCGCTCCTGTGCTCTCAGAAGCTTCTGTGGAGGAGAGAAGATGGTGTTCCTGTGAAATATCAAGAGACATAAAAATCAGATGTCCCTATGGGAACCTTTAGAGGATATAATTTGAGTTATTAAGAGAGATATAAAACCTCATACTTCACCTCTCCATAATTCTACGAGCAATAGAAAATTCCTGCTCTAACTTGTGGTCTATTTGCATTGGGATGTTTTGAAGCAGGACTGTAGACTATGGCAATGGTTTGTGATGTATAAACAAACTTACAAACACCTACAAACAAAAGTGTGTCTGATATTTCACTAACAACGTGTTGGCTTGAGAAACTAGCCTAGCTACTTTACTGCTGTTCTACTACCATGAACTGAAGACTGTCTTCTCTGCTTTACCTCCTATATCTTCTAGTTCCTGAATTTTTGTCATAAAGATGCAATCAAAAGTTTTTGACTTCTTATGGTAAAGATCTTTAGCTGAAGAACAACCTGTCACTGGTGTTTTCAATTTGCCCTCTGCTAGAATCATGGGATATAAAACCTACTAGTATTTATAGCATCATCCACTTGGATTCTTACCACTGATTTCAGTGGCGCTACATGGAACATATAGAGCTGAGAAAACATAATTCAATATATTCTTCCAAGAGAAGATTAGGGCAGATTTTCAAACCTGTGCTGGATATCTTTCCATCTATGGTTTCTTAGACCCATATTTATCAAAATTAAGTGTCTTACAGTTCCTAACATCATAGATCTTTCCTCCACAGTGAGGAAGCTGGTGATTAGCAGGGCTGACCTCATACATAATTTGAAAACTGGTATTACATTAACACCTGTATATGACAGAAAAGTTCACAATTTTCAAAGGATGGAAAAAATGTCTTATTAAAACTACAAAAATTAACATTCTTAGTTTATTTGCCCTAACTCCACATCTTTCTTACTTCTATTATTTTTTCCATTTCTAGTCCAAAGTGGCATATGATAAATTGGATGAATGCTCCGATTTATGTTACTCTGTGGGAAACAGAGAAATGATCCTGTTTATTTTGGAGCAAAGTAATTGGGATATAAAAATAAAAAGATGGCACATTTTTAAAGGCTGTTAGAGTTAATGAACCCCCCATGGAATTTGCATCAAGAGTGGGGTTCCCTCCCCCTACATGTTTCATCTCCTGGGCTATGCCAGGTGCCTTGCATATCTGTTTCTGAATTCAGAACACCCTGTCACCGAGGCCATCACACTTCACCACAAAGGAGGTTTTCATTGCCCCTGATATGCAGGGCTGCCTTCATCAATGGCTTCTGGCTTGTAAAACTTTCCCTCAGTTTCAAGACTTTGCAGAAGGTGCCAGGAACAGATAAAATTACTGCAAGTGATTCTCATTTGTTCCTGAAGAGAAAATCTAAGCCTGTCTATTCATTGCACAGAACACAAAAGACGGAAAAACATTTTTCCACAGGTGGTCTTTTTCAGGACACAGTACTTTAAGAACTATTGCATAAGTACAATTTTGCAGATTCTAGAAGCCCTTTTTTAGTTGGCTTTTTTTTTTGTTTTTTTAATGCTCAGTATCTTCATAGGAGGAAAATCAAAAAAGTAGATCTAACTTGTACGAAGATTTCATAATTTCTATGAATGCTATTTTCTGCAGAATCAGAAGGTATAAAATAAAGACATTTTCTAATATAAACAATCCTGTTGTGCCATCTTCTTCCTGAATTCTCAATGAACCAAGGATCTCTGCTACTCTGCTATATATACTACTATTACAGTAACTAAGTGTCTTGATAAGAATGCTCTGTGATGCATGGGCCACGAAGTTCCAAAAAAAAAAAACCCAACCAGTCAGTCCTTTTCAATACATATCATACAACGCAAAAATTCATATGAACTTAGAGAATGGCTGCTCTTACCTTAGGTCCATGTCTCCATCCACCCAATAGGCGATGACATTGGAGGCTGTGCCCCCTGGACAGCATCCCATGATCAGCACCACAACAGCTTGTATCGGAAGCACATTAAAGGCCAAGGACAGCAAGAAGGCTACAAGAGGCATAATTCCAAACTGGCAAAGGAAACCCACGAAAATACCCCAGGGTCTTTTTACGTGGCCCAAGAATTTCTTAATCTCCACATTGCAACCCATGGAGAACATCACCAAAGCCAGCATGATTGTTAGAACAGTACTCAAAATTACACTCAAAGTTGCATTGAAATTATCTTCTGGTAACACACAAGATGTGCCATTGCAAATAGTAGCATTTGCTGGACAAGCCGAGGAGTTTTTTGCCAAAGATGTAGTGTTAAATTGCTGGGAAAGAAGGTACGTCTGCATTTTGAAATACAGAACCGCTCAGTACATCCGAGGCAAACTTTCAAGCCTATGTAAATGGTTGTTTGTCAGAGACTCCTTTTAAATGATCCAGGAAGCAATAAAGTGCAATAAACACTGGAACACTGTTGCTATTCTTGAAGGGTTTGGCACAGTGCTGATTCATATAGTTATAAAAGTTGCACTTGCTTGGTGTGGTGACAATTAATCATTTATTCCTATGATAATGAGGAATCCCACATCAAGAGGATAGCTGTGTTAATATTTAAGAGTGTAAAGGAGGCTTGTGGTGCAGCTGAGTACATGAGAAAGTTTAGACTTCATGCTTTGAATTTATTGTATGCCTTCAGGAGAGCCACTCATACACACTCTGCTCTGTCACTGGGGTCTGTGGATTGGAAAGGAGCAACCAAAACACAAGAAACCACAAGCAGAGGTCCTGAGCTAGGATTCAAAGCTGCTGCTCTTGAGAAACGATGCAGTACTCACCATGGCACAAAAGCTCATTTGAATGTGGTGGGATCCTCATTTGGTCAATTTCTAGTGTAATAGAAGTTATGACTTATCTACTATGATAACTCTACCACAGGACTGTGTGCATGTTTGTATCATTCTTGGCTCCTAAATGTACTTCAGCGTCACTTCAGCCTGGGCTGGAAACAGTGGGCAGTGAGGAGTGTGAGGTGGTGAAGATGGAGGAGGAAGGAGATGCTTTTGCTGAGCTCATTTTAGGAGCAGGTTGATGGGGCCAGAGTGCTGCTTTGAAGCCAGGGTACCCAACCGAAACTGACTGTATCCCCTTCAGCACAGCAACACATTCAGCATTGTCACTTGGGATCCCCTTTTACGCATGATGTAGGAGACAGACCTCTCATGCCAAGGATTATTGTGGTTTGTTGTTCTCTGCCATCCCCATGGCTCACAAAGAATGAGAAGTTGAGGAAGGCACCTGAGACTCTTCTGGGGAGTGACAACCTGAGGATGTGGTATGGCCACACTTATAATCTGTTTGTACCTGGGAACAAAGGAACTTCATGGAGTCCTAGATGTATTTGCTTCCTGCTGTCCCTCCCTTTTCTCCCTGCCCTGCCCTCAGTTCATGTTTTCTCTCATGAATGCTATTGTGTAGTACAATATTGTAGATCAGTCAGCATTCAGATATTTACAGTACTTATAGCCCTACAAAATGGATGCTGTGCGAATATTTATGCATTAGGTGTCACAATAATTTTGTGCTACTGCTATTCTGTAAGAGCAAAAGAAGGTAGAGAGCAAACTGAGGTCTTCACACAAAAAAAAATTCAGAAGCAGCATCAATAGAAGACTGGAAAGCTAGCATAATTATGTCTATACAGCATTCCTGAATCTCAGTCTCAAATTTCTGAAATCTTACTGAAGTCTTGGGACTTTTAATTGGTCAAATTCTTGCCCCTCAGGCTTCCTCCAAAACTGAGAATGCCTTCCAGGGAAAAATTCTGATGCTTCCCTATTTGTACCCAAGCTTTGGGGCAGAATCAACTTCCTGTGCAGACCTTAGACTAAAATCAAGTCCAAAACGTAAAGTGCAACTGATGCTCCCCCTACACACCTTTCAATCTCAGTACAGAACTAATTTTCACTAGGGTGACCTGCTAAGCCATACTTATCCTCAGCAAGCAAGATTCTCACTGAAAGCCTCAGTATTTTGTGCCTAACCTCAGCGTGCAAAATGATAGGCATTGTGATTTCTTCCCTTCTACTTTAAACAGTGAACCATGGAGGGAGAGCTAACTGTGATAGAAGGATTTCCCAGCATGCTCAGATGGCACCTGTTTCTTTACAAGGGGGTCAGCTAAATGGCTGTATCTCCTAAGTCACTGTTGGGTGCCTGATGGGATAATGTCAGAATAGCTTTATCCTCTCAGGCAGCTGGCAGCTCCTACCCTGTGATTAGTGCCACATCTGTGAGACTATGATATGTCTAATAGAACAACAAGCAAGGTAATAAGGAGGAGATCAAAGGAAGAAAAAGCTATAAAATCTCAGTTTGGCAGAAAACTTATTCTCCTTGTTATGCTTGCTTTCAAATAGAATGTTTTAGGAGTTTTTATTTTTCAATCTGACTCTTTTAAAGGTCTAGTTACATTTTAAACCTGTATCAGAGTCTGCATTTGCACTTGAACTCACTTTTTGTCAACACAAATATTTTTAACTAGAGGATCTTGAAGTCTCCAGCAAACCTTGAGTCCAAGGGTGACTTTCCCAGCCATGTAAATATCTGTGGGAAGCCAGGGTGAGTGGTTTGGGAGGGGAGGTTATGTATCTTCAACTCACAGCAGCTGTTTCTTAGACAGAGCCTCATGCAGGGGCTCTGTTTTGCCTCCTTCCTCCCACTGCCAAGCATGTGTCTGAGCTATAAAGACATGCTTGATGCCCTCTCCCAGAAATGTCATGGAACAGGTGGCCCTGATGTTGGTCTCCGACTTCTTCAGAGAGAGATGAATGTCCAGATCTCATAAAGGACTTCTGGAAATGGAGTGCTGGGGAGACCTTTTAGCTCAGGCTTTGGACTTGACTGAAGACAGCTACTCACCTGTGTGACCTTGTGGGTCAGGGGTTTTTGTAAGCTTAATCTACACTTACTGCTAGATTTGCCTTCTTTTTCTCTCTTTTATTGTAAAAGAGATGTTTCTGAGTCATTAGTTCATCTGTTCACTCTGTAAAATCTTAGATCACAAAAAATCCTTTCTGGAAGCAGAACTGAGCCCTTCTGAATCCAGCTTATTGTCAAGCTGACAGTGCCACAATTTAGCATAGATGCTGATACCTATTTCAAGAAATTTTTATGTGCTGTTATGGAATTATAACCATATCAAAGACATTTAAATATTTATAGGCACAGTTAAAGACATGGTGTGTTGTGGGAGATGTAGTATTATCAAGTAGGCAAGTGGCTCTCTCAGCAGTGCTGGATTTCAAACACTCTTCCAGTCTGTTTTGCTTTTTACAGTAAGCCTCTGGGATTTAGCCTACATGCAAGCTAGTGGGAGAAAACAAATCAACAATTCCAAATTTGGCTGTTATCTGTAAGTTTCCTTGTCATCCTTGAGGAAAGCATGGGTATTTGTCACAGGTGGTTGTCAGAAGCTGTTCAGCTTCTGTTTTGCTGTCTTTTTTTCCACCCAGGTTATGGTGCCAAACTGGTGAGATGGACTATGTACCACTCTGTGAACCCAGCTGCATCTTTTGCCTATTTCTGCTGTGTATGTTATTCACTGTGCTTTCAAATATTTGTTACTGATGTTTGGGAGGAAAAGTAGTAGTGAACCTCATGGTGATGATTAACATCTCTTTTCTGATTCAGGACACTGTCAGCATACTTCAAAAATTAAAACAATCAACACTTAAATAAAGAATCACCAGCCTAACTATGTCTGCATTCCAAAAATATGAAATTACTGTATTCTGGATTGTCTTATTGAGTTTCTGTGGTGTTTTTGCAAGTGAGTTTAGCATCATTTCAGTAAACAAATCCAAGCAGATGAAACCTGTAAGGCTCTGTCTCTGTGCCAACAATTAGATAATTGATTTATCCATTAACTCAAGCAGTTATAAACCATGAGTAGCTGTAAGTGCACACAGATCCCCACACTGGGAGAGACTTTCAACTGTTTGTCTTTTATGGCTGTCTGGTTCTTATTTCTGTGGTGTTTCTCTTAATGAGACTTATGTATCTTCCCTGTCTGCTTAATTCAGACTCTGAGATGCTTCTTAGTATACTTATGTCTTGGTTAGAAGAATCTTTTATTTCAGATAAATTATTTCCTAAAGGCAGTTACCTGTTTTTTAACACCATATTTAAAGGATGGACAACAGTTATACCTAGTATTGATGAACCTGATGACCTTTTTTATGACTTTAAACTTTGGTATAACTACAGATGGAAGATATTTTTTTATGTCTGTTGGTTTTTTTGTTTTGGTTTTGGTTTTTTTTTTGGAAAAGATTGTACTACGAGATTGAAAATTTGTAGAGGTCATTAAGAAAAAAAAATCTCCATGGATTAGCAGGAGAGAAACTTGCATCATTAAAATACATCTATCTCAGGCTATCTTCCTGAAGAACAGTGAAATGTCAGCTGTTAAGCTGACTTGCTGAATCTTTCCATTTTTTACATTTTTACATATCACCATCTGGTGCATACATTTACATTCTATCTGTTAGAGCAGAGGTTCAAGTGAAATATTGAGGGCAGAGGTGATCTTGCATTTGTCTGTTGATGAACTCAGCCAGGGAAAAAAAATCTCCTGATGTGTTATGTACTTGGATTACAAGCAAATTTACCTTGCTGGTGTACTAGCCCTGAGATGCATCTTACACCCATGGCTGAACACCTGCACCCACCAACAAGCTGATTTTAGGGATATGGTTCTGCTATGATTTGTCAGAACTAAGTATAGTGTGTGCAAAGGGCAATACCTATTGCATATGTATTTTCTGATGTATTTTCTGATGTATTTCAGCCTAGCCTATGTAAATCATCAAAGGAAGTGCAATCTTTCAGTGTTCCCATTGTCAAAAGACAGACACACACATCCTCAGTAGAACAGAATTTCTCATCCCAGAAGTGCATAGTTATTATACAACTGCAGGTAAGAACATCTAAAAGCCTCAGACTGTAAAGAACTTTTTTGATCCAGGTATGAGGGGAAATCCACACTTGCATGCTGCTCAGCAAGGGCTGTCTGCTATGAAGCAAATAATGAAAGTCTTCCAAAAGCTGCCAAGCTGTAAGGGTGACCTCTGACATCTATTATAAAGCTGAAAGAGAGATAATTTCATACTAAATCAAACAAATGACTTTTGCTACCACCAATAAAAGTGTAAATTTTGAATGGGTTGGAGTACATTAATAAAAACATGGTTTTCATGTTCCTCAGCAAGGAGTGGCTTCAAACTTTGGGGGCTAACATGCTACATGAATATTTCAGTGCCTTCACCTGTCATTTAACAGTTGTGATTTCAATTAGTAGTAAATCTTAATTTGGGATAAATTTGAATTCTTGATCAAAGGTCTGATTGGTTCTAAAGTCTGCAGTATTAGAGAAAAACAAAGTTGTGACAGGAATTGTTATTCTCTTAGGGCCCAAATTAACTTTTCTAATTCTGATGGGAATGATACTGTTTCCTGTTCGCTTCTTGTTGATTTATGGCATTTATCTTCTGGCAAGTAGGAGGAAAGTAGTGGTTTTGCCTGCAGTTCCAATTCCCTTTCCAACCACTGTCTAGGCCTGGAGCTTGGTTGTACCTTCTAAAATTTGTATTTTGATGAGTTAAAGTAGAATAAAACAGATAGTAAGTGTATAATGTCCATGCAAACATTTCCTTGTCAGTGGATAGTATGTATGTAGCTCATCAATTCACTAAGCACAACAGAAGCAGATCATCGGATGGGAGGACTAGAAACAATGGATATAAATTAGAGGGGGATAGATTTAGACTATACATAAGGAAGAAATTCTTTACAGTGAGGGTGGTGAAACACTGGAACAGGTTGCCCAGAGAGGTTGTGGATGCCCCATCTCTGGAGGTGTTCAAGACTAGGCTGGACAGGGCACTGGGCAGCCTGGTCTAGTGGGAGGTGTCCCTGCCTATGGCAGGGGGGTTGGAACTCGATGATCTTTAAGGTCCCTTCCAACCCAAACTATTCTATGATTCTATGATTCTATGTTTGGTTTGGATCTGTATGTCCTTCAAACATTGGAGCATATCCATTAATGTTCAGTGGGCCTTTTCCCTTAGTTACAACCTGTTAAAGGAAAATAGTTTGCATGCACCAAAACTGCTCTGCAAAACAACCTGACACATAGTAAATGGGGACTTATTTCAATGCTGCTATAGTGCTCCAGGCCAAAACAATAAAGGGGGGGCATCCTTAAAGAATCCACATTGTCTGCATTCTGTCTGATTTGCCATGGGCAGAAGCCGTGGGCTATTATTTTGTGTCCTGCAGGTGTGGTGGTCAGATGGAATATCACAGGACATAGAAAATACCATTTGACATTTATGATTTGACAGCTGTATTTCAATCTGAATAGCTGTACTGGAGAAGTGGAATTATGGCCTGATGTGCCTGGCACAGGATGTTGACATCCAGGTTTTATAGAGCACAACCTTTAATGAACCCAGAAACAAGAAATCTGAGAAGAAATCTGAGAAGAAATATTACTAAGTTCCTGCATTTAGTTTGCCCGCAGTGTTAAATTGGAGCAGCTACAATTCAGCACCAAGCAGGGAATGGGGAAAAGACCTGAAGAAGAGGAAATGCAGAAGAAAAGCTGTGGGGTTTTGTTTGGTTTGTTTTGTTTTTCTTCCCACTCTTATACATATGCTTTGCTTTGAATTAAGGCTTTGTTGAGGAAAGCAAACATTCATTAATTTAGGAGGCCACACCCTCTTCTCAAAACTGCTCTAATTTCTAATTAAATACATGAGATGCATCTCCTTAATGTGTCTTTTTCTGATTTACATCAGAGATTTAAACTTTGGCTTCCCATTCAGTGTGTTGGGAGTTGATGATTTCAGAGGAGTGGCTTTAACTGTACAGCTCAGCAAGCAGGCTGGGATCCACATATACTATTTCTCATGTTCTTCTAATTACCAGGAACCATGCTCCTGTCCTCCTGCAGATCTATAAAGAGTTCTTTGTCAGGCTGAAATATTTTTTCCTAGTGAATATAAAAGAACAGCCAATTAAAACTATTTCGAACCCATGTGAGGTAAAAGGTGGTAAGATTCTAGATGATTCTAGGTGATTCTAGAGCTTCTGGATTGCATATGTTGAGGCATGAGGGAGGGGAACCAGATAATAGCAGTTGTTATAAGCATAAAATTCTTCCTGTGCTAGATGCTGTGCAAGCCTATAGTGAGCACTACTTCTCACCACTTCTGTGTTTTCTACTAATATTTCTCATATTCCTTCAACATATGGAAAATGCCATCACTACAGGAACAGAAATGAAGAAAATACAAAATCCAAAAAGAGTATGTATTGCATATATAAATGACATATAACAGGACACCTGTTCTGAAAAGCCAGTCTAAAACCATTACCCTCTTCTCCTCAGGGAAAGATTTTATCTGCATGCCCATCTTCTTAATTGGATTTTAATTTGCTTAGAATACTCATCTTCATTACAATGGATAGCACTGACCTGGATTGCACAAGATTTCTAAGCCTTTAAAGCTTTCAGGTCTTGATAAGATTGATTTCAGTGACTTGCTCAGCTGTTTGTTCTCAGAATATCTTCTATTTCCAGGAGACATTTTTTAAGAGTTCTTTAAGATCTGGCTTAATATCTACAAGGTCAAATGTAAATCTTTCAAGAATAAGCTGCAAAGAAGCATCATCTGCCCTTGATCTGGTGTTGTATGATGCTGACAGAGCTGATGACTGGGCTAGTACACTCTCCATGTGTGTCTCTGTAGAAATGTTGGTGTAACTCTTGCTTGATGCTTGGAGCTATACAAATAGGGGCGATGACGGTAATGAAGTTTCATTATTTTACAGAACTTGAGTAATGTTTTTTGCCTCTGGTTAGCCATTTGGTTGAAGATACAAAGGCTTAATAATTATGAAGCAGAAGGCCTAGAAGAATCTGTGATTAGCTGTTTGGTGTCTTCATGAAACATCATTTAAAATGGGCAATCCCACAGAAAGAGTACATGGACGTGGGTGTTGTGCATGGTCATCAGTCAAAAACGCCAGATAGATCTGTGGCCCGCATCTGCTCCCCTTCTGCACTTCTTCCTAAAATATAAGAGCTGAAGTAGGACCTGGAACTGAGGTCCCTTTTCCCTCAAGCCCTGTTTGCTCATTCCCCATCTCTGTCCTAGTGAATATTCGATTTTACCACATCATTCCTGCATGCGGGCATAGGGAGCACAGTCCTGGAGCAGCCTCCTGGCCGTGCCTGGGGCACTTTGCAGATGGCTCGTCTGGGATCTGGCTGATGCAAGCTCAGGTCCTTCCGGGCAGATCTGGGCAATTTTATTTCTGCTCCCACTTCTGCTCACAAAAATTTTTTAACCAGTGGGCCTCAGGGTAGAGAAAAGAGCAGAGATGCCAGACGTGCTTTCTGCATGATAGTGCCCCTTGCCTGTGCTCCAGTCAGTATTGTCACAAGAGCTGGGGCACAGCCAGGCACAAATTTTCACAGCTCAGTGAAAGCCCCAGGATTCCATCCAGAGACAGACTCCAGCAGTGTCAGCCTGTTAGTGTATTTGCCACATCTCTACCTGGAACATGAACTCTTACTAGTGGGGATATGTGTTTTGAAAATGTTCGTTGAAATAATTTCCATTGCTTCTGTTTTGAAATTATCCCCATGAAAATATAAGCCATCTCTTACTGCTTTAATTTCTGAGACAGCTGGGTGTTTCCTTTTTGGAGTGTAAGGAATTAAAAAAAAGGAATTAATTCCATCCTTATAAGAAATTGGTTTTCAATATGAGTATGTAAAAATAAACATATGTAAATCACTACATATAGACACTTATACATAAAATATATTCAACATTAAAAATGGTTAAACATAGGTGGTGAGATTTTTTTTTGTATTGAGAGCATCTGTGCTTTCTGAAAATTTCCATGTGACTGAAGTGTCTCTTTTCCTAGCCTTCTTCAGTAAATGACAACACACTTAAGTAAATATTTTTTTTTTTTTAATTCTGATGCTGAAATAAGTATAGTCAATATTAGATTGCTGTACATTTAGGTCTTCTGTATCATCAGTAACATCTGTTTTCTCGTCAGGAGGATTTTGTGATCAGTCAAAAAGCTGGTGACCTTCTGTCAAGTGGCATTAGTTAGGAAAAAAATCCCCATATCATTTTGAATGCGTTTATCACAAATGGAGACATATAATCTCTAAACCATGCTTTTTATGCTCCTGACAATTCTTGTGTGATTCAATGCAGTTTATCTACCCCTTTGCCCTCTGTTCCTCAGTTTGCAAATCCAAATGTATGATGTTTACATACAGAGTGTTCCAGTTCAAACTGTTTGTTTGAAACATGCTCAAATGCTTTTAATATCTTCAGGTATTAAGTGAAGGGACTTGTTTTCTTTGTCTTCTGATTCCTGGGCACTTAGAGGATGCTTTAGTGCTGTTTTAGAACTCTCTGTCATGAAGTCTGAAAATGATTTTAAAATGAGGATTAGGATAAATGGAAAAAAAATCACTGTGGGACTTCAATGAATCTTGTAAGCTGGTGACAAAAACCAGTTATCTTTTTTCAGTGTAATCTGCAAAAACTTTTCAAATTACTTTTAAATAAAGATGCCTGGGCACAAAATACTAATGTAGATGTGGCTTTTACAGCAGCCAGGAATATAAAATTAATGAGAGACTCATTATAAAAAAATGGGACAGTACCATTCTAAGCAATATATTAAAATTTAAAAATGTTATTAACTCTCTTTTAAAGCAGTTTTTGTATTTCATATGAAATAACAAAGTTACAGTCCAAAAATTTTTCATCTACATCTCTAAATGTGTGGGTTTATCTTCCCCCTCCTTGTTTTTAACGAATGTGACCTGGAGGTATCTTGCAGTGGAAATAAAAATATTGAGAGACTTAAGAGTACAAGGTAGATCCTTGGAGACTGAAGTAATACCATTAGTGTACAAGTTGAAATAAAAAAGCAGCTCTGATTTAGACATGCAGTCTGGTGAAGTCCATTTACATTATAAAATATTTGTCAGAAGTACATATTTTTTTTAAAAGGGGAAAAAACCCACTGGAAATAAAAGCAAAAAGTCTAAATTTTTTAGGTCACACAAGAATATGGTCAGGGGAAAAAAATGGAATAACTTGAGTTCAGTGCCAGCATCAGAACTAACTCCTCTTAGTTTTCCTCTCTGCAGAAAAGCTGCTATTTCTGTAGTTTTTATGTGGAGGAACAGTCCTGTCAAGTGGCCAGTTTAACAATGTGGTGGTGTGTGTGTGTCCCCTGGATGAGATGCCCTGCAGGAGATGTCTCTGCAGGGACAGATGCCCAAGGTCAGGCACGGGTTACACATATTGAGGGCACTGCAGGCTGTGATGGTGGTGGGAACCACACTGTAGTCTGTGAGACAGTGAGAAGAAAATCACCAAAGCAATGCACAAGTCTCACAGCCCAAAGCTTTTCTCTAGTGTAAGTTGACTTGCTGCATGTACTTTTCTGTAGCTACATATTGACCTTGAGATATGATACACACTGAGCATGGGGGACAGACCGACCTTTCTAACCAGTGTAATGTGTATCCTTTGGTATCTTACTCCTCCTTCTCTGGTCACTATTAAGCCTTATTAGCCTTGCAGATTTGTAGAACCAAGCTTTAAACGCAGTCTTTTAAAAGCAGTAGAAGTTAGATAAATTCGTGTTTGTGCACAGAGTAAAAATAATGCAAAAGAAAAAAAGGAACTTTGCAAGCTGGAATTTTCAGTCATAAAATGTGAATGCAACTAGGCTTTACATATACCTGCGCTTGCCAAACCTTTTGTATCCCAATTATGTAAACAATAGGAGCTGAGAACTTTAGGGGGAAAAATGTTTCTGTATGAATGTTATCACCTATATTCAGCTAAGCTTGGGTAAAACATAGGCCATGACATACTAAATAATAGACCTGCTCGCATAGATTTGCTCGTGGTAGCATTATGTGGAAACTGGGAAGTATTTATTCCACTGAAAGATAAAATAATCTTGAATATGGAGGCCTCCTTTCCTCATGACATCAGAGGTTCTTAGGCAATATTAATTTTCTCTCGATTCTGTGACTGAGTAGCTGCATAGTCTGAAGGTCTCCTTTTGTTTTCTGAGCAGCTTGCACTTGTGTTATCAGCTCCAAACACACCTGAGCTAATGGGGCTCATTTAGATGCTTGATAGGCAGAACTTTCCAGGAATCCAATGGCCCCACTATTGCCCTCTGTGTTTAACCTTGATGAGACAATAGTGACAAAGACAGACAGACAATGATTAATGCTTCATCTCCCAAATCCATTCTCCCTCTGAAGTCCCTTGTTGTCTGTGGCCCAGGTTATTTCTGCAGAGTGGAGAGAAGAAGAGCAAGATAGGAAGAGATAACTTCATGTCTGAATGAGACATTTTCCCTATCTAATCACCAGAAATTAAAACCCTCTGAGTAGCTGCAGCTCCACACATAGTTTACTGGACTCCCAAGAACTGCTGCAGCACAGCAGCTACAGACTTACCAGTTTATTACTGGGAACCATGTAAAGAGGAGAATTTAAGCCTTTGATTTTGCCAGTTTGATGAAAAAGCTGGCAAGTTATATATATTTTTTTTTTTTACTGAATCTATTTGCATATCAGGAGGAGCTCTGGCACTGGTAAGAATGTGGTGTAAGAGCAGTGAGTAAGCTTCATCTAGGGTTGAGGACGAGGAGTGAAAACATTTTGGTGAAATTAAACTGATCAGGGGAAGGTAACTGTGGAAGGGTTTTCTAGTGGAAGATTTCCTTCTTGAGCTTCAGTAGGAGCATAAACAGTGAGAAAGATAAATAAATTGATAATGTCAAGGATTTTACTTTTAAAATGCTTTTTACCCTGCAGAAGAAGTAACATGAAGTTATTTTTTTTAATCAAAAGTCTGATTTGCTTAGCTATTTCTTCTGTTTTGAGACTGCCTTTTCCATCCCAGACACTTAAGCATGAACAGCCAGCTCATAAAGTATTCATCAATTCTTCAGCAGTTAAATTGAAATGAGTATGTCTCTTCATGCTGTCATTATTCAGCAATATGTCACCATGGAGAGTCATTTTTACCTTGGCTAAAAGAAGGGAATATACTGAAAAGCTGTCTATTAGCCTGTCATCATCCATAACTTCTGATGCTTATTTCTTAGTCACATGCGTCACTGAAATCCAAGAAGCAAATGTGTTTTTCTGATTTCTGTGGTAACATTAGTTCTTTTAATGAAATTCAGATTTGCAGCTCTCTTGTTTTTTCAAGTGTTGGTATTCTTTCAGAACCATGATGGCCTCCTGCCTTCAACCTAGCCTAATTAGCATACAAGAAATTAAAGAAACAGAGTTTAAATTCCTCAAAATGTTATACTGAGCACATGGAAGAGCAATGACTGCAGAGGGCTGTTAATGATCCAGTGCTCTGTTCAGCTCAGACTTTCCCCTGTGTGGGAATCTACTTACACCAAAGCCTTGTAAGGAAGTGATATGGAGAGTGGAAACAATCATAAACTGGGGAAAGAAAATAAAAGGCATTTGTGCATATATTGGCACAGTCAAACTTAGGAGGCTCAAACTTTATCTCCTAAATTAAGGATATGGATAAATAAACAGCATTCCCATAGGTGAATATCTTTTACCTACTTAATACTGGGTGATACAGTATTTAATTATTTTTAAGGCAGGATAAACTAACTTCTTTTGCTTTTTAATATATATTTATTACTACTGGCTCCTATAATGACTGCAAATGCCACAAATGTCCTTACTAAGTAATGTTTGAAGTAAGATGCATGATATGCCTGCAATGCACCATCAAACCTGAAAGGTGCAGGTGTTAAACAGCAAGAGTTTGAGGTTTGGTTTTCTCAGTGAACAATGCTGGATAGCAAGAGATGGTGGAAATGCAAAAAGTAATCAGATAGTGTGGTGACAAGAGAACATGTTCAATCCCAAAGTCTTCTGACTGTCCCAAAAAGGTTACACCCTGTGTGGTGCAGGAAATGCCTCTGCATTCAAACAGATGAAGGATTCCAGAATGAAGAAATTCCAGGTGTTAATTTATTAATGCCAAATCCATTGGCAAGAAATGCGGGGGAAACATCCATAGTATAACTTGCAGATTATGTTACAGTCTTTAAGGTGGGGCACATGTGCTTGAAATAATATTTTGTTACATCTTCATCATCTGTGGTTGGGGTAATTATGCTGGCAGTCTGGACCACTTGAACATATCGCATGCATAACTTGTGGTGAAAGAAGTGTGACTGACAGTAAAAGTATCCCACCAGTTGGATTACCAGTAGGAGGAAAGAAGGCATCAGCCAGAAATGCTACGTCACCAGCAAATACTTAGGCTGGAAAAGATAAACACTTGACAAATCTCCTTTCACACTCACTTGTCATTAAAAGGTAACAGTGACATTATCTCTGAGTTTATCTGGATCAAAGTAGCTTCTCTGAATCTCTTTGAAGCCATTCATGGACTGTTCCAGATCTGACAAATTGAAAATTACTTCTCTGTAGCAAAGTTGTCTGAGTCATAAAGCATAATATTTCCTGAGAGAAACACCAATTCACATTTTTGCACCAGTGGATGGTGAAGTTCCCCTCCCCACCCCTCATTCATGGAGGAATGCAAAATAACTTTTGCAAGGGTCCACTCCCCTGCAATACATTAATCTCTGCAAGTTCATCTCCTGCTTGTGAAGACAGGGAGATGTGAACTCAGATGCTTTTCTAGCAGACACTCAGTGGATGAACTTGAAAGATACTAACCCAAGCAGTTAGTTTTGGTGATTTTACAGAAAACTAGTAGGAAATGTGAGACACTAAGAGCAAAGGTGTATATAGGTGCCCACAATTCTATACTTTTGTGTATTTTACTAAGCATTAAGTGCACATCTTACATTTTATAATACAGTTTTTCAATTTTGAACGTATTCCTCCCACAGCAATGTTTTTATCTACTTGTGAGTCAAAGGCTTGCTGCAGAAACAGTCCTTGATTTGGTGTAAAAAGATCTCATGTGACAAAACTATGAAGACATATGTAGTCATGAGAAATCCTGAAACAAACCATGGTAGTTCAAAAATAGGTGCTTTATGAAGAAGTGGTAGCAAATATAATGGGAAGCTTGGCTGAGGCTTTTTTCATCTTAGGAAGTGTGGTCACTCCCTACAGTGCAAAGCTATTGGTATCACTGATCTGAGGAGGAGGAAGAACAGACTAAGGAGACTTTATCTTTCACCTGATATGGGATCTTGCCTGCTGACATAGCTGAACCAGTAGCTCTATTGGTTACAGTGGTCTGTCCCAGTGTGTGTTCACTTCATCTTGTTTTTTTTTTTTTTAAATCACATTAGTGTTTGCTATGAATGGTTAATTAAGCATCTAATTTACTTTGTAATCCATGTAGAGTACTGTTTTCTAACTTACACACTAAATACTTTCCCCTCACATCTGGCACAGGAAGAAGATTCTACCAGGGATTTCTGAGTTGTTGCATCAGAAAAAGAAAAAAATTAATGAAAGTGAATGAAACTGAACAGCATTGGTCATGGTTTTCTGTTATAAAAGACCCTTCTTGACAGAAATGAGGATTTTATGGAAAATGAGTAAGACTGACTTTTTGGAAGCATTTGTCTCACTGCCCCACTTTGACACCCCTGCAGAGGGATTCAGCAATGGATAAAAATAATACCTCCTGTGACCAGGACCAAGACTCACCTTGTTGCCTGGGTTGTTCACCTTCACAGAAACTGTTCCTTCCACTTCCAAATTAGCACTCCATTATGAAAAAATGAAATTGCAAGACTGTCATAAATCCAAGTGAAAAATGGCATCACTGTCTTTCCACCTTTTCCTGCATTATAGTTCTACTCTCTGTACTCTGATCCTTTTGTCTTAGGTTCTGCTGAAATTCAAATTGTTTCTATGGACATGGAGATAAAGTAGTGAATCCTGGAGAATTTTAAAATTTAATTTCTGCCCAGAGTTTCTATATCTAGTAATTTTGATTCTTAATGTTCTGAAAAACTTTTAGGAAATTTAGTCAGCATGCTAAATAAACTAAAAGTTTATGAGCTCTATAATTTCTACTGTGGTATGTTTCTTTGGTAAAAATTTCATTATGGGCAAACCCATATAGTGATAAGACACGTGGTCACTATGGTGGCTTTAAATTTTTCTATATGATAGGTCAGAAAAAACGATATTTATTTGCAAGTGAATTCAGAAGCTTAAAGAAATAAGCCAGATAAAAATTAGCATCTATTAATGATTCTGTTGGGCTCCATGCGGTGTCATGTTTGTGGTACCAATAGCAAAAAAACCCAACAGATGCAAATTTCTGTCAAAATGCTGCTGCTGAAATTGCTGAATTGCATTTCCTCTCTAAAAACTGTAAGCCTAAGATCTTGTATATGCATAATATTTTGAAACAATCAATCATGGAAATAGCATCTGATTGTAGAAAACATGATTTCTTGATCAATTTGTCATGCTCCTACATGAATTTAGGGCCTTCCTTTTTTTGGCATTTCTCATTTGCTAAATGTTGGAATGCTATTCTCTATGTCTTGTTATAAATTAGAAGTCTGTAATGCAGGGTTTCTTCTCTGTATTTGAATTTAAACTGAATATAGAATTATTTGTTTTTTCTTTATTTTCTAATACATTTCTTCTTTTGTGATGCCCTGGAAAATTATGCTGTCTGATTTCCATCTAAAAATTATTTGTGACTCCCAGTTCCCATCACAAAAAATTCCTGGGAATGGCTTTGACAGCATGATTGGCTTTTAAGACCTGCTTGCTGAGAAGAAATATACTGATGCTCCTGCTAATGTTAAACTCCACTGAGAGGATTGGATTTTGATGCGGCTCTCTGTGCAGTTAATACACTTTGTGCTGTGCTTGTTCATGAATCGTTTAAAAAAAGTACTTATTTGGGGAAAATAGCTTTATAAGAAAATACGTATGGTGAACTGGAAATCAGCTACTTTGAAGAAGGTATGCAACATGGTCTTATATGTTAGTGAAAGGCCAGTCCTCCTCATATTCCTATAAAGGTTTGGCTTTTATTTACCAATCAGCACAGAGATTTCCTGTAAGACTTTGAAATGGTGAAAAATACTAATGTTGAACAATGTGTCTGTTTTGTACAGCTTAAGAATTAAATTTTTTTTCTAACATGGGTATATAATGCTAGGAAATTATATGTTAGGATTCTCTTTTTCTTCAAAGGACATTGTTCCAACAGCTTTTGTTATGAGTTAAAATATGAATACCTCTGCCTAGAAAATTGTTTAATGCGTAGGAACTATACTGCAATGCCAATGAATTATTGCCTTCTCTTCAACCATGAGATGTGTCTGGCAATATTTCAAACTTCATTACCATGTATATCACTCATCTACGTTCTGAGGCCACATTGGTGGGGAGGATTTGCTAAAGATGGTTTAGATTTGGCATGGAGATAACCTAAATCTTCAAGAAAATTTGTTCACAACTTATTGTAATTTAGAAATACCTCAGATGAAGACTCTTCTATCTAGGTACCATTGTCAAGAATTTTGAAAAATTGCTATGTGCTATGAACACATAGCACATGTGTAGAGGAGTGAGATAACTGGTGACCAAAAAGAACTGAGAAACACCTCCACCTCCCAAGATCTACTTCTCCTTCTTCTCTGACACTTCAGTAATACATAGTAGTAATACACGCCTTCCAGATAACATAGGAGAGGGGTTCTGATGGAGCATATGCTTAGAAAAATAGTAAGGATGGCTTTAGCTTTGATTTTAGATAATTTGCTTAGCTGTCTGGATGAATCAGCTAGATTTCTGAGTGAACTAAAACTCCTATCTGTTTTGGACTCCATTCCTGGCAGATCTTTTCAGCTATCCACTTAATTGCTTGTACATCTTAATTTATATACCTCTATTGATTTTAATTTCAGATGATGTATGCAGCACCATAAGTAGGTAACAAGCCAGACCAATGACATTTCACTGGAGATAAAGATGCTTGTAAACTATCTTAATTTGTCCAAAATCTGCACAAAGCACCTATTACTGTGATTGTATGTTTGAAGTTTGTATTAAGGCTTCTCAGCTATATTTTTATTCTCTTTTCCACTACTGTTTACCTGAAGTATTCTGGAGCAGTCTTAGATCTTAGCTCTGATGATCATGTATACGTCTGTAGCACACTTCAAATAGCTATTTAAAACAGCTTTTAACAGCGTGCTACGGTTTTTATGCTTGAATATTAACATAAATAACACTGCAATGAATACTGGGGACATTAACATTGTGTAGATGAGCTGTCTGCCCTGTAGGTGTCTAAGCAGTCCATTTATAAAATACTTTGTGTTTTTTTAGTTTATTGAGAATTATTATATGATCTAAAAGAAAAGTGCAAAGGAGGGAAGTCATCCTTTTGAAGAATTCCATCTTATTTTCATTTTCCTTTTCAAACCACAATTAATATGTATTATTTACACCTTTTAATTTATCTGGCTATATTATGTTAAAGTAAGACAGATGCTACGTGAAGCCGGTCCAAGACATGGAAACTGACTATTATTATTCATGTTTTCAGGATGTCCTTCAGAGGAGATTCACAGTTGCTGAAAGCAAAGTAAGTTAACAACTTTAAGAGGCTATTCACAGAGTGGTAGTTTCCATGGTTCATGGATCATATCAGACTGCTAATCCTGGGAAATGGGGAAAGGAAACAAAAGATTCAGGTGGGAATCACCACAGGAAAGGGAAATCTCCTTTTATAGCATTCAGGCTAGAGACTTGTGGCCCAGATTTTGGCATTTTATTCACAAATGCATTAGCTACAGTTTACCAAAATGATGTCTGGGATGAGTTTGAGGATAACTTGCACTCAACAGATGATTTTATGATAACAGTTCATATCTTAAATGTAGCTAATTTGTGTAAAAGTTACCAGGATCTTAAATGAGAGGTAATTCTTTAAATCAAGTCGTAGAATTACAGAATTGTTTGGGGTGCAAAGAACCTTAAAGATCATCTAGCTCCAACTCCCCTGCCATGAGCAGGGACATCTCCCACTGGACCAGGTTGCTCAATGCCTCATCCAGCCTGGCCTTAAACACCTCCACGGAGGGGACATCCACAATCTCTCTGAGCAACCTCTTCCAATGTCTCACCACCCTCACAAGAAAGAATTTCTTTCTTCTCTGCAGCTTAAATCTCCCCTCTTCCTATGAACTATAACTCTATAATTTTTTTTGAGGAGAAAAGAACTAGCAACGCTTTCTCTCTAGTTCTGAAGACTAATATATACAAGAGCAAATGTCAAATCTTAAACAAAAAAACTGATACAACTCACTTAGATAATCTCTCCCCGTGGTCTTGGTTTGAGGGTTATCTCTAGACTGAATTAATTCAAGGATATGTATATATCTCCATGATGCATTCAGACTGTATAAGGCCACAGAAGCCTGCACAGAACAAAGTTTATTCCAAGCCAAGCAGGACCATGTTTTTCACAGAAGCACAATGATGTTATTTCCTCAGTAAAGCTATGGGAGAGTATGAATAAACATTTCTAAAATAGTGCTGAAGAAAATTGAGAAGCTATCCAAGAAATACTATGGGACTACTGTAAATGCTGAAATAATTTTAAAATCACCCTGAAAATATTAGTATCTTTTAGACTCATTGCTTAACTATGATACTGTGTAATTGTGTATAATACCAAGTGTCATACTGAATCTTTGGTGGAGGTAGAGAACATTAGTAAAGGCAGAAAAACTTAAGCATTATAAAAATATAAACCATGCAAATTCTCTTAATCTTCAGTACAAATTGAATTACAGAAACTGAAATTACCCAAAACTATTAGCTCAATGAAGGTCATCTTGTTGAATAGCTATGTTAAATTGAAAGTCGTTATAATCCATCTTTGTTTTCAATGTATGTGTATGGTCCACTGTGAAAATCAGATAAGTTGCATTCAAATGTATTGTTTTAAAAGTATATAACTTCCTTAGTTTTGAAAATGGAACAGGATGCTTTTATCTCTGATGTACAAGGATCATTTTCAAAAGATAAATGTATCTGAAAAGTCACAGAAGAGAGGCTTTTTTAGGTCATCTTTTGAAGGGATCTTTTAGAAGAAAGCAGGAAGAAATATTTTAGAAGATAAGATTTGAAGACACACTGGAGTAAAGGTATGTCAGAAAAAGAAATGCAGATAATTATATACTCCCATACGATGCTGTTCTATTGTTCACTTGTTTAATACTGCAGTAGTTCTTTTGGCTTCTCTGGTTATTTCTTGTCCTGTTCTATATGCTATATTTAGTTCTCGTCCTGCAATGATAAATGTCTTATTGAAAGTACTGAAAATATTTCAGGTGACAATTAATTGTAAAAGTCACCCTCACTGTCTAAAGCTCTGACTTTTAGTGGAAGATGATGAATACAACCAGTTCTCATAACCTAGCTGAGAGCATTGTAAATGTGTTAGAAAGAATAGTACCTTCCTAATCTAAATTAGCACCTTTTCATTTAAGCACTTAAGATTTTGTGATCTTCCCTCAACTGCTTTCCAGATCTTTCCATATCTGTGTGGAAGCAGTTCCTCAATTTGCTTAACATATCTATTGGTCTAAGCTCCTTTTTTATCCCCTGGAAAGAAAAAGGGGTAACAAGTGCATGAAGTGGGTGCAGATTGTTTCTCTAAACAGGATAAATTTTGATCTAAGGTTATTCTTAACACTTTGTTGAACTGAGTTCATTAATAAGTCTTAATACAATTTGCTCTTTCTTTTTTGATGTTTTTGTAAACTATGGGATAAATTTTCAAAGAGATGGAAAATAAATCAGTCTCTTGTTAGTCACAAGAAAATGAAATTCTGCATTGAATAAAATAGGAAAGCTATGTTACTGTTTTCTCAAGTACTCAGTGGCTCAATGAAACCCAACTCAATGGCTTAATGAAACCAATAAGGGTTTATGTGAGCTCTTGAGCACAGAACGCATCTGATCACAGCTGAAATCCCTGTACTTGACCTCATTATTTTGGAAAGCACTGAGATTTCTCAGTTGTTCTTGGTGCTGTGTAACATTAACATCAACATTTTTTGGATGAGAAGCAGCCTGTGAAACACTTATTTGCCTGCTGGTGTGTTGCTTTTCAATATTACACTGTATAGCTAATTATAGCCTTAACAGTGGTACTAACTAATTTTAATAATTGTGTAAAAAGTCCCCACATGCCATCTTCTAAGTGTACCCAGTCTGTTAATCCGAGTCTGACCACTAACTATATTGTTGCTTTTTTAGATCATGCCCAGCTCTTGTGTCCTCTGTGTGTTTGTACAGAATGTTATACAGCAAGGTCTAGGACTGCTTTTAGGGCTCAAGAGCAATGCAAATAAATAGACACAGCCTGTCTGTGTTAAGACTGTCTCTCTCTGCTACTAGTCAAAAGAAACTATTCCAAGGCTTGCCGAGCAAACTTGCTCCAACAAGCTCAGTCTGGGTATTTACACCACACTCATCGCTGTGGTAGTGGAGTGCTTTAATAAGATGTCATGCACACAGTGAGAGGAGAACATACTCATTAGTGTCTAATGCATTGTTCAAGGTTATACACAGGATATAGAAGTTTAATGAGAACTTAATGGGACTTCTACTACAACTGATTAAGTGTATCTATCATTTTGAGGGTGTGGGTAAAACTACTTAATCCTGTAAAGTTAAGGAAAAATGAATGTCCACTATGTCACTACCTCCTGACATTAATCACGTTCATTAGCTACGTTCCAGTGACAAGACTCTGACCCATTACTGGTGCAGTACTAGGAGGACCACTACCAATGGTCTGCTGATTTAAATACTAATTAATCACATTAATTGCTATGATTGTTTTTGTTCTTTCTGTCATATATGGCTTGTAGATTAAGCTAACTGACAAAATCAAGAGTCTGGTACCTTACTGTAAATTTATCATCCATAGTACCTTGCCAAAATCCTGGTTCCAGAGGGAGAAGCAGAGCTGCTGAGGTGGCAATGGAGGGAAAGAGCTGTTTGCCCAGGCAGGACCTCCACATCTATAAGAGCCTGCCAGATACTATGTTTACAAAGGGAGATTTAAAAAATATCAATTTATTTAGTTTCTTTTTAAAATCTAAATGTTATTTTTGTGCTCAAGGGCACACAGGAAGGCATGAGAAATTATCCCTGCTTTAATGGTGGACTCTTGTAAAGGTAGGAATGGTATCTTTCATGTGCTTTGTGTCAGGTGGATTTTGTCCAGTATGTTGTTGACATCTTTCTTTGCCATGGGGCTCCCTTCCTCCTGATAATAAAAACAATGCATTCATTTCAGAGAGACAAGTGGAAGAATCAAATCTAGGTCACCAGATATTCCAAGTACAGAGAGAATTATTTCCTCTGTGTTCAATAGCAAACCAGACGATACCTGGCCTTTTCAAGACAGTATGTGCTAAATGCAAACTATTTCACATCATTAACTTACTTTTAAAGGTAAACTATGTTGTGCACATACGGCATGTTTTTGAAGGCGCTGAAGATCTCATGCTGTCCAAACCAAGGTCATTTTGGGTAGTGCTGGTGTCCTTAGCACAACTTTGAAAAATCCCCAGGTGTAACAAAAATGGCAACACTCCCTGGGCTGCCCTACATCCTGCAGTTTGCCAGAGAGCACTGCTTCTGTGCAGGGACTTGCAAAATGCTTCCTCTGGTGGAAGATGAGCTGCTGATTTGTGCATGCCGTGCAGAAAATGCCTCCTGAAGGATGCCTGACCTTTCTCTTGTCCTTTTACTCTATGTTGATGTTTTGACTGTAATCATCAAACATTTGGGATTTTTTTGCTTTTGCTTCTTTTTTTGACTTGCAAGAATATGTTGGGGATTTTTTAAGTTGTGAGGGAAACAGGTAGAGAGTGACCCTTTAAATGTACATGGCTCACAAGAATATAGAGAGTCTCACTGTAGCTAATGAGGTTAATGTTTTTGAAACAAAATCATGGGTTAAATGGCACTGTAAGTGAAGGAAGGAAGGAAGGAAGGAAGGAAGGAAGGAAGGAAGGAAGGAAAGAAGGAAGGTAGGAAGGAAGGAAGAAAGGGGTGGGTATAACTCAGCCTGTTCTTGCTCAAAACACACTTTAGAGGATTGCTATTTCTCTGATACATGACTTCTTCATAAGTTTTACAGATTTAGCTCTGGCAAGTTCTGTCTGCACAGGAAGAGAGTACTTGAATATTGAATCTGAAAGATGTTTAATGCTTGATTGAAGCTCATTCTCACATAGCTCATATATGTTTTTTTAATTCACTTGCCGAAGGCAGTTACATAATTCCTAGCTTAGGGCTTTTATTGCATTAAATTAGTAAACTATATTATTTTGTGTAATTGACATGGATTTGTATGAAACATAGTTTGTCTATTGGAAATTCTATGAATCTGCAGGGCTGTTAGATTAATTAAACATAATCTTCATCCTTAACAGTAAATACAGAAGAATAAATGATGATCTCATTATATTAAAGGATTAATACTTATTATTTGCTACCATTATGTTGATTTCACTTGATTCCAGTTTCTGGTCTGGACCAGAGGCAATCCTGGTATTGTAAGTACTTTGAGTAATATCTTGCAGATATTTTCCCTTTTACTGCAGCAGGAGCAACACTGAACAAACAGCTTTTAAGAGGCAATATTGAGACTATTTGTCCTAAAAGCTGGCCTACCTTGAAAGTTTTTATAGGTTGTTAATCTTCACTCAAGCATTTTAGGGCAATTATTTCTGTGGAGTGCAGAGCAACGTATGTGGTTATGGCTACCTAAATGCTCCCATTTTAAAGAGGTTTTTCTAGTCACTACTAATTATCTCAAATGATAGCTACATGAGCTTGCTTTTTTCCTTTGTATTCTGTTTTGCATGAAGGCTGTTTTTTGAGTTTTATCTAATTCCTTCAGGCACTTCCAGAGGTGAACCTGATAAAGCAATTAAAACCTTTCAGAATCTGTGAATGTTTCTCAGTGGCTCTGGTTTTGGAAAAGTTCTACAGTTACAGGAGTCTGGAAGTTATACAAACTTTTAAACTGCAGTGAGACTTTTTTCTCAAATAACTACTTTTATGCTTAGATTGTGTGTCTTTCAGAAAGAGAAGTTCATCTTTAGATTTTGACCACCAGTTATCTGCTGGTTTTTGCACATTTTCTGCATCCTCATAATTAGATCAAATATATTTAGATTTCCTTAGTTTTCATTTGCAGCCTGGAGAACATGCTCTCTTCAAAGGTAGTTATGTGGCTGTATTAACTTTCCCTTTCACCAGCTGCTCCAAGCAGCTCTGACCACTTGGGCATGGAGGATTTCAGCTTTACATGTTACAGAAATGGCAACAGTCTTTGCCTTCAGGTCTGGTGCTGCCTTCTCAGAAACCCTGGTAGGTTAAGTGTCTCATTTTCTAGAGTCTCAGCCTCATGGGCACTTTCCAATAGGCATTCTTATTGGGTGCTCTACTCCCATGCTTTTAAGGTCTTTTTTTTAAAAAAAACCCTTATCTTTTTTTTTTTTTTCATTTTTCTTTTTGAGTGGCTTCAATTTTTTTCTTAAAGTAACCTCTGAGTCTTGAGATTTGTGTTGTTTGCTCCGGCCTTTACCTACCGAAGCAAAATGGGATTCCTTTGCCTGGGAAGCCCATGTCTCCCTCCTTTTTTGCTGAACTACCTGCCTCTGGGCTCTTGACCTAACCCTCATGCTTTTAAATAGGTATACACACAACACGAGTCAATCCACAGCAAACCCAGCTGTTGTTGTTTTAAAGAGATGTGGACACCTCCAGCTGTAATTTCATCTTGCCACAGCAGTAACCAGCTGACTTCTGAACAAATGGCAGCTACATTTGTCATGCCTGAAAGTACCCTTCCTCTTGATGCACAGCATACTCGCTCCGGCTCTCAGAAGCTCAGGGTGTAGTTTGGATGCAGCTGTCATGATGTGATTTGCTTCAGGCTTTTTGCCTCAGGCTTTCCTTCTCTGGCCATGCATCCATAATCTCTGTGGTTTCAGAGACCCATCTGTAATATCTGACTTCTTCCTTCTGCTCCTGGGGAAGACACTGCTTCTCAAAGTGCCCTATATACAGGCAAAGTGATCAGGACTTACTATTAAAATTCTTCTGTTAGTGGACTGAATTAGGCTGTTTTCTTCTATCTGAATGTCACCTGAGTTCAGTGATCCCATCTTGTTTCCACCTGAGGAAAATCTACTTGGTGATATAAAAACTTCAGACTGTTTACTTTTTGGTACATAGATGAGATTCTCCTGCAAATGTAAAAGCTTTTAAAAATTACTAATATTTTCTTGTCATTAGGGAGAAAAGCAAAATATATGGGGAATAGAAGACCTGAATAACCACCTGGAAGAGAGCGACTTATACTATGGATGCTAGGGCAAACATAAAAGGGCTGCATTTCCAATGCTGATGATCACCAAGGAGTCTGGAGATGCATGGTGTGACTCCAAGGTACAGGCTGCTGAGGGATGTTTAAAAGCTGGCTTCAAATTTGGGTACATAAAATGAGATGGATAGACCTTGACATCATTTGATTAAAACATATTTATTTTAACACATTATTGTTTTAGATGAGTCTGTTACAGTAGCCTATCTGTAATGTTTGGGGCTTATTGCCCTTGATGGCTTTAAAAAGGTTTAATAGCTTCCATTAGGCTTCCATTAGCAGGGCTGGAGAAAACAGGAAGATAAACATGTAGAAAGGTGATGATTTGTTTTGTTATTCAGTATGTACCATAGTGGATGAAAGTGCTTGTAGGCGCTGCCCATGAAAACTGATGGCCATTACAATACAGATTCCTCCTGATGTTCTTTGGTTCTCATAGACATGGGTTCAGAATAGAAGTTTAGTGGTTTTCTAAGAAGAATTTCTAAAGGTCATCTGTAAAATATTGCAACCGCTCTCCCCTTCAGCCCTTGTCTTAAAGGAAATTTTGTGATGTTCACATATGCTATTCATAAGGCTGACTGTATGCTCTGCTTAATTTTGCTCTCTGTATTTTACTACTTAGTCATGCATAGCAGGAGACCTGTAAATGCTTCTTGATGTACCTGCAGGGGAAGAATGGGGTATATACTACACATTAAACAGTTTCCACAGAAATTTTTAAAGAAACTTTATTATATAACTTGATTAATACAAAAGTAGGGAAACAAATGCCAAATTTAAATTAAATAATTCTGATGAGTATTTTCTAGGAAACACAGACAATGATGATAAACTTCTGTATCTGTAACCTGAGAAAGCTGCATGTGCAAATCTGTGCTGTCACCAGAGGATCAATTTTTGACCTTGGTAGGAAGCCAAGAGTTTGGACTCCTTGAAGCCAATTTAAGTTAAAATGTACTTTGTTATTGGAAAGTAGAATCTACTGGGGCTGGCAGAGGCTTGAATGGCAAATCATACAGCTTTCCACGTACAGGAAAACTAGAGATTTGGGAAAATTTCTTGATTATCTTTTACTTAATGTTTCTTGTCCTTAAGGCTTTCATTGCAATTTCTGATATGTTTTCAATGGCTCTCTTTCCTACCTAAATATAAAAGTCATGTTTGAACTAAACCTGCAGTTTTCCAGACTGTGCTGGTGCATAGCATTTTAACTGCTTGCTTGGTGCTGAAGAAATTACATACTTTTATTTTTTTTTTTCCCTGGAGATGACTGCAGCATTCATCTTAATATCTTCTGGATACAGAAGAGTGTTCCGGTAGACAGCAGGACATCAATTACAGATGTGGAGCATGCTTGCAGGCATATGGGTCTTATGTTAGCAGCCTGTTCAAAGAATTAAATAGTGAGAATCCAAGGCAGTCCAGATGTTGCAAATTTTCCATCAGTGGTCACTGCAGCATGAAATCTCGTGTGGGTTTCACTTCTTGGAATCCTTCAAGGTGGGTTATATAACAAACTTCATGAACTGTTATTATCAGGACAGGTTTAATAAGTGATTAGCAGGAAAATTGAAAGATCAATTAACATGAAATGTTCTTGCAGAGTAGCAAACTGTTTGAGCTTTTATTATGGGAAAAGAAGGTCCTGGTTTTTATGCAAGTGGTCACCCCACTTCAATGACCTAATTGTGTTTTTCAGTTCTCACTGGAGGCACAGATTCATTAAAGTAGTGTAAAACTCAAGCAAAAAGTACCTTAGGCACTTTACTCTTAAATTTTTAGCTATATTTTGCCTAAAGGCAGTTGTTAAAACTGATGTTCAGAGTCCAAGTAAATCAGCTGAGGATTTTGCTATCTGAATTGAAAAAAAATTATGAGTACATTGAGTCCCTAATCCTCTAGATCTAATTGAGAACTGCTAGCACTTTTATGAGGAACACTTTTCAAGGTCTGTGGAAATATCTGAATATTATAGATTAACATCCCTTTCCACCAACCATGATAAATGAATTTTATCATCAGAGAGCATAATTTTTTTCTTGCCTTTTGTAATAGTGAAAAACATGATGGAGCAGAATGCTACAGATGTTTGACAGTGGGAAAATTCCTTCCTATTTGTTTCTTTCACCTGATTTATATTTTTCATTGCATGAGACTTCTACTTATACACAGACATGTATTTAATTTATTTCTTTTTTGTTAATATGGTGAATTAAGTTCAACTGATGCAATCTTTTTAGGAAAAAAAAAAGAAAAAAAAAAGACAAGTGATTTTTTTTGTCACTTAATGTGTAAAATGTAGGGTGTCTGCATTTCTACAGGAATGTTAAATCAGAGAAAAATGTAACAGCCTGGGTTGTAAGAGATCTCCAAGGATCATCTGTCCAACCCTTAAATATAATAAATTTCTGTATACTAAAAAGTAGAAACTGAAATTAGAAGTACACCTTTTTAAAATGTCTTACTTTGAAGTGGGTTTTATGTGAAGCAGTGTTAGCTTTCTTACTGTCAAAGAAGTATATGAAATCAGAAAATAATATGAAAGTCAGTGAAAANATGGAGCAGAATGCTACAGATGTTTGACAGTGGGAAAATTCCTTCCTATTTGTTTCTTTCACCTGATTTATATTTTTCATTGCATGAGACTTCTACTTATACACAGACATGTATTTAATTTATTTCTTTTTTGTTAATATGGTGAATTAAGTTCAACTTTTTAGGAAAAAAAAGAAAAAAAAAGACAAGTGATTTTTTTCGTCACTTAATATGTAAAATGTAGGGTGTCTGCATTTCTACAGGAATGTTAAATCAGAGAAGAATATAACAGCCTGGGTTGTAAGAGATCTCCAAGGATCATCTGTCCAACCCTTAAATATAATAAATTTCTGTATACTAAAAAGTAGAAACTGAAATTAGAAGTACACCTTTTTAAAATGTCTTACTTTGAAGTGGGTTTTATGTGAAGCAGTGTTAGCTTTCTTACTGTCAAAGAAGTATATGAAATCAGAAAATAATATGAAAGTCAGTGAAAATGTGCATGAAACTTGGACAGAGCTTTAGTTATGAAATGTATGGTTAAACAAAATTCACAGAACAAAAAGACTTTACAGTATTTTTGCAGAGTGATTCTCCACCCAAATCTTATGAAGATTGATGGAGAACTGTTGTCGCTTGGTTCTATCATCCTTCTTGATGACAGTGTCAGCTGTTCCTGCCCAGAGAGGATGCCTATAGCCTTTGCTTTAAAGGGGACTAAGAATGCTGACTAATTCCCACTCCAATGTGTTCCATCCAGATTAGCAAATTTAAGCCATTTGCAAGTTCTAGACTTGGTAATATCTAAGTCAGGTCTTGAGTACCAAGTACAGCAGAAAAAAACCCCTCTGTATGCAGAGCTGAACAAAACAAAGTGTTTTTAATAAAAAAATATTTCATTCTGATTTTTTTTTAGATTTCTGAAGTCTTACAATGCAAAAAAATTCCATATTGTTCTTCAATTAACACCAAAATCTAATGCTGATACTTCTATAAAATTTGTTGATGTGAAAATGCTTAAGATTATGTGGTAATATTTCCTAAGGCTGCTATCCAAACAACTACACATGGATTTCTGGGAAACTTAGTTAACCTTCAGTTTTTGAAAAGTTACTTCTTAGTTCAGTCACACTGGCAAAGAAGCTGGAAAGCTGATGATTTGAATACAGGAATCCAATTATTCTCACTGGTAGATTATGTGCTGATGGGCTCCAATTATATGCCAACCAAACTTCTCTGAATCATCAAAGAAGAAATGTTAAAAATTCCCTTGGCTCCCAGGCATGATCTCTACTGCCATATGTCAGAGCAGTTTTCTGTCTAATGCAAGTCCCTGGAAGACACTTCTTTCTCATCCTTGCATTACCACTTCTCAGAGCACCCTAAATGATTAAATGAAAGTACTGTCCATTTCTTTGGAATGCGTGTCAGATGTTTGTTAGCATGAAATTATTCCAATTACCATACTGTTGGGATAGAATAATCTGATGTCAGCTAATGACACTGAAATTATGTTTTATACAAGTCAAGGTCAGTTGGAAGAGAACAGGAGTTAAATATTGAACACATGTGACAGAATGATGTCTGCTTATAAAGATGCAGGAGAAAAAGATCACCTTAATCTATAAATTTCAAGACACAAGCTAAAAACTTTTTTCTTCATTGTCTGCAGTTTGATGGCTGCATAATTTTTGAGAGCAAGTGGCAGAGAGCATAATCTTGTTTTGTGCCTTGGTCTAAATTGTGCCTCTGAACATCTGTATTTGTTGATGAAATTTCCCTTCTTATGGAGTTCCATTATGGATTACTAGCTTTCCCTTGCTACTTCTGCTTTTGAGTTGGTGAGATCATGACAGGAGAGGTGCAGGCAAGTCCTACAACTGCAAAATGAAGAACTGTTACTTCTCCAGGGATTTTTTGTTTCATGCCTGGGAAGGTAGTGCCCCATTTATCTGTGAAATATTTGCCAAAATGTTCCTTATGTTTCATATGAATATGTGACTGCTGTTATTTATTGATATATTAATAACTGTGCAAGCAAGTATTAATGCCTTTGGGTGTTGAATGAAACCAAAGGTAGTCACTCCTTTTGGAGCGAATAAAGGTTAGAGAGCGTGACCTCTCATTCCCATAACTTTCCCTTTGCCCAGTGATAACAAAATTTGTTGTTCACGGAATTAGACATTCACAGTGATTCAAGGTGGTGGGATGTGATCCTTATCACGTTTTTTTCTATTATGTCTCTGTATTAAAAAAATACTATTGCAAACGAAGGCTACAGAGATCAAGCCTCAAGGTTTTCACACTAATAATAGGAATATCTTTATTTTTTAGGTAAAATCAGTTTGCTTAGTTGGACAGAAAAAGATTTGCACTACTTCCACTGAGGAAATTGCTGTCAGGCCCAGCCAGCAAATAAAATTCACTGACTCTTGATATATAAGGATTGTGTTTCCTTAGGTATTATTCCCATGTTTAAGATTTCAAATTTATGCCTGAGCCATGAATACAAAACTTTGGATTCTATGATTCTATAAAGCTAGGAAAGGTACAAAGTCAGAAGCTAAGCTTTGCGACCCACACCAGAAAACCACAACATCCACTGTACATAGTTTAAACTTTTGGCCCAAGTTCACTTATGTATGCTTACATGCCTATATGTTGTACTACATTTATTTTTCAGATAATTATATTTTCTTGACTTGTTATCTCTAAACATTCAGGAGAATAAAGCATAATACATGCATCAGCATGATACTGGGAAATTCTAGGCTTTACCTTGAAAGTGTTTGACAATATAGATTCAGAGATTTGAGTTGAGTTATATTTTCATAAACATGCCCTTCTTTGCTTCTCTCTTCTGCAGATTTGCATCCCCTGCAGATTTACCCTTCTTATTTCAGTAATGTTAGATAGATAGTGAAGCCTTGTTTGGAGGACAGAAAGGAAATGAATTGGACACATAACCTGTAGATAAACGTCTTCCTTGCCTGTGACACTGAAGAGAAGTATTGTCCAGACAACTCTGGACAACAATAGCAGTTATTTTGCCATGTTTTCTTTAATATAAATTATTATTTAAAAAATATAGATATAGACATCCTTGCATTTTTTAGACCTATGACATACACTGCAGTAAGAAAAAGTCTCCTTAATGTCAAATGTACAATGAAAATAAGAGCAGAACTCTAAAGGCCCTAATTCTTCCTGACTCTCTTGATTTGCATCAGATCATGCATTGATTTTTTTCAAATATTGTTTACATATATATTGCAAAATGGACTTTATATTATGCTTATATATAATACGTTATATTATCTGTAATGTATCTGCATATTCCATAGAACATATAAAATAATAGAAGTACATTACAAAATTTATGTTTCAAATACTTTGAATTTCATGATTAATAACATAAAAAGTGAAAAAAAGTCTGTCTTTGCTTAAAAATCAAAAATTATGGAAAGAGCATCTGTTATTTTGCAAGCCCACATTCACAGGCAGAATTCTGATCTAACAGATAGGGAACTTTTTTATACACCATATAAATTGCAGGTTCATCTGTTAATAGCACCCTCACTTTTGTTGCAAGCATATTGTTAAAGCAATAGTGCAATAATATTTTCATTGTTCTGAAGGGTCATGGTGAAAATAATGAATTGAAACACTATGCTGTAATTTTTGTATGTATATATTTATTTCCTCTCTAGAGGCCAAGTGACCTCACAGGGTGCCATTACGATATAAGATTCTGTCAGGAGTTAACCACATGATGATGGCTGCTGAGGAATTACAGAGCAACCCCAATGATTGGAGTACTGCAGTGCATTAACTGTTAAACAAGTGATAAATGTTCATCTGCTCCATCTGTCTCCCCAAATGTTCACATGTAGGCATTAGGATCCTCCTCTTGGTTATGTTTCCTGGGTGCTAAAACAATACAAACAAATTATACAAAGGAAAAGAGTACTGGTAAAATTCTGTACCTTGAAAGTTAATTTCTCTATGTATGTTCTTCAAGTAACCCTTATCTTTAGACTGTCAGTGAAAAATAGGGACACTATATTTGCTCCCCCAAATATTTGTTATACTCCTCTCACAGGTTCCCATACATCCCAAGAGGTTTAAAATAATAACTCAGTGACTCCACAGTGAACAGTCCTGTGTTTTAAACTTGAAAGTGGTGTGAGTTTCTGTCTTTAAATATAAACTAGCTATCAGCAATATCTGTTCAATAGTTTCTGTAGCAGTTCAGTTATCTCTGCTTTGGTAGTGTGAACCTTCTGGATGTGGGAACCTCCTCCATGCGAAGTAGATAATTATAATAATATCTGTCAATCATAGTCTTTTGTTTGTAGCATTTTAGCTAGCTACAGTACTGTAGGAAAAAGAAGTACTCTGATCACTCCATGTGAATTGAAACAAATCCTTTTTGCCTCATCTATCTGAATAAGGGACTTTTTCCAACTATATAGCCCATCACTCAGTTGCAACAATTCTTCCTTGCTTTCATTTCACTGTGAGATTAAACAAAAACCTTAAAATCTTTCTCATCAACACCAAGCTTTCCTCCAGGCAATCTCTATCTATCACTAATTACAACTAGTGTTGCTTGTTTACTTAGTAAGTAAAATAAGCTGTCTCATAATTCGCGCTCCACAGTAAGAATAACTAAGTTAAGACAAATATTCTGCTTCATCCCAGGTCAAAGCAAAGAGAAATTACTTTTGAAACCTGTAATGGCAGGTGGGAGGTCAATCAGAGTTCTGTTTTTCAGATGTTTTTTGCTGTAGAGTGTCTCATGAACTCCAGGACACCTTCATGAGTTTTCCTTATTTTCCATTGTAAGGAATTTAGGAAGTGAATGTAGGACTTAGAGCTGAAGAGTATAATGCAAAAGAATCTCATTCAGAGTCTTTGTTGTAGGAAACACACACCCAGGAATCATGTGCATACCTAAGCTGCTTTATTCCGTGATCCTTCATCATCTCTCTAGTCTTTGCCCCAGGAAAATTTTAAAAGTTGACTTTCTTTGCTTAAGTCACCATGGTCATGTCTAGATGTGATCTGAGAGTACTTCAAAGACTCTGGTGCCACAAGCAAGATGAAGTGAACAACATTACGTGGAGGATCTGCATTCTAGTGTTTATGGAAGAACTAGTGAAGTTTACATTGCTTATTTGAGGCACCCACTCCCTTGCAGGCCTCAGTATTATTGTCCCTAGATCTTGGCATCCCTTCATGCCAGAAGGGTCACTGTTGGGCTGGGACATTTGATCGAAGAGTTGGGTTGGTTCCTATGGTGCTACTCCTTATCATGACACCACTTCTATGGGAAGGAATGTGCCAAACTCACATTCCTTCCCATTCATCTCCATACAGGTCTGATTTCCAGGAAATTCCATCAGTCAAGATCTTTTCCTTCTTCTTTTCAATCTTCAAAACTTTTTTTCCAAAACATGTGGAGATTCATAATGCATGGTCAATCTCCAGATTGTTGATTTTGTTTCAGGTCTCTTTATTAACTGGAGGATTCAGGATGTGATGCTTCTGTTTAGTCTAGATACTATCAACTTTTATAGGCCACCCATTTCTCCATGAGAACTCAGAAGTTCACCATGGGACATGCACTCCCACATGTGACATATTTATCTGCCTCTTGTTTGCACCCACAATTAGAGCTATTTTTTTATCTACCCCATATGTTCTCCAACTCTACACTTGGGCAGCATGCATCATGAGAATAGCATCACTAATATTTAATTCCAAGAGAACTGAGCTTTCAAGAGTGACCCAGGACTCCAGTCACCTCTCCTAGGTGGCAGTTACTCTGTCTTTGTAAATCTTCTGAGATATCATACCTGCTCAGTGAAACCCAAGCTCCTAATGATCTTGTAGCACATTCCGAAGATAATCAGCTAAACTTCCACCTGGGAATTTACTGCTTGTTTCCTGGTTTTCTCCACATTCAAATGATCACCTTTTATTGGTTTCTGACACAGGCAGCATCACAGTTAAAGGATTATCACTCGTCCTTGCAGAAATTTGTTCAATTTTTAGCATTAGTAGAGACCTACACCAGGGTTCCCTCTCACCTTCTGCAAACTCAGGTCTGTGTTTGCCAAACCTGTGTAATACTCTTTTTTCTGCTAAGGGAATACAGTATGCATAAAGGAGGAAATCATAAAGGATGGGAAAAAATAGCATACTTTGGAGTTTCTTTTTGATGCTGCTTTATTGCAGCATTGCGGAGAAATATTTATCGCATTTTTTTTTATCCTTTTGTAAAGAGCATCTGAAAACGATGTTAGCAAGTAATCATGTTTAGAAGTGCATGCTTTCTTCAGGGAGGGCTTATAAAGGAGCTTATTATGCTCAGAATCTCTCTTCCAGTTCCCCTGATATCTTTGTATCTTCACTGTGCTCCAAATACCATCTGCTGCTGCTTATGCGCCTTGTCTCTAAAATGTAAACTGCAATTCCTCCACATGAGCACAATAAGTATACACTTAAGAAGTATCTTCCTCTGTTGGGGAAAAACAAAACCGTAGCAGCTACGGGATGTAAAATATTCATGACGACCTGTGAGGTCCTAGCAGTTGATTTCTAAGCTTAGCAATACAGCAAACACAGCACCCATTTTTTTGCTTAAGCTAATTCACAGTTATGGCTTCCACAAACTGAGCAGAATAATCCTAACAGGGGAAAATCAGTGTAATGAACACATTAACTCACACATTTTCCTAAAAATTAAATACAGTTTCTCTCATGCTCAGGCGGCATGCGTTGTGTGTGGGTAGTTTCTGCACTCTCAGACTGCTGAGAGCTTCCTCCAAGCAGCAGAGCAGAGGACCAAACAGTTTTTCTCCTCTGGGCTCCAGGCACTTCACTCTGAAACTACGGGATTCACGGAAGCGCAAAATGTGCAAAGTGTAGTGTGATATCGAGCTGACTCTTAAGTGGCAGATTTTTTTAGTTCAGTAAACATTTTGCTTACTGCTAAGTGTTTTGGGTTTGATTACAAATGCCTAGAAAAAAATCTTACCTTGCTTGGGAAATGGCAGCTTGGAAACACTGTAAATCAGTATTGTATACATCAGGAAAATGGGACCCGAAGACAATTTTATACTGCTGAAAGATCATAGTTTCACTGATCAGTTGAGCTGTCTAGAAAGGTGAAGATGGTTCTAGTTGGACTGGATTGTTTCCACTGTCTCTCAGACACTAGAAGCAGCTGGTCTCTAACTGACTCATCATGTATCAAAGGAGGCTATTTGATTTTTGGACACATAGAGTACTTATGATGAGGCTTACTAATCTAGCAGAAGAAAATGTTTATGATCTTTAATATTTTCTCTGTATTTTTCTGAGGTGGGACTCTAACTTTTAATTGCAGCTGAAATAGTCTTGTATTCTAAACTCTGAATAAAAAATATCAATAAAACTAGCAAATAATGTAAAAATCAACAAAGGTGAAACACTTTGACAAGTAAAACTCTGGCATCCTCTTTTTGGGTCTATTGGTTTTTGCTTGGATGAAGAACGTGAGACATATGTAAGTTGATCTGAACAGAAAAGGAATATGCACAGTTGCTTTGTTACGTATTCTTCTGAAGAAACAACTTAATCAAGTTTTACAGAAAGCATCCCAAAACATTTATTATTGGCTCGGCTGCAATTAGGGGGTTGTATCTGGGACAGTAACCTCCTACACCTAAGAAATTTTGCACTGATGAAATAATGTCAAATCTTCTCATTTTATTTCCCTTATCTTAATATGAAATCTATAATATTAGTAGATAATTTGAAAATTTAATAGAAATTTTGACCTTGGATTAATACAGACAGATCACAATGAGAGTAAACTGCTTGGACTCACCATACAACAGCAGTTTTCAGTGTTCTTGTAATAGGTGCTGTCTAATAATTGCATATTGCCTAAGGAGAATTCATCAGCTTGGTGTAACAAATAATAAAGCACATTATCATGATAAGTGTGTGAATTAAGTTAGAACCTCAAAAAAGTGCAGGAGTTCAGTAATTCTTCTTGGAAACTGAGTTTGCATTAGCAATTTCACCAAAATGAGGACATGTATTAGGTCCCTTATTGCAGAATAATGGAATTGTTTTCAATAAAAAATAGAGGTTTGATTGTAGACTTCCATTGTTTTGGCTGTAATAAAGACAGATGAATGACATTATGTATTTAAACTGAACATTTTTACTCACTAAAGCAATGCACATTATATATGATGTACATTGCACCAGACTGATAGATTGCTGGGAAGACAGGAGGAATGTCAGTTTTCATTACCACAACAGCATTACTTCAAACAGCCCCTACCAGCGTAAATGAGATAATAATACTGACTCTCAATCCACTATATTTAAGCTAATAGGATCCATTTCTCCTTCTATGTACTCTAGTGCAATTTCCACTGAAGTCAATGGGTCAAACTCTGGGCTCAAACACAGTTGCCCAGCCCCATCCATTTCAGTGCAGCAACATCAGAATTTAGCCTGCTGGCTTGTTTGATGCAGTGACTTTCCTGCCACTGACAGGCCAGATGGGCTGACATGTCCATTAGACTTGTGGGCACTACAGTGGTACAGTGCTCCATAATTCTTTTGATCTATTAAGAACTAAAAGTGGCCCTGAAATTTAATTTGCTGTATCTTTATAGGCTTTTTCCCCCAATATAATGAATCCTGAGTAGTGTAATTATCTTCAGAACAGGCACTAAATAAAGCTGCCAATTTAAAATATTGAACAAAGTATAGATTTGTGGGCTAAATGTGCCTGGTGCAAAGAATAATTCCATCTCTCTCAGTGTCTTATGAAAACACCACTTGTCCTCTAGCAGTGTGTTCTTCAAATTTCTTGTCCATTAAAAAAAGATGTTACCATTACAAAACATCAAATAGAAGAATTTTACATTAGAAAATGTTAGAGAACCTGCTGTAAGATTGTAAATAAGTTTTGACTTTTGTAACTGTCAACAACTACTATTGACAGTTAGCTAAAATACAGACCAGAGCAGCCCTCAGTAAAACACTAGTTATAAAGATTGTAAAAATATCTAAAGTTGGGGTTTCTATTTCCATCACATTTTACAGATGGCTTTGCCACTTCTGTAAGAAAATTTTATTTTTACATTGTGGTAGATCTTGACCAGTATATATTAATTTGTAAAATGAAGCAAGTAGTTAAAGGGAAGAAAGATTTTTCTGTGACTACTGTACAGACTTCTGAATTACTCTTTCTGGATTTCAGTTCTGGATACGTAGTCTATTTCCCATATCATCTATAAAAGCCCTGAATTAATTTGATAACCACAGTGTATGTAGCTCATATAGGTCTTTACTTAGAGACCTCTGGATAACTCGGGGTGCATTTAGATAATAACAAATTTTTCAAAAGTGCTTCAGTCCTTTGCTTCAACTTTAGGTGCCTGAATAACTATAAATGCAGTTCTGAGAAATCAAGTCCCATTAATTTTAAATGATAGGTAGGCTATATGTGCACTGGCATTACTTTCTTGGTATGGAAATATCAATATTCTAATGCAGATAAGTGCTCCAAGAGGAAATTCAGTAAGAACTGTAAAGTGACGCATATTAAGTCAGCACCAGTACATTAAGTGACCCTCTGAGTGGAACAAGCTAAATTGTTCAAATTCCAAATATACTGGTAAAGCAGCATTAGTGCTAGGGATTCTGCTGAGATAGCATGTCAGTCAGACATAACAACTCTTAATACCCTCCATTAGCTTAACTATATCAATAGAAACTCACACAGAGGACCTGCCCTTAGTTCCAAAATGACTCCTGAAGTGTCACTTAAACTCTGTAGGAATCCTTCTGAAGGTTGCACTTTTTGCTCCTAAAGACTCCCTTGCAAATACTCTCTGTTCAGAGTTATCAGAGTCCTTTCTGCACTTAAGAATTGTGCCCTCTTGCTGCAATGCAACAAGTGGGAATATTGTTACTCAGACACCATTAAAGCCCCAAGGCCAGGGCATCTTCTTGGGATAGGCATTCAAGACTTCTCAGCCAAGAATTAGGTTGGAACATAAGTCTCTCATTTTAGCCTGTTCATAGACTTTTGGGTAGAAGATTGTCAGCATCCTACCAAGGCATGAAGGTGTGGTTTTCCAAGTTTCTCATGCTCTTGCTTTTGGAGGTCTTTGTTATTTAAAAGTCCTTGAGGAGTTTAAATTTGCAGTGCACACAGTGTGCAGATATCAGATTTATCTTAGAAACACTGCTGCAATTTGATAGTGAGGTCTCTCCACAGACTCCAAGAAGAGATAATTAATTTTGGTGCTTGACTGTCTGTTTCAACTAGATATTATTTCACAAATTTACATGACAGTCTTAAAGGACAGAACTGTTTTTAAGAAAAAAAGATGTCTATGGAATAAGCAAGGTTTTGGTGTCCTGCCAAGGTGTGACTGCATGATACCTTGCCTGAGGAGAGCTTTGAAGCCTTTGGAGAAAACTGCATTATAAGTGCAGGTGTTTGTTCTGAAGCACACACATACTTTTCCCCTTCTCATTCTCTCTGAATATCACCTAATTTCCTATTTGGCTTCTATCCTCAATTCTTTCTAATACAGTTGCCCGTTGACATAACAGTTTTACACACTGGAACAGCAGTTATGTCCAGAGTTACCAAGCACTAAAGCTCCTCATATATCACAGAAGTTTCTTTACATTCTTAGATCTGTGATAATATTAAAAAAACCCAAAAATGTCTTCAAGGGAATATAATTCAGCCTCTTTGTAATAGACTTTGACCTTCTGTCACTTTTTTGTGCATCCTCTACAAGCTCCTGGGTATGCCTGGTTTCATTTGGCTCACTGGCTTCTGAGATAAAAGAGAAAGATCCTGAATTCTCTGCTTCCAGTAGCTGAGAGGTTTTAATCCTTTGCTGTGGCTGAGATACTGGGATGGCAGTAATGTTGTACTGTCCTTACTTAAACAAAATGTACAATATTTACACAGCTTAATTTTTAAAGCAACAATTTTTACATGCTCCTAAGTTAACTAATTGCAACCCCTTCTCCTTCTTGTTCTTCATGCTAGACCTCATTCAGTCTTGAAGCAATGAAGGGAAAAGTAGTTAATTTTCATTAGAAATACTTAGACTGCCCTGGGAGCTTGCTTCTCTGTTCTGTACTGCTGCATACAGATACTTATTCCAGCCTCTACTGAGTGCTCAGAATTCATCTTTATGTTAAGATATTCCTGTATCCAGCTGCTTCTCTGTCTCCTGACATTACTATACTGCCCTTAACCTTCCCTTGGCAAGCTTTGCTGCCGGGGCCTGAATATACAGTCTGCTCAGCATCCTGGGCTCAACCTGGGAGATCTGCCTGCACCTGCCAAATCCACTCCATCGTTCGTGAACTTCTGAGCATGGTCCATTCCCCTTAGCAAGGCATTTCAACTGGGGAAAATGTGACTGCACATTCCCTATAAATGATGGAGAACAGCACATTCTTTACTCAATTTATTATGCAGTTTCACTTTCCCCTTGTTCTCTTGTTGCTGAGTTGCAGGTAAGCAAGACAATCACAATTACTGAAAGCTGTGTGGTTTGTGCAACGTTAGATTTTTCTATAATGAGCTGTCATTATGATTTGGGACAAGCTTGTTTTGCTTGAATGATTTATCAGAGGTTTGGTGTCTGTTAATTGTTTCTTGTTGGTGTGTTTCTGCTTTTTTCTCCTTTCTTAATTTTTATTCTCTGACTGTTCTCTTTGGGTTCCAAGAGAGGCATTTTTTTTTTATCTAATACTTTAATTAAACTACTTTACAGTCTTATTCAAGCATATCACTGTTGGTATTAAATAATAGAAACAAATTGCCAGTTGCAGGACAAAAGTCAGGGACATGTTTTGAAGAAAGTGATGCAGTATTCTCTGGTGCAAATTGTTACTGATTTGCCTGCAAACATACAGCAGTGATTTGACATTCAGAGGATGGTGCAGTTGTGGGATGAAAATACGCAGTTGGCAAAGGTATGTGTGTATAATGCTCACTGTGCTTTTGTTTCTCCAGTGAAGTGTCAGAATACAGCCCTACAGATGTCAGATGATGTGCCTCTTCCTCTGCTGACCTTCATTCTTATACTGAAGTTTGTAAATCAATTGCCTTTGCTCTGTACTGGGCATATTTTGAGGTTTCCCTCAGTCCATAAATGCAGCTGTGGGATGGCACTTCTGTATCCTTGCATGTATTATTCACCACCACAAACCAGGATCTACTCCAGATGCTGATGAGTTCAGTGGCTGTGGATCTGTCTGTCTGTGGTCAGAATGGCTACGCACTTGTTTGTAAGCACAAGTTAATTTTAATTGGAGGAATAGAAAAAAACCAGTAGGGTAGTCTGTGGACCTGGACTGCAAACTGGGTCACTGAAAAGGCTCAGGCAGCAAGTAGATGTTTCTGAAATATTATTTAACATTCCAATGACTTGCCAACACTTTCCCTGGCTGAGTGCAACCCACAACTCTTCACGCGGTTGTTTCCCAGATTTCTTGGTTTTTCTAATGACCTGTTTGGGGAGCTCTGTGGGCCATGCACAGACACTTCCAGATCAAAAGGTCTCTCCCCTTCCCTCCATGTATGTTGGGAATGGTATATCAGCAGTCTTTGTTTTGCTTCCCAGTTCTGTTTTCCAAGATTTATGTAGCATCCTATGGCCATACAATATGTTTGTACTGAACAGGGCAGTACAAACTGGCTATAATTGACTACAAGAAAATACTAGCTCCATAAATGCCAGCCTGGATCCCTGATTCTGTCCTTGTCCCTGATTTGTGTGGCCTCAGTCAAATCACTCAAGACAGAATGATGAAAACATTTACTCTTCTGCAGATGCATGTTACTGCTTTGTGGGTGAAGAACCTTAATAGATTCTGTACATATTATTAATTTGAATTTGATGACTAGATTTAACTTGTAAGATAGTGAACTAAATATATTTTAATTATCTGCTTATTTACCATTATTTTTTTTCCTAAACTGGCCAACTAATGCCCTGTGGACTTGTTATTGTGAAGACGAAGTAGCTGGTGAGAGTGCAGTGCTTTACAAGTGTCTGTAGGTATAAACCTATTTTAAAAGAATTTAATACTCTTCTGTAACTTCTTTTGCTTGTTTTCTCACACATTTCACAGGATGCTAAGAATGGGAGGTGTATGGTTTAATGTCTTTAGAGGCACCATGGTTAGAAGACTGAGTTATGTGATACGACTGATCTAAGCAGTCCCTAGGAATGTCTGTTACTTCACCTTCCCATTATTCTAAAATAAATGGGATTTTTAAAAATAACAAACAGGAATCACTGGATTTTACCCATTTTAATATGGTGGTCTTCACTTGAGTAATTCAGTGTGACATGTAGCTTCCAGATAGGCAACTTGAATTCCAAAACTAGTTTATATGTGCATCATAACTCTCAGTAAGTCACTGAAGGTCTTGCATTTTTAAAACATGATGTCATAATAGTGAAGGGGAAGAAAAAAGCAAATCATTCTTGATGCACACAGAAAAGGAAACGGGAAATTCAAGCTTTGGATAAGGTCTGAGTATTTATAGTTATAGATTAAACTTGAATCTATATTTATATGTTCTATATTTTCCTTCATTTTAAGCTGATTAAATTGGATGTGTCAAAGTTGCACAGTGTGCAGTGATTGTACTTTTGTCTATGTTTGTCGAAGAAAGCTGCTCCAGTGGAAGCCTGAGGTATAAAATAGTTATCAGCTACTCCTTATTTCTACCATGCATGCATTAATATAACTTAAAAAGTCTCATTAAAGTATTTAAAAGGAATGCATGTGGCACATGGCAGTAGAGGCCCTGCAAGAAATAGACATTGGCTGAGAAGCTGCCTTGCAATTTGCCAGGGCTGCAAGTGCACTAAGCCTTCCTTTCTGCCACTTTGACACTCCATCCCTAGGTAAACAGGCAAGTATTGTGTGACACTCTGAAAATCATAGTGAAGGAGTGAGATGTCCAAAAGATGAAGATACAGTACTTTCTGCAGCAAAATTTGTCTTGTCATCAGTGTTTACAGGGCTACTGTTTGCTTGGGTTCTGTTTGGTGTCTCTATACTTTTCCCAAGTGCAACTTGAGCATAAGGGGGTGGTTGCTGAGGGTTTCCAGCTGCCTGGCAATGTGGCAAGAGCTACTCCTGGGTGCTTGTAGCATGTGCTTGCATGAGTTTTACAGTTGAAGTGGTAGTCTAACATGCACCAGCTGCACCACATTTGCTGTGCACATCCCATGCAGCCAGTGGGAGCCTGGGAATGATGTCACCATTCAGAGTGTGGCTGTAGTGATGGACATGTTTGCCATCGCTTCTAGCTCATGAAATCCAGGCAAGTGGGATTGCTCAGCCCTGACTAATTTCATCCGAATAGCCTCTGATTATGGAAGTTAAGAAAGGTTTCTTCTGAACTGCAGGTTAAATTAGCCTATGAGTTTCTCAAATAGGGCTTTTGCAAAAAGTATCAGCTTTATACCGCAATAAAACAATATCTCTCTTAGAGTGTAAATGGCTTAACGGTTGAGCTTTGCACCTGAATTGCTTTTTCTGCAATATCAAGCTATTGCTACAAGAAATAAAGCATGAAGAAAATAATAGCAAATCATACTGATGCCATAAGCAGTCCTGAATATAAGAACGAAATAGCACAACATTATTGTTTCTTACCACTTCTCTTAATCTCTCATGGAGTTTGTTTGTATGACCTTTAGATACTTTTACATGATGATATATGGTGTGGTACTCTTGGGCAGAGAGTAAGCCAGTTAATCTTTCTGTCAGAGGACTACTCTTGCAATTCACACAGTAGCTGGAATTAGAGACTGGTGAAGCTCCAGATGAGACGTCATGATCTGCAGCAAGGAGGCTTATTAATTTTACCCATGCTGGTGCTCCACAATTGACCATCTGGTTCTGTAAATAACAAAATTAATTTATGTGTTGACCAACGAGCAGCAGTTTCCATTATGCTAAACACCTGTTATCACTTAAAGCCATCTTACTGAATATGATGTATTAGCTGGGTATTACTGATGCTAAGGATGCATGCAAAAATATGTCATCCACTTACATGGTTCAGATGTTGCTTAAACAATCTATTGAATACACTGAAGAGCTTATGCAAGGAACAATTGTATTTAGGAAAAGCAGCAGACAGCTTTCCTAATTATCTTAACTATTTCTGATTAATGCATTCAAAATACACTCTCCTGTCTGTTGTGGTATAGGACGCATGTGACAATGATGATAAGCTGTATACCAGTGGTTCTTCTTGCTTGCTTCAGGCTTTTGTCCAATAATTAAGGAGAAAGATGTGTACATATTGTCATAATCTTATTACTGGAGGTGGAAAAAGTTCTGGGCAAAGCTAATAGAATTTGTCAACAAATGTAATCAGAAAAATATTGCAATAATCTTTTACTTGGATCATGTGGCCCAGCTTTTCTTGGTAAAAGCTTGGTCAACACATGACGACCCAGCACTCTGTTCAGCTGAAATTTAAGCTGAACATTCCTGTGGAGATTATTCCAATGGCTTGTTTTTCTCATTGTGAAAACTTTCCCCTTGAGTCCATTTGTAATCTCCCCAGAGTAACTTGTACTCCTTGTCTTTTCCATGTGTAAAAATGGAGTCTCCATTTTTTTGTAGCCGCTCTTTAAATATTGAAATACAGTGATAAGGTCTCCCCTAAGCCTTGTCTCAAGACTGAACAAACCCACTTATCTCAGCTTTTCCTCATATGTAAATCTTTTTAGTACTTTGGCTATCATTTTGGCCCTTCTCTTGACCCCTTCAAGCCTGTCCACATCTTTTTACTAGAGGAGGGACCAAAAACAAACTGTGTTCCAGGTGTGGCCTGACAAGTGCTGAGTAGAGTGGAATAATGACTACCTCTGCTGGTAATGCCCATATTGATGCAACTCCTGTTGGCTTTCCTTGCTGCAACAGCACAGAGCTCGTTCATATTGAGCTTGACCTCAACCAGGAGCCCCAGATCCATTCCCATAGAGCTGCTCCTTGGCCAAGTAGAGTCCAGTTTGTGCTGTACTCCTGGATCATGTTTTTGCAGGTGCAAGACCTTCCACTTGTCCTTGAAGACCTTCATAATGTTCTTGTTAGCCCACTCTGAGCAGGAAGTGTACTTGGGTCTTTCTGCAGGCTGGCTCTTACAAAGAGTCCACTTCCTCACTCAGTTCAATGTTATCAGCAAACTTCACCAGGGTACAACTGAATTCATTATCCAGATTACTTATGAAGGCGTTTAACAATGTTGAGACCAGACTGTAGAGAACCCCAGTAGTGGAAGGCTGCCAGTTTGAAAAAGAGCTATTTACCATCTGGGTGCAGCCTGTCAGCCAGTTCTTCACCCATTTCACAGACCACTGTTTAAGCTATAATGTGTCAGTTTTCCTAGGAGGAGGCTGTAAGGAAAATAATCAAATTATTGCATGGTGTTCCATGAAGGAAAAAAATTCTTCAGACGACTGGGAAAAATTTTTCAGGCAAGAGGAAATTTATTTTATGCTTTATTATCTGCCTTATGGATTAAGCTGAAGAGTGGAAAACTTCCTGGGAAATTAGCACTTATTATGGACAGAAATTTCAGGAAGGTGGTATGGGCTGTGTACTGTCTCTGACTATTTTGCTCTTAGCCAGCTGCATCTTTTTTTTTTATAGCACAATAGCCTTCATCTCCTAATTTGTCCCAAACTGGGTAATCAGTAAGCCTCTTGTCTGAGGTCTAGACAGGAATTCAATATGAAAATGAGAGACAGCAAAATTATAAGTTTAGAAAAGAAGCATATGCCTGTCTTCCAGATAGATTATTTAAAAAAAGATCTTGCTGTGTCTTTTACTGACAACTTGCTTTTCATATTTATATTAAACAGAAGAACAGCTTTTTTTTCACTTCACTGCTTTTGATTGCACTTCAATGTATGTGAAAAGTTTGCTATGGACATTCAAGTTCAAGACTATGTTAATTTTCATAGAGCTCTACATGTAATCCTGGCTGGATGTGTGCAAGAGTTAGATGTGTTTAATAAAAGCAACATAATTGAACTAGAAGTTCATAACATAATTGAAGTAGAAGTTTTCATCCTATGAGCCAACTTTGGAATCATCTAGAAGTCTTCAGATTAAAAATTACTACTCTATGAATATTAATATGTGGGCTTTTCTTGTGAGCTTTGCCATTACATCTAACAGAATCTGTTAAAAGATATGAGTTTATAGTAAAACTAGCTAACACTGGCTGCATATGAAATATTATTTTGAAATTTATGATTTCATCTGGGAAAAAAGTTAAGGTGGTCTGTCTAAAGGCAATGGGAGCATAGAATTCAGTGTTTAGCAAGGAAGCATTCCTCTTTAAGTAACTGTCCAGAAGAATCCTCAGTCCATTTCAAATACAGCAAGTAGGAGCATAAGTTGAAAGAACAAATAGCAAAGAAGGAAGTCAAGCATGAACAAAGAGGCAAATAAAACTTTTCAATTAGTCAAATACTTAATTGCTCAGCTCCCTCTTGGGTATGACAGAATGACAAGAGAAAGCAGAGGGCCCTGAATTTTGAATTTGCTCATGTGTGAAACTTCTGTCTCCCTAGATATTCATGAAATTCCATTTAGAGCTTGTAATATTAAACAAACTTCAGTGTTTGTCGATTGTTTCAGATTTATACACTTTTTATGATCTGACATATTGAAATGTACTAATGATGACTGTATACTGATCACAGAAAAACCAATTTTGGAAAGGACATCTGGAGGTTATCTAGTTCAGTTTTGGTGCTGCTGACACTGTATGACCTCACAGAGAAGGATGAAAGTATATTAGAGAAAAATAAAAATAAAATTCAAATGTAATTTCAGAAACTGTCACATGATTTTTAAAATCAAATGATTCAGAGGGTATATTTTGCCCCCAAAATAAAAGGGCAAATATATTTTAAAATTTCCCATTTTAATGAAAATTACTCTGCTTCATCTAGTTGAAGGGCTTTTTGCTGTTAAAAGGACAAAATTGTGCAAATCCTTATTTCTTTTGGATAAGTAACCTGGCAATTAATGTTGTAAACATAGTCAAATACCAGAAGCATGGGAAGTGCAGTATAAACACAGCTGTCATTTTCCATTTACCCTAATCAATAATGAGGACAATTTCTAAGGTGTGATCCAGGAAGTAGGTGGCTGTGTTTCCATATGAAGATGCACCTCCCCACTGATTTTGTAAGTAGCAGATATGGTGACTCAGCTATAGAGGTCTAAAGGGATCTGGAAATAGTTGTACCCTGGAAATGCCTTTTCCTTTCATGGAAGTTTATTTAAATGGAAATAACCAGCTCAGATAAGAATGTCTACATCTGGTTGAAAGAAACCCATTCCAGAAGTGGAGCAGTGTTGACAACAAGCTGAGGGATAAAAACTTGGTATTAATTTACAGCAATGGCAGAATTTTGGCATACCTTAACCGCTGGTATTGTATTGCCAATGAGCTTTGGCCACAAAATCTGGTCTTTTTTTCTTTAAAATCCTGTGCATACAAAGAGAAGAGGCTATGAGACATCTTGAAGAGGAGGACTACCTGAAGTGAAACGATTCCTTTTTCACATGATTTTGCAAAGACATTAATGAATAAAAAAGAATAATTGCACTATGGTATACAAGTTGTGTCTCTGGAGGTTTAAACCTTTTTATTAAAAAAAAACCCAAACGAAGAGTTTTGGGTTTAGCGGATTGTTAGTTTGTCTGTTTGCTTGTTTGGTTTTTAAAGTAAATGCTTTTTAAAGTAATTTCTTTTATGAATGTATTGCACAATTAATTAGTCACAGTCACTCTTGTAGGGGTAAGTGAAACTATCATCTGTTTGTCCTGGCACTTTGAATTGATTTGAGAAAAAGACATTTGCCCTAGAGGAGAGAGGCATTGTGTCTACAGAGAGCTGAACAAGTGGTTTTTAATTAATAATTTAGTCAGCTCACGCACTTCTTTGGATACATGTAACAGAACACCCCTGGGAAGACCACTGAGAGCAGAGGCTGAACTTGGGATGTTGAATCTGAAACCCTGGATGTCTACTGCCAAAAGTTCCATCTTTGTCTAACAAAGAGACTCCAACATCATAACCTGTGATGGGATCCCTCTGCTCCTGAAAGGGTTGTTTCCCTGGGTATCAGTCAATCACTGCTTAACTGGGAGACTGCCACACAGCCAAATTCAGTCTTTTATCAACTAATTCATTAAATTTATTAAATTACGCAGAGCTCATTTACATGACCCAAATTAGCATAACACTAGTAATATACCATGTTTAACAGGAGAAATACAAGATGCAGTTTTTCCTTGCCAAGCCTTCAGTCCATTTTCTTTCTGGGATCTCTGTGTTGGTGCAATAGACCAAGAGCAGTCTTTGGCCCTCTCAAAGCAGCTCTTGTTTGTGTTATGGGATCCCTGAGTTAACTCAAAAGAGCAGCACAATTTTGAGTAATGATCAGGTGTGAGGGAAGGGATTTCCCCATCTCTCCTGTGACTTCAAAATTCATTGAGCTACCTTGCTTGGACATTGCAGTGATTTTAAAGAAATTCTTATAAAAGCACCTGGAAAGCAAGAGAAAACATGCTGAGCATGGCCACAGACTAGCTCAGCCTCCTGCCCTTGACAGGTCACAGCAGCAGTTACTTGGGGAGAGGACATGAGAACAGGGGTAACCATCAGTTGGTGCTTCTCTCCCCTGTCGGAACATGCTGGTTTGACAGAGTTTCCAGTCCAGGTATTGCCTGCACACCATATCCATTCAGACTGATCAAAGTTGAATCAAAATTTAATTATAGATTTTGGCTTCTTGTGCTGACATCAGTGAACTTTGGTAAGGTGTTTTTGTCTGCTTGTATAATTATAATGCAACAGGGCTGCTCATTTGCCAGGAGATACATGAACAAAATTACGTCATGATGACATGGCCAGCTGTGTACCTTGTCCATGGATGGAGAGGGAGTTTCCTAAGCTTCTTAGTCATAAAGGGTCATTGTCACAATAAATTCAGAGTATTCTCCTTTTCCTGGAAGCATTTTTGCAAGTGTTATAAGGATTTATGGAGGGACAGCACAGGTTTTTCCAGCTGAGTCAAACACATCAGGCAATGCTATTTGTTTCTGTTGCTGCACTGGATGAGCAGTAACTCTGCTTCCAGTGGGGCAGACGGTGTTTATGAGCATCATGGTTTCTGAGAAAAGTCCCTCCAGTCACACTTATTTGTATAAACTGTTCACAGAAGATAAACTCAGAAAGGGCCACAAGTGCAGCCAGAACATTATTAATTCACGGGTTTTTTTGAACAGACTTTTTGTCTGCCTCCCTGACCAATGAAAGAATAACAGCCTCAGTGGTGCAGTGCACAGGAATGTAATCAGTGCCAGCATCCTGCTACATATATAAAAAGACAGCCATCACCTCCTAGTATTGGTGCCATGAGGTGTTAGGGGGTCTTGCTGTAAAACTAAGAACTGCTGGCACTGCTCTGTATGGATCAACCAAATAGCAGCTGCCAGCGGGTTGAATCCAACTGCAAAAGGAGATTCCTTCTCCCCCTCTTCCCTGGTGCACCATTGCAAGAGTGCCTATAATTTCACTCTTGAACTGAATTGTTTGCTATCCCAGAGACCTTAAGCCAGATAAACCGTTTTATGGGCAGTAACAAACAATTATACTTTATCTGTTTGGATTTTTATGTTTTGCAGACTGCTTGACAACCTGATCTTTGTCAGCTAGTGCTTTTATGGCAAGGAAGGGATTTTTCAAAAGCAGTGAAGTGATTTAGGAGGACAGATGCTAGTGGGTCTGTTAGTTTTGTACTTTCAAATAACAAAGGGATGGTATCAAGACTGCATTTAGGCATGATTTTTTTCCCCCCCAGCGATTGAGGTTTGGATTTGGTGTGTGAAAAATATTCTGGGAGATCTAAGAAACTCAGCATATAGGCCATGGTGAATACACAAAATCCTTTCCATGTCTTTGTAGAGTCCTGATTTGTTGCAAGCCATGTGACAGGGGGGGTATCACCCAAAAGAACTGCAGAGAGGAGTGTAAAGACATGTTCTCTTACCATGCTCTACATGAGGGAAGTCAGAGATCTGAGTTTGAAACTTCCCAGTGTTTAGCTTCCCAGTGTTTAGCTTCCCAGTGTTAATGTTCCCTGTATGGACATACAGGGAACATTATCTGTATGGACAGGGAACATTATCACTCTCTGACAAGATCGCATGGATTTTTAGTACTTTGTGTGGGTCTGAGCCCTTGAAATTGTCAACCCGCCCCCCAGACTAGGAGGTATCAAGGACCTGGACTTTATTTTGCTTTGCTGTGAAGTGGCTGTTGTTACAGATCCCACCCCGTGCCTGTGAACCTCCCTTGTGACCAGGAGGTGTCAAAGTCAAAGATTTTGATTTAAGTATGACTTATCTGTGTTTAATTTTATTTATTTGCACAGGTGCTACCTTTTGTGTGTGCAAGGTTCAGCAATACCAGTCATTCTTTTGGCATATTGTTTATTCTAGCAGCATAGAAAAGTCACCTCTGGAATCAGGATCCTTCTTAACTTGACCTGGGCAGTTTTTCCTGAAGAATTCAGTGCAACAAGCCATTAAATGCTTCAGAAATTCTGTGAGTCCCCGAGGCAGAGCAATAGCTCCAGAAAATATGCTTAAATGAGAAGGTACAAAATGGCTTATATGGCTCAGTGGAAAAAGACCTGAGCTTCAGTTTTGTAAATGTGCTACTTCAGAGGTGTGGTAATAAATATTAATTTTATTTTGACAGTTGAAAGAGACATTTGAATGCTGCATATGTGAAGTGCAGAATGATTAAAAATTATTGTGGTGTATGAAATTTATGTTTTAGCTAGTGTGATTACATCCCCCTAAAAATGTGCAAGGCTGTAATCTTTTAAAATTGTTTTCGCAGAAGAGAGCATTAAAATTCAGTGAAGCACTTCATATATTTTTAAACTATCATGTTAATTTGGAAGTGACTCAAATAACATTAATTCTATTTTAAACACATGCCATAATGATCCATGTTCAAATTCTTTGTTTCCAATAAAAATAACCATGTCTACAAAGATTCCAGCAAAAAAAGTTTTCTTACACCATGAGCTACCATAGAATTGACACCACCTTGCTTGGTTTATAGTAGTTGTGGTAGAAACATTAAATATATATTCACTCCAGATCAGCCCCTTATTTCAAAATACTGGGCAGTTTTTCATCCATCTTTGCCTCCTCCCAAAGCCCTGCTCTAGGTTTCAGTGCCTGCCTTGGAACTTTCCTGGTGCAGGGGTGGAAATGGAGTCAGGCTGGGATTAGGCAGCAGCTGAAAGACTTTGTGGGTGCAGTTCCACTGCATTTACTTTTCAAATTAAGATCTTACATCAGGTTTGCAAGGCTGAGGGTCAAATGAAAATCAGAGTGCAACCGGAATCAAGTGTTCTTCTGAATGGCAGAAAAAAAATTTAGATAGATACTGAAATCTTTAGAAATGCACATTACAGCAGGGATCATTCTTAATGATTTCATTGGGTTGGACTGTGTCCTCATATTCAAAAATCACTCTTTTTTGCCTCCATTAAAGGTTATATGCTGTTTGCAGCTTTCCTGGATAGTGAGTTACTCTCATGCTAGATGGACCACAATGCGAGATGCTAGTCTTGAGGCGGTATTATTTCATTTTGTGATAGGACTGTCATGGTTCTCTATACATTAATCAGCATTGACTTTTATCCTTATTGTATTCTTGGCTTCCTAAGGCCCTTACAAAGTTTGCATGTACACATTGTTATTCTGGTGTCAAGAACAGGTGCTACTTATTTCCAGCACTCATGTCTCCTGATCTGTCATGAAGCCTTAGGTGAGACAAGCTACTGTTCTGTGTCTTACTGCTTTGATTTATTGGCTGGACCCCAGACTTGACTCACTATCAACCTTTCTGGGATTCAGCTGAGCCTTCTTAATTGCTGCCCTGTCCCTATATTGATGCTTGGGACCATGCCTTGCTGTGTGGCACTGTCCTGTCTGTGGAAGATCAACAACCATAGGTCCCAGCGGTGACATGATTGTCACAGATCAGCTCAGTTTCCTCTCTGGCAGTGTAGGTGCATATGTGAGCAGAACCAAATGGATGCTGAACTGTAGTTACATGGTGGAAAAGATGAAACTCACTGGAAAATGTAAGGGTTTCACTGAAGAGCTTGAAAGGGCATGTTGGTTAATGCTTCTGTGTTCTAACTGCAGGAACTTTGCTGGAAAATTGTCCATAGAACATTTGCTCTTTCCGTAGAGCACATTTTGACAAACTTTGTGACTTGCCCATTAGAAGTAGCTAAAATTAGAGAAAAGATTAAAGAGGTAAGGTAGAAACAATATCTGAGGAGTTCTTTCCTGTATAATGTGGATGAAAGCACTCCTCTTTGATACCTAAAGGTGCTTGGTATTGCAAAGCATCCTCACAAAAAGGAGGTGAATCCCAGATGATGCTTTTAGACCATCTGTATTTGGTAAGATGCTTTTAAGGGGCAGATTCTCCCCTTTTTTTACATTTGACCTTAAGGGAAAAAATGCATTAAAGAGGGATAGTTCTGAAGATGGAGTGTACCTTGCTCCACAAAACAAGGTTCCTTCTTCACTTGACTTTAAACTCCAGTAATCGCAGTTACCTCTTGAGGTAATGCTTTAAAGAGAGCTATCAGTTTCTATTAAAACTGAATCCATCTTTCTTACTCTCTTGAGCTAGATAACGCAGTTTATGACTATACTTCTTTGTGAATTGCAAATATATCTGAAACCATGAACAAACTCCCCGTGGGAATTTGGAAGATACTTTTTTTTATCTCTGCTGGACAGAGTAAGACCATAAAGTGTGATGGATTAAAATCCCTGTCTCACTAAGAAAATATCACGTAGTTGCCAAAACCAGAACATAAATGTGCAGGGAACTCGCAATGTGCTACTAATTGATATATAAGCACAAACAGTATCAATGACAAGACCAGGCACTTGTTGAAGAAACATTAGTAGCATCAAAGAAAATGTAAATCTTTCACAGTGTCTAAATTCATAAGCAGCTGTAGGTACCTACTACTGATCTGACTACACTGTCTTGACTTGCCTTCTGCCACAGGGTAGGGGGGACTGCAGCAAAAGGACTGTAAAATATTTTACACCTGAAAAATGGATGACATTCCGCATCCAGTTTTTATTTGCAAGAAGGAATTAATAAAAATGAAAAAGCAAACCGATGATTCTATCTGTAAAAAATGCTGAAACAAAATTTCTACTAATGGCATTGGCATACACCAAAATTTGTGAATTTCAGTTTGCAGGTTGGTTCTGAAGTGCTGTGTTTTGATCCATAGTCATTACTGGTGTTGGCAGAAATTCCACTTTGGATTGTGCTCATGTAAGCTGTTTTACATGTAATCTGGCCAATCTAATTAAGATCTTTTATGAAATAATAGAGATTAGAAATGAAGGCCAACTTTTCAGTTTAAAGCTAGATTTCAAGAGCTTCTGCTCACTTTTTCTTTTAAGGGATATCAAGCAAATGTTGCTGGACACTGTAATTTCTCCTTAAAATCACTTTGGTCACCCCAGGTATAAAAGGCATAGAAGATGTAGCACAGGAGCCCTTATCCACATTCTGAGATGTGCCACAATACTGTACATACTGTATGGCAAAAAGAAAGAGGTATGACAGGATCACATGGCAGCTCTGCCTTCTGAGGGCAGAAATATTTTTTGTGACACTGATGTAGTTGAAAATTGGTTACTCTCCTTTCTCCACCAACTTCTTTTTGAAATGATCTGAAAATTCATTCCTCACTCAGTCCCTTAATTTGTCCTTCTTTTGACAATGGGAGCCCATATGGAGTGATTGCTCTGGAGGAACTCCCTGCATTGGCATCCTGACGGGAGGAAAACCTGAAGTGAATGAAGACGTATCAGTTTAAATTTCCTCTAACCATTGACCTTTTGGCTCAAAAGTTTAAGATTTTATTCTATGCTGATGTTATTTCTGATGGGAACACATCCCCTGGATTTGAAAAACAAAAGCAAAGTAATTTGATTTGGAAAGTGAAGTAATTTTCAATAATTAGAGGAGTTAGAATAGGACTTTTAGGCCTAGAGTGTCTTGGGCTTAATTTGAACTTATATTCTTGAAATTCAAAAGTCTGCAGCATGCCATTACTGATCTTATTCCCTGCACCATACCATATTGCTAATATGTTATCTCTGATTTTTTTTTTTAATGAAAGGAAATTTTGATAGAAATATATATTTCTGCAACTCTGGTGAGGAAGTTGGCACTGACAGAAGCTGATGTCATGAATGATGCCTTTCTATAGGTGTATTTCCAAAACATCTCTTTATAGAAATTGATCTAAATGCATTTTGAATCAATTTATTTCAATCTGTTTTCTGTAGACTGTTCAATAGTCTGCTGAAGATTTGATGACTGAATTTTTCTGGATCTAATTTTTGCTTGCAACTGTTGTAATGCTTTAAAATTTAAGAGAATTTAAAGCATTTAAAGATGTTTGGGCTACGTTAAGGTTATTAGGTGGCCAGTAACAAGAGTGAAGATAGTCTGTATACTGCCAGTAGAAATGTAGTAGTTCCCAGAAACAAATCCTCTAAAATATGGTTTGCATTACGAAATAAATCTGGGAACTTTTGGATATTAGTGGAATATAGCATGATGAATGCAAGCAGGAGCTGTAAAACAACTTACTATCTGAAAAGGAAGCTGACTGCAGCTGAAAAGAGAAACATGAGTCCTGCTCACATCCATTTTCCATCTGTTTTATCCCAGCAGAGATGACTTTTTGCAGTATCAAGCTAGGACCTGGTCTTTGAAAGTGTTCACTGAAAAAGGAGGAGTTGAAAGAAAATTTCCATTTTCCTAAATGTGATATGCTTATTCATGTGAGCCATTCCATGCTGGGTGAGGGTGTGTAAGGGAAACTCTCCATGCCATGAAAATACCCTGTCATTTTGAAGATTAAGGTCACTAAATAGAAAGCAGAAGGTTACTTATGAGAGAAAGACTTTCTGCAAAGGTTCATGCCTCACAGGAGGGAACTACTGATTGCCTGAAAGGCCTGAAGAGGCATTAAAAGTCAGAGAGGGCCTTCCCAGCGGCACATGTAACAAAGAGTCATCCTTCCTTCTTTGTTGCATGGTGACATTACTTTTTTAATCCACCATAACTGCTCTTTGATGAAGAGGAGAATGGTGATAATACAGCCAATGAACCTGCCTGCTTTTCCAACTGCTGTGGAGGAGGAACTGTATGTGTTTAGAGAAAGTCAGAGGTCTGAAGCTGAGGGCATATAACCCAGAGGCAAAATTCTCTGAGATGTTCTTGAAAGGCTCACAGATATGTCCCTGTGGTAATGGTATAGTGGCAGAGAGGTTATTTAGTTTCTATTATGAAGAATTCTTCCTTGGTTGTGAGTGTAAAAACATATGCATGCTACCCATTTATTCACTTCTAGCATCACAAAGCAAATATAATTTACTAAAGCATTTAATATACCAGCATCTGTGTTTCATTTGTGCTGTACAAAAGTATAAGAATACTACTTGCTCCCCAGCTTTCAGACACTTGTTCAGTCTCCACTCCTCCTCCCTGTGTTTTGAAGCAAGTGCATTGTGAAGCTCAGATGGAACCTTCAGTTCCTCAGCCTGATTCTGAGTAAGGATTAGGATTGATTGTTAGGAATTGGGTGGCTTCCTAAAACCAATTTTTTTTAGCAATTCTTATGAGGGTTTTGGGGAAAGATATTGTGGAGACAGTAAATTATTTTCACGGTCGTTTGGAAAATAAATTTTAAAAGATTCTGTTCTGCACACTCAGTTGATAGTTTTTCCAGCAGAGGGCAAGAAAGTATAACAGATGAAACTGGTGCTATTTTTCTGGACAGCCCCAGCAGAAATGTTGAACAGTATAGCCTGAGGAGGGAATGTGAAAGCTAATAACCATCCCCCTTTTAGGACATAATGGCTTTTAAACAGCCTTTTACTCTTCAAGGAAATCCATTGAAAGATAAAGTAGGAAAAGAGTAGAAGAGACCACCAGAGCTGCCAACTGGAGAGTGCTGCTTTGTCAGCAGGAGCTCCTTCATTTGAGATACGATTTCTGGGGCATGCAAGGGAAAGCTGAACACGATGTCTTTTCAAACCAATGCCCATGCTGACACATAGATCCTCACTTGATGTTTGGACTAGCTGTGGTTTGAGGAGGCACGTAGCTGCCTATCCAATAAAGGGATCCCATGCTTTGTAGTTCTAGCTGTTGTGTTCAAACCTGTGAAGTGGGACTAGCATTCTTTCCAAGGGACAAACAAAACTCTTGCCAAACATATAATGCTGTGGTGAGCATGTCTGGAAACATCCACAACTTTCAGCTGTTTGGTGGAGTTTGCAGACTATTCAATTTAAGACTCCAGATCTCATCAGTTATGCATCAGTACGTATTTACCAACGTGGTTTTCAATTTTCTTCATACCATTGCACTGACTTAAAAATGATGTAGAGCCTGTCTCAACTAGAAATACCTCATTCTCTGATGCAAGTCTTGTTTTAGGGTCCAGGCTTTGTTTGTGATACTGTTGTTTGCTGTTGATGGATCCATACAGATGAAGAACTTCGGACTTGGATTAAAAAAATGCAGCTACCTGTTCTCCCCAGTGGGTTGCCCTATTTTCAATTATAAAATTCATAAATAGGAAATCTCATAGTCTTATTCTGCTGTCAATAATGGAGGACATAATTTTATTTCTTATGATAATAGAGGGAGAATCCTGAGGAAAAAAATGAAGCTCTGGTTATCAAAACTGATCAGGATCTTCTGAGCACACCCTAAATGCCTAGGAAGAATGGAAATTATTCAAACAGTATAAAAAGTTATTTCATGTGTTAATAATAATGAAAAAAATCACACCAACTAGATACCAAAGTTAGGAATGTGTTATTAAAAATGAGTTATTTTAGTAATAATTATCAGTTTTAATTTTGGACCAGAGAGGTATTTACCTAGGAGGAAGCCATATGTTGATTTTCATAAAGGTAGTTTTGCTTCTCTGTGTGGTTTCTAGATGTGAACTGTGCTACAAGTCAAAAACTTCTACATTGTTTGTGAAGTCAGATTCTGCTTATACAGGCAGAAATGCATATTTCACTGACATGGGAGTACAGTTCACTTCTGGTCACTTCTGTAGCTCTGGTCAACATAAAAGACTACGTAGTGGTGACCACTGAGTGGTTCTATAGTCTTTTCTGAAATATGGAACAGTCTCAGTTCACATGAAAGAAGTTAACATCTGTACTTAAGTTTCTATTTTGTTTTTGTTCATTTATTGTCTCAGGAACTTTTGATTGTTTATCCTAGCAAGATACAATGGTTCATTTATGGCAAAAGGTCTTTTAAATTTTTGGTGTCTGAAAAGACATCAGTATTTGAAAGGAGGCTATAAACAGAATAGGCATTCTACTGAATGTTATTCTGTCTAGTGTTTGTTCCCTATGCTCTTGTTTACCGAGTCACTATTGTCTGGCTGATTTTTTGGTGTTGTGTAGTATGTTTTCAACCAGGATCTTATAAGAGGAGTTTTTAATGCAGAAACCCATTGAGCTGCAGAGGTATTTCCCTGAGGCATAATAAATCAGATATTTCTCATATTCCTGATATAAAAGACACAATTCTTTCTATGAAACTATGCAGGACTGACAGCAGGGGCCTCAGTGACTTGTACTGAGTAAAAAAGGCATCTCACTTTGCCATGAGTTGTTAGTAAATGATCAGAAGTGGAAGCTCTGGAAACTGCAATGAGCATTTGAGATCCTGAAAATAAATGTACAAACCATTGGCAGCTGTTGGATAGCTCTGGCAGAGGATCCTCAACAGCACCTTCCACTACCAACTGAAGCAGTTTTATTTTAGGTGTTGAAAGTAGGATGATAAGGATTATGTCTGAAAGTGAATCTTCTCTCTGCTGACTGTTGTCAGCCTTTGCCACCTTCAGCCCTGGAGTCCTGCTTCAGACCTCTGTGGCTGATCAGATAAATCCCTCTCCAAGAAATGTTTATTAAGTCTCAATCTGTCAGAGCATCTACTATATAATTTTTTACTAGTAGTAGTTTTACAAAGACAGTTTGTTCCACACATTTAACTTCTAGAATACTATTGTTCACCGTTCCTTATTTTTGCTGCTTATTTAGAATTTAATTTCTGAAAGTGTGTTCTAATTACAGTTTTATCAAAACCCATGTGAAATCCATTAACTGATATTCAGGTATCCAGGATGTATGAACTTTGTAGAAGTCTGTAATCAAATTGAACTGAGATTTTAGTATTATGATTAGATTTATATTGTGGATATATAAATGCCATCTTAATCCCTTGCTTTTGGGCATGTAACTTTAGATGTGATGCTAAGAACTTGGTCAGATTTTTCTCTTATTTTGACTATATTTTTATGAGAAGCTGAAGAATTTGAACACATGTATTACACCACAATGTACTTAGTGAACAGTGGGCACCTCTATATTTTCCCAGCCCTTAGCATCTCTTAATTATAGTAGGAAGAAATGGAAGATACACTTTTTCTAAGATTGATACGGACATTCAAAAAGTTTGTATGAATATCAGGAACAGCCATAAAGCAAACTGACCTAACTTCTGACTTTAGAGCAATGGATAAATGCATTAAAAATACACAAACCCAAGGTCCTTAATTTATGGTGGAGTTAGGATTATATGATGTGTAACAGTTTGTAAGGGCAGTGATAGTTCTGTTGTGTCCTATGTTATGAACACTTAAATACCAAAGGCTGATCTGTTCCATACATTAGAGGAGTTTATGTTGACAAGAGGTTGCTTGCTTTTCAGAGGATTTGAATGTCAAATTCATGTCTTGGCAATCCAATGTGTGGCTGAAACTCTCCAGATTATGAACCTGTACAGGCAAAAAGTCATGTGGAAGAGATGAGTCATATAATGCTGGTGATCCTTCCATGAGTGCTGTAAATTTCTGCTTGCAGTCTGGACTTGGTATCTCAGACACAGTCTAGTACCGTGGAGTGCAGTTAAAAGTCAAGAGGAACTGACAGATTTGTGTGAGTAACCTTTTGTAATGACTCTTTAGAAAGGAGATTCTAATTGTTTCTCTTTGATGATCTTTTCTATCAAGATTTGCCTTTGTGGATGTTTGTACTGGCAAGGGTAATTCACTATTTATGGTATGCAGAATTCATTAACATTAGTTGCTGTACTGTGTTTTTTAATCACAAGGAACATGTGTTACAGGGTACAAATTTGCATCTGTTATGCCTGTCATTCTGAAGTGGGTCGGTTAGTGGCTAAGACACTTCTAAAACGAGTTAAAGCCACATCAGTGTAGAAGCAAGGAAACCAGACTTGAGTGATGATGTGCCACACCTTCAGACACATTCCTCTGGCCACAAGAGTGGATTCACTGGGAGACCCTTACTGGCCTTTTCAGTCTGTTTCTTATTTGGCTGGAACACACATCAGAGTTTTGGTTGGCAATGTGTCTGGGCTAAAAATGGAGAGGAATAGGATTAGGTGTCTAGGCTGCTTTGAGCATTAACATCTGAAGAATCTCTTAGAGACATTATTATTCTCTAAATTGAGTAGAATTTGTGATCTAAGGAATTATAGAAAACCAGTAATTTCTATTGTCTTTTCCTGTGAATGTCCGTAGCCTCTGCTCTGGCGGTAGCTTGACATGAACAAACAATGTGGCAAATATCTGATTTGAATTCTTTTTGAATTTTTGAATTCTGATTTGAATTGACAGAATTATAGAATAATTTAAGCTGGAAAGGACCTCTGAAGGTAAGCTAGTCTAACCTCCTGGTCAAAACAGGACTGATTTTGAAGTTATACGAGGCTCCTCAGGGCTTTTGTCCAGGCAAAATTTAAATATTTCCAAGGATGTAATTTCCACAGACTAGCTGTGCAATCTGGCCCTATGCTTGATCACTCTCAAAGGGTCAATTTTTCACTAATACCTAATCAGAATTTCTAGAGCTGCAGCTTGTGTCTTCTGCCCTGTGTCATGTCATGGTGCATCTCCTGAAGGAGTCTGTCTATGTCTCTCCATGTGCTCCCATCTGCTAATGCAACCTAGGATGCTGTTGCCCATTGTTGCCACCCTTCATTGTCCTGTTAGCTGGTTCATGTTCCACTTGTTTTCCACCAGGATACCCAGGACCTTTCCTGAAAGGTTTATCTCTACCTACTTTTCTACAGGCAGTAAAAAAGAATTGTGAGAGGAAAAGGTGGAATTTGGATCAAAATTTTAAGTAACTCTGTGTGATAATTATGCCATTAGTCCCTTTAAAGTTCTCCTAGAGAGGCTCCTGTCTGTTGGAATAGCCTCTCCAGTATAAAGTTTAAACAGAAACCCTGCTTCACCCTTATAGTCACAACAAGGATAGATGTCTAAAGATACATGGCTGATGAACCTATCCTCATGCAATGTTGAAATGAAGTAGATTATCAAAGTGTATTAGTATTTAATTTTTAAAGGTAGTGTGGTTGTACATCAGGTAGCTTTGCAAGATTTTATAGAATCTGGGTTGCAACTTCAAATCAGTTTATTTTTTGTTTTTGTCAGATATTGAGTGTCTACCAAATGTGCAGTGGAATACTACATAAGATTTATTTTATAGGATCTTATTTTTCCTCCTTTTGTTGGACTTGGGATCAATATTTTTAAATTTTCCATTAAGCATTCTAACTAAAACTAAGCCTGGAAATTTGACAAATAAAATAAAGCATATAAAATATCTTGTTTTATAGAAATCCAACTAGATTGTATTTGGAAAAAAAAAGAAAGGCTTAGTCTGTAAGAGGCTCTGGGTATCAAAACACAATTTAGAGTCCAAAGTATACAGAAGAAAAGGTGTTTTAAATGAGTATTTAATGAACACTAAGCTGATGAAGCACTAGTTATTGCTGGCATTAACTGTAAGGAAATGAAAACTAAGTGCTAAAAGGAGAAAGATATCTCTTTTGTGATTGATAGTGTTTTGAGAAAAGGAAAGTTAAAATTTGAAACCTTGATTGTGAAACAATATATAGTGGCATGAGGCTTTACAGGCCCTTTCTATTTCAATTAATGCCTTCACGTTTCACAAAATAGAAATAAAGGAAAACAAATGGTATCATATAGCTGTCAAGCTGTACAGTAAACATTTCAGAGCTGATTCTTTGAAAGGTGAACAAGTATTCTGCTTCACTTTTCCTCTTAATTTACAACTTAATTTACTTACTAGCAAATTTACTTTGATAGCAATTGGTCCTCATGTCCTTTTCTTCCTCTCTTAATGTTCCAGAATGTTCTTGTGAGCCCCAAAAGATATATATGTTTCTTTTCCAACTCATAAAATGGTATGATGAGTATTTACTTTTTCAGAACATTTTTCTCCTGTCCAGCACTGGAGGATAATAAAACGAGGAAGTAAAGCAAGGCTAATCCAGAGAGCAGTGTATATTGCTGAGCATGTATATTCCAAGTGATAAAGAAGCCAATGAGGAGAGGTGTTCTGCTGGACCTCATGGTCACGAACAAAGAGAAGCTTGTTGGGGATCAGAAGGTTAAAGGCAACTTTGTCTGGGGTAACCAAAAGATAGATGGTGGATCCTGAGGGGAGGAATGAGGGTAAAAATGAAGCTTTGAACCCTGGACTTACAAAGAGCAGACTAAAGCTTCTTCAAAGATCTGCTCTGAAGAATTCCATGGAATAAGGATCTGGAAGAAAAAGAGGCTAAAGAGAGCTGGTTAATATTTAAAGATCTCTTCCTCCAACCTTTATGCAACAAGTAGAAAACCAGGCAAAAATGCCAGGGGACCTGGCAGGAGCAGCTGTTCAAACTCAAACCCAAAACTGAATCATATAGAGGGTAGAAACAAGGATACTTAACCTGGAAGGAATACACAAGTATTGTATGTGCACACAGGATTGGCGTTAGGAAAGCCAAACCCAAATGGAATCGAGTCTGTCCAAGGGTGTTAAAAATCATGACAAGAGCTTCTATAAGTACATATGTGTCAGAAGGAAACCTGTGGAAAATGTGAGGCCATTGATTAGCAAGATGAGTCACCTGGTTACATAGGATTTGAAAAAGACTTAGGTCTTTCTAGGAATGTGGGAAGATCTTCACAGGTTTTCTTTAAAAGTCACAATCCCTAGAAACCAGGGGAAAATCTGAAGAAAGGAAGATGTAGCTTTGTTGGAAGAGGATCAATTTAGGGAATACTTAAAAAACTTGGACACAGGTAAGTCCATAGGCTCTGATAGGATGGTCCAAAAATGCTGAGGGAGCTGGTGGATATCATTGTGAGGCTCATCTCAATAAATGATAAGTCATGTATATTGGAGAAGTCATGCATGAGCAATTTTATGAACTTGGTTAAATGACTGTATTAGCAGATAAGGGGAGAACTGGATATTGTCAGATGACTTCAATAAGGTCTGTGACACTATATCCAGTAAGATCCTCAAGGACAAGGGTGAAAACAAGGATACTTAACCTGGAAGGAATGCACAGATATTGTATGTGCACGTAGGGATGATAGAAAATGGGCTGAATGAGCAGGAATAAGGTGGATTGAAAACCAGCTGAATGTCTGGGTGCAGAGGCTGACACAAAGTCTAGATGGAGATTAGAAACTCTGTCTCAGGGGTCAATACTGAATCCAATCCTGTTTAACTTCTTTGTTAATGATCTAGATAATGGGGAAAGTGTAACTGCAGCAAACTTGTTGATGCTGTAAAACTAGGATGATCGTGTGACACATCAGAGGGTCGTGCTGTTATCCAGAGGAACCTCAACAAGCTGAAAAAATGTAGCATCAGTAATCTCACAAACACAGGTGCAAAGCCCTGTATCTGGAGTAGAACAGACCTGTGTACCTGAATACAGTGGAGGCTAGATGGCTGGAAAGTAGTTTTGTCAGAAAGGATTTGTGGGTCTTGGTTGACACCAAATTGAACATGAGTTAACAATGCACTCTTGGCACAAAGAAGGCTGCATCAGGAAGATTGTTGTCAGCAGATGAAACAAAGTGATTGTTCTTCTCCACTCAACAATAATGAGCCCACACCTTGCATGTGCCCGGTACTGGAGGCTCATGGAGATAATTAATAAGAGCCCAGTGAAGGGTCACAAATACGGTGAAGGGAGTGGAGAATCTCTTCTGTGAGGAAATGCACACCTTCTAAACAATGGCACTAAGCTTCTACCCAAATCTGAATACAGAACAAGTCGTTCCTATTTTCAAAAGATGGCCATTCTATGTTTTCAAAAGTTATTGAACTTCTGAAGAATCAAATTCAGCAGTGTTCCCATGTAACTTCGATTTCTGGAGCCTGAAATTTAAAAATCATAGTTAAGTCCTTCAAAGTTTCTTAGGATATTTTGCACGTTTTCTTCTTTTAGGTTAGGCATTATGTATAATTGAAGAGGAGAACGTGCCTACAAGTAAATATTAGAATTATTAGCCTACGAATAGCCATAGAATTTGTTCTTCCTGCATTTGAATTAGCTAACCTAAATATTCTAGCATTAAGTCATTCAAGCTATGTAGGCAGAATGCATAGGGAATATCATCACGGGTTGAGCGATGATTAGTGTTTTTGAAAGAAAAATATTAAAATTCCCCAGATTTGACAGGTTATAACAAAACATTGAGTTTCAGTGTCACATGCCTGCTTTCCTTCTCCTATAGTGCCAATTTCTAATACAAGCATGCATACAACTTATTGTAGAATCTTTTTTTCTGAAGTCTTAAAATGCTAATAAGGAAGTTTTTAATATGTGACATCTGAGTAGTATTGAACTGAGAACATGGAAGCTGAAACTTATGTTAAAAGTGATTTTTCCTTTTCATCAAACTAGATTTTTCTGAACAGACACATTTAGATGGATATGATAACTCCTACTACTACTGTTGCTTCAAGCTGTCATCACTAAAAATATTATGCTTCCTATTAGACAAAATTTATCTGTAAAAAAAGTTAAATATGGTTTGTGGAATTATGCCAATGTGAACTTTGTAGATTACTCTGAAATAGCTCCAAAAGAAACATCATCCATCTATTTCCAGATAGAAATGTGTTGTGACAAAGATGTTGAAGAAGAAAGCACTTGCCATTGTTATTGGTTTTTCAGCTGAAGTCTGATAAAAGTCTCCTCTGACTGCATCTTGAGGTAAAATACATGGAGGACATTACTGGTTTTGTTGTTCATAGGATGTAACAGGATGTAATAGGATGTAATGCAAGCAGTGTATCAGACAGACTCTAATAATGAATCACTGAAATAGTTAAATTTCTTGTTCCAGTATACAACAGTATACAACAACAGTCTTCACTGACACAAGTTTTAGATGAATTTTAAATTGCTGGAAAATAATAATGCATGCAGACTTGCTTCCTATTTCTGTCATATTCCTTTAAGTTCCATATTATTTCTGATATCTAAATCCAGCATTTTCAGAAAAAGTTTATTCTTGCCACAGAATTTTGTCTTCCTACATTTTGTGTTTGGGCTACAGATGGAGAGGATATAATTAATGGTTCTCTGCAATTTTTTTTTATGTGATAGGAAAATTAATACTTTGTGCATTTAATTTTCTAACTGTAAAATCTGAGTGATTTATTTTCCTTTAAAAAAAATTTATTTTCTCCCATAGTTACCATTGCTAGAAGTTGCATCCACCATCGAAAAAGATCTAGAAATTCCAAATGAACTGAAAAAATTGATATGTAGATTGGAAGCTCCAGAGAAAATGGAAATCTATTAAAGAGTTAATTCACAGAACTTTTTTTTCCTTGTAGAGTTATCTTAAGCTTTTAGCTGTGCTATTGCAAATTTGTCTCTGAGATAAAGAACAAAACTAGATTTGATCACTGGAAATGACTAAACTGATAATCTATTTAAATAGATAAATGAAGAACCATTCTTATCAGCTAGCCTGACCTTCTGGATTATTCAGAACTTCATTCACTTTCTACATTAAACTATCAATTTCTTTGGCTTTGGATAAAGCAAGCCTTCTCAAAACATTTCTCTTTTTGTGTCAAGGAAACTGAAGACAAACTTGTTACCTTTCTGCCTCACATTTTAGTCAAATTTGGCCCAAGACATGTTGTATCTACCCAAGAATGATAACATGCCTTTGAATATATTCTTCTTATCTTTTGAGCAATCCATTCCTAAAAAAAAAAAAATAATAATTTAAAAAAATTGCTATCATTGATTGGAAAAACCAATAAAGGTAAAACTTTTTTTTCATGACTGAAAATAAATAGAAAATAGCTTCCAGGTAATATTTTTCTTTCCTCAGAAAGATGCATACATCAGAACTAATATTTAAAAGATATTATTTGACTTTGTGTTTAAGAATTGTGACCCTCATATTGCAAGCCCCTGGTGTTCATACTGAGGAAGTAGGGAAAAGGGAAGGAATGAAAAAATTAGGGTTTATTTAATACCACTTTGCAGGTAGCTAAATTCCTTCACAGTGCAGTTTTAACAAATGAATAGAATAACACTGCTACATAAAACCAATCATTCAATTCAAACCAGTTGGTGTAATTTGTTCTATCAGGTGTTTTTCTCCATTCCAATGATATTTTTTATCATCTGTTTATTCTGGGTTTTACCACTCTTGGATGAAGAGGAGTTATATGTCCTAGAGTAAAGCAGTACAGCAAACAGAAATGATGATTTTCCTAACCAGCCTGAAAAGCACATTCTGCTCAGATTTCCACTGATGCAAAGAGGAATTGTGAATATGTTCATACTGCTGGGTGTGCAGCGAAAGCTCTGAATACAAATACAGTATGAAACACCCTAAGGGAAAATTCCTCAGGGAGTAGAGCTATAGGAAGTGAAGGGCAGAAACATGATTTCAGGAAGTATTTTTCCCTCAGAATTGCTGTGAGTTTCTAAAAGAGCATTTGATGTCAGGCACTCAGAAAATGGAGGCAAGGAATCATTAAATCCCTCTCTGTGAATCTGCCTGTGGTTTTGGGAATTAATTACATGACCCTTATAAAGCCCCCCAAGTGTGCAGCAGCAAAGCAGATCATGCAGTAGAGCCTAGACTTTGTTCAGCATGGCACTGGCAGAGTGATTAGTCTGGATAAATTTTAATACTGTAAGACTATAGTCTTGATCAAATCTGACCTCTGAAGTTGCAGAGGAGTATTTCATTCCCCCTGAGCCTCAGATACTTAATAAAGGTGCATAAGACGGGGTTAAACTCACTTTGCAGTCAGCAGAGAAAGCATTACTTCCAAAAGTCAGTTTCAGCCCATTTTTCCCTTTTTTATTGATTACAGAAGAAACAGAGTGGGTTCAGGCTACCCTCAAATTATATGCCACAGTCAAGTCGTTGCGGTTCAGTGTGATCAGTTAATCCAGCTGGGACTAGCCATGATCATTCTAAAATGTCCCAGGAGTATAATGATATTCAATTTTCTTGCTCTTAAGATGAGGTAAAATAATACTTTTCTTTAGGGATTGTTAAATAGCATTCATGTTTATGGCAGAGATCTGTCTTTCTCAAAGGCCTCTTTGTCCAACCTGTGGTAGCCCAGTGGGAAAACAGCATATTCTCTTTAAATTACTCCTTGAGCAAGTACTAAATGAATGTTCCAGGTCTGGTAGTGGATATTTATTGCCTCGTCTCTGTACCTCGCTTCAATCTGAGGCTTCTTGTGTCTGTGCCAGTCTCTGATACCGCAGTCGGCCACAGGGTGGAGGAAAACGTCGTCCTTCTGGACCACATCTTGGGTCCTACCTTCTCTGTATGATTGCCCACTCAGGGGTGGAGGCTTCGGGCAGTGGGTTTTGTCGAGATCTCCTTCGGGACTATTTGCTGTTGGAGCTCTGAGGTTGAGCCCATGGAACTCTGCTGGGTTTCACTGACCAGTAGAAGGGTACCTCACCCTTCCACCTCACCCCCCTTCCTCCATAGGTACTATGATTTTGCTGACTCGTTCCACTGCCCAGAGTGATTGTCAGTTTTGCTTTGCCTCAGGTCAGTCCTAAATCATGGCTAGTGAAAGGAGGGCATGAATAGAGAGATTTATGACAGACCTTAACTTCCAGGCAAATTTCGGGCTCAAGAAATCAGAGTGGCTACTGAGCGAAAAGAGTTTAAATAAGTAATATGTGGGTCTTTCCAGGTACTTTATTGTGCTCAATATTGCAGTGGCCAGAAAAAGAAAAGTGAGCTATCTACAAAAGCTAGACTATGTTCTCTTTTCCTCCTTGAATTCTAGAGATTCTTTCACTAAAAACATAATGCGGCTGCCTGAGCTGAACAGGAGTATTTATGGTTAGAGAAAGGCAGAACCAAATTCTTTGGATAACAGATGCCATCAGGGATGTTACCAACCCAAATATGAAACAGAAAGAAATTGATCAATGCACCATAGGAGGAGTTCTTGAAAAGAGGCAAAGTAGCTCATGACCATTAGAGATGAGAGCAGTAAGTAATGTTTTCAGTAATTGGTGGCGCCTAAGAATCAGCAGGCTTCTTGCAAAAGAGCCCGGGAGAAATACCACACAGTTGGGCATCTGTCAGTTCTTGTCAGGGGTTAACACCGAAACCTCTTTCTGAAACTCTGTCTGATGAAAATGCTGATTGCTTTATGTAAACTGAAGGTAGTAGCTCATCATAGCCTGTAAGAAAATCAAGCAACAGGCTTACAATGAGTCTTCAATCACCCAAAGGGGACAAATCAAGCTTCCTGGGGATTATATGTACTATGACAGACAGATGGAATATTTTACATGTTCCCAGGGACACGTGGGCAACTGAAAGGTGGAACAGCTTTCCTGAAATCTTGCTCTTATGGAAAAACATCTGAAGACTATCATCATTAAACTATTAGGAATCCTCACAATGTGTGACAAAACATTACCAAATATCCTAGACCAGAGAGAAGTGTGCAATAAATTTTCAAAATGGTTATTTAATGAGAGAAAACTCAGAAAACTTTGGAATTTAATTTTGTAAGGTGAATGGTCATGTTGTACAAACCTTGGTCTAACCTCTGAGGGAAAGAGGAGGCTGTACATGTTGCATACTCTTGTCAATCATTCTTCAGGGTGATCAGGATCATCCACTCTCTATTATTACCTTGCTGTGTTTAAATTAACTAGTCACACAATGAAAGAAAAGAGAAAGAAAGAATGTTTTTTTAAAGAATCACAAGAGAATTTTCCCTGCAAATATCAACTCTGCCTTAAAGTCGGCTTTTTCATTCTAAATTAAAGATTCTCATATATTCCAATTAATAAATGGCATCTTGTTTTGAAAGGGTGCAAACATGGCTGCAGTTATAGACAGCATTATGGCTTCTGTTTGAATTTAAGTCTCTGACCTAACCTTGAGTTTACTTGGAGTTAGTTTGAGTGAAAGTGTCGCTCTAAGTCAGGCACCAGATCTGTAATTCAGGAAGCTACAGAACCAGGCTCTATTAGACAGGAATGTGTTAGCCTAGCTAAAAAAGACCTTGTAAAAAGGCCATAACATTAAGCAGTCTGATTATAGTGCAATTAAGATGCTTTGGAAAGCAAGACTAATTTTCAAGGACATTGCTACCATAGCTATCTTGCCTCTGGGACTCAAACTGGTATCTCTGCATGATACCACATTACATAACTGGTGAAGAATAATACTGGTATTGGTGCGCTTGTGGTCTCATTCTAATGCCTCTTACATTCCAAAACAGTCTCATTTGGCTTCTCCTTGAACTGTTCCATGCCTTTAGCTAGCAAAGAAGAATTTGCAGTAAGTCAAAGTTGTGTAGACATGCCACCATTTTATATCCATATCCATCTTTATATCCATATAAAGACATAAGCAGCCTTTCAATGCAGACTTATACTGAAAGGGTCTTTCGAACCCTAAATGCTGCAAGGACAATGTGCCTCTCCTTGACATCCATAATATTAATATAAAAAAAAAACCCCTTCAAAATTACATTATCTGAGCTACCAAAAGTCTAAAGGATGTCGGTAATAATAGAACAGCTCAACAGTGCACAAATTTCTGACAGTTATTAAGACTGTAAGAAGCAAACATAAACCTCAGAAGTGCAAGTCTAATAGACTTATAGGGAAAAAATACAGATAGCTGTAATATCATGTATGTAAGCTCCTCTGTTCTTTCAGCTGTTATAATTTTTGAGGCAAGGATGTTGAATAATAATTTCACAAAATTTGATTCTTAACCATTATTGAGTTAAAACTCATAACAGTCTCCAGAAAATATAAACAAATGCTTTCCTGCTTTAAAATGCTAAACATGGTAATTTTTCTTCAGGATTTAATTTCTAATACAAGTTTTTTTCAAAAAAAGAGTATTTGGAGGAGAGAAGGGAATGACAGAGCATTTTAAATGAAGTAGTTATTGTTAATTTTCCCTAAGAATGCGGTCAGTGTTAACTTTTTGAAAGGGTCACTGCATCAAAGGAAAACAAATCTTGGAATTCCTTCTTGTATTGTCAGCTGTTTGAACATGCAATGACAGTGTTATGAACATAGCATCTCTGCAAGATCATTCAGGATTTAAAACTGCCATAATGATGCTTTCTAATCACAGAGGAATATGAGGCAACCTGTGGAAAGGAAGTTGAAACTAGGGACACTGAATGATCCACCTACAGTTAACTGCAATGTTACAACTCAGATTTTTCTTTTCTTTCTCTTATCTCTTTGTCCGCCACTTGATGATTTTTTCATTTAGCCATACTTAACACCTGGTCCCATTGAGGTTCTTTGATGAGCACATAACTTGTGCTCAGTAGCTGAGCCTCCATATTAGATACCTCTGAAGCAGACAGATTAATAGACTAATGAACCTGACAAATCTGGATATAGTAGACAAGATAAAAATTAGCCAGTTTCATAAGACATAAGCACTTGTACGTAACTACACAAGATGAAAAATGTCATTGTGTTAGATTTTAATAGATCAAAAGATTCAACTCTGTTACTTTTTATGGCTTTCCTTTTTGGGGCTTTCAGGAAAAGTTGTGTCACGGTCATGACCTCTATACATCTATCATCAAACTAAAACAGAACCAGACGCAATGAACTTATTCTCTACAAATTGGATTAGAAATTTTGTCCTTTAATCTCAATGTTCCAAATAGCAAATGTGTCAGATGAAGACCAATGCAACAGTTACATTTTTGTATCCTAGAAAATATTTCCTCTTAGCTGAGTTACTTGCTGAAATGTACTTTCAGGATTCCTTGTATTGGTTTTGCTTTTTTACTAGTTGCTGTTAAATGCTCTAGAAGATGTTTTCTTCCCTTCTACATCATATTTCTCCCTCTGAAAAGCAAACATACTGTAAATGCATTTTCTCAGATGCATGGCTTTCTCTTTGTCCTAAAATGCATCAGAAATACTGAAAGGTTTTTTTTCCTCTTGTAGGTCACACATTATATTTCTGACATGTAAGCGTCACAAGTTCTTTGAGATTTTAAAATCACATTAAATGAAGAGCTCATTAGCAAAGAAAAACCCTTCAAAAAACAAAACTAATACTCAGATGAACACTATGCTCTGTGTTAATCAATCTTCTTACTTTGTATTCTGTGAATGTTTTAGGAGCCGCATGTTCCTTTTGACAATCCATAGCTGAAAAATTGTTATACTTCCAATAAACAGGCTGGAATATTTGGTGTTCAGTCTTTATTCAGGGATGAAACAAAATGGCTTAGTAAGAAACTTCTATTGAACTCCTTTTAATACCGTTCCTTTAGTCTTCTTGACAAGTAACTTTGTCTTTCATTGACTTATTTTAAGTGCAGACAACTAAATAACCATGGAAAAAATGTTAAGCATGAAATACACCATGATATGTTATAAATCCTTAATCAGATGCCTAGGCTAATAATAATGCGGATACCCTTCCTTTCCAGATGCTTTCAGGCAAAATGGATCTTTATATTTTTTCCTGCACGTTGGTTCAGAGTGAAAGAAGTTAATAACTATTTTATACAATCATTTGAGTGATTCATAGAGGATTTTTTGGTTGTTCTATTCTCACTGTCTTCCTCCACATCCTCTGTACATGTGGAAGAGATTTTACCAACAAATTATTTAAAAAAAAATTTACTTGATAGTAGTCTGTTTTATGGATAGTTAAGTTATTGTTATGGTAACATCTGAATGCCATGTAAAATGGGATTTCAATATTTTGCTTTTCAGGGAGGTGTGTCACTTGCTGTCTGGAAGGGTGAAGTTAATGTTCACTTATATGGAAATGAACATATTGCAATGGCTTTTATTATACATGGTTGTAGTTCATAGAATAAAACCAAGATGATTGAATCTTCATTACAATTCATGTCAAACAACATCCTCCTGTATTCAGTGCCCAGAACACTTGGGGTTCAGAGCTGCAGATGTTGCTTAGGAATAGGGGTGACTCAATTAAAAAAACTGGGAGCCCTGTGCTTAATTTTGTGCCCTGAACTGGTGTGATTCACCAGGAGAAAGAAACTGGCAAGACTGATAAGGGTCTGCACACAGCATCTCCTGCTCCATTACAGGAATATTTGGCAAACACAAGTGAAAACCTCACAAAACCACAACAGATATTTGTAAATTTTGGGGTTTTTTTTCCTTTAAAACAGAAGTGGGTATCTGTATTTTAGGAATAGACATGGATATCAGTATCTTAGGGGCTTGATGTTGCAAAACCATAAGAAGATCCACCTTGGCTGGCAGTTAAGTTAGGAAAAGAGTCAAGATGAAAAGTGAAAAGAAAACACAACTTTCACAACAGTAATTGGTCACTGGAACAGACTGTCAAGGGACGGAGAGAATTCATCGCTGCTTGGAGTCTCCATGAAAAAAGACTGATTTAAAAATTGCATTTGCCAATGTCTGTAATTTTTACAATGTGTCCTGTGAAACTTGGTGGATTCTGTGTTGAGCCAGCTTCTGTGTTTATTTGAAATACTCAGATTTCACCTCACAGACTAACGTTTTCAGTCTGCTGGTCAAGGCAAAACCTTTGTATGGTCCAAGTAAAGTCTAATGCCCTATTCTGAAAAGGCAAATAAATAAAACCTAACATTTTTAAAGATCTTTGAAGTTTTAAGTCAGTCTTATAATTTCTCTGCTTAAGATTCTTGAATCTTTAGAGTTGACAGTACTGTAAAAAAAGGTCTTCTGCAGCTCTTGACCATCTGAAGGGAACATGAGCTTACTAAGAAACATGTAGTAGAACTGCAGGAACTTCAGATTCTCCAGGAAATCTCCTGACTACCATTTCTTCTTTTCTTCTTTTTTTTTCTTAATTTTTTTTTAATCTTGAAATTCTGCAGTTTAACAGCCATACATTACAAAGAAAAAATTTCTTCTCTTGTTAGAATCTAATTGAAGTCTGTAATGAACACAAACAAAAATACTACATATTGCCAGTGCCACTACATGCTTGACAAACATCTTTTTCTTAGTTTATGCCTTACCATCAGACATTGGGTAGTGCCTATGGTCCACCCTACATCTAAGTCCTCAGTTGTCTTGATGCTAGGGCACATACAACTGATGTTTTGTCACATTTTCCCTTTTAGCTTTAGTATCTTTCAAACACATCAGTATCTTAGTTGTTGCCAGAGAACCTTCAGCATCCCTCTGGTCATTGCCTGAAGTCATCTGGGAGCTTCCTGATACCTTTGTTGCCTGCTCTCTACTCTGCTTTTGAAGCTCAAATGGAAATCGATTTGTGTACCATTTGTATAAAATTTGCTACTGGACTGTGAATCTTAACGGGACAAGGGCATTGATTTTACTCAGGTTTTCTTTTTCAGAGTCACTCTTAATTCAAAAAAGGCTAAACAAGTAGGCAATCATTTACTTGCAATATCAGAAAAAAATGACATAGTCACAGATTTTCATGTAAGAAATAAGTGAAGAAATTCAAGAAAAGCTATCTTTAGCTTATTTTGCTAGGATTAGACCAGAAAGGTCTCCTTTTACTTACCTAAATGGGATTTTCTTCGCTTCTCAAGATCACATTCAAGTTTCAAGCTTTCTGCTTGACACCTCTGTCCTGTGGTGCGATATTCTAGCTTTATTATTGAGTTTCAATCAAATCTTCCAGGAGTCCAGATGATGCATTTCCCCCCCCCTCCACAATGACTTCTGTTTTATTCTTCTAGGAGGCATAGGCTGGTTTCCCACCAAATTTAAGGGGGGAAAAAAACCATATTATAACCATGTTTTTTCCTCCCCTTAGTTATGTAAATATCTGTTTGTCTATTGGGACTCATCCTCTGCTCATAACTGAGTAGTAAACAGCAATTTGCTTCAATGAGGCACACAAGTGTGTCCTTTCTTCTGATGAATATTTTTAATTCTACAAAAAGAAGAGTGTAATTTTTAGACCTTACTTCATTATGAACTTGAATATTAGTAACATGCATGAAAAGCCAAAGGTCTTAACTGTATATGATTTATTACCAGTTTTTGATTGAAATCAGTCCTCTGGATGGACAGTGGATTTGGGGGAGACTAATCCACTATTTCTTCCACTTAGGTATGTAATGGTATTGTATATAAGGTATATTTCCCCTGAGAGTACATACATGAGGTGTATGAGGTTGTGTTTCCTGACTAGGAAACTGGAATGAAAGCACTTTGATCTGTAGTCCATTTAATTTTGCCAGAACATGGAGATGCATTCTTAGGCTCTGTAAACAGGTGGATAGATAGTTTGAAAATAATCCATCATGATATTCTATTTTAACTGCTACTTTTAGCTTATTTCTAAAGCAACTTTTTTTTCAAATTATGCATTTCTGAATGTTTTCTGTCTAATTTTTTTGACTGAGGTCCTAAAAACCCCATTTTCTTAATTTGCTAGAACCATTTGTATGCATCTTTAGGGGAAGTCAGATGAGCCAAAAAAACTTGCAAAAAACCTCAGTATCAGGTAGATCAAGAATCCCAGGTTATAAAAACATATGGAATAGCTGAAGGAAAGCCCTCAACTAGGTCTCTCAACCCATTTTGCTCTTTTTCTCTTGCTTAGTCTTTCAAGATTGTAAACTACATAGGAGTGTATTAGCAAGCTAATGTGGAGAAAATTCTCATGCATGACACAGTTTTAGAAGTCAGTTTCAGAGAAAAAAATACCACTCAAAAGAAATGCATAATCCCATAAATCTTTTCCTGTACTGACCATGAAGATAGCATTTCAGACATGAGTAGTATCTTGAGTGATATCCAGGAGGGCTTACATCTTGCAAGATATAGGTATCTCCTGCTTTACTCCCTACCTTCATGGAACCTCAGGTCATGAGCAAAGAAGATAAATAGCCCAGAGGACTTAGTCCTAAATGTTAGTGTTCTTGTTCTCTGTTAGTCTTTGCGTTCCTAAAATTCAAGTTGAAAGAACTCACAAACTATTCCCTCTCTACTTTGCTATAAAATTGTAATCACCTCAGATACACTAATTTATACTTTCAGGAGCTTTATTAGGTAAGGAAATGTCATTTCTGTTTTGCAGGTAGAGAACCAAGGTACAAGGACATTCATGCAGATAGGCTGTGATTAAGCAGTCTTATTCTACCTATTGTACTGGAAATGTGGAAAAACACAGAAATCTAGAAAAATGGCCTTTTGTTTTTGTTGGATGATGGAACCCTGTTTCATTGACTACTAGGAATAGGTAGGGAGTTCTCTGATCAACAAATGCAGCCCTCCTGTATTTCAGTCAGGTGCTTCATGTAATCACTTTTCATAGTTGATCTAGTGCTGGTCCACAATAAACCAACTGGATTAAAACCCACGAACTTGTTTTTGCTTTGAGGATGGGTCATCTGAGGCCAACAGTGTACCAATGAGCTACAAATGAATAAAACAATTTTGAGGTTGTCAGGGCTTGCCCAACTTCTATAAAAATTTGGATTTGGATTCTGGCTCTACTGAAATAGATAAGGATTCTGTCATTAACTGTGGCAAAGCCAAGCTATTATTCATTGCTTTCAAGTAAATTTTTTGTTCAAGTGAACTCTTGGCTGTTGTAAAAGGTATTTCAGTTAAAGTTATTTTCAGTAGGTCTCTGCTGAGATACTTATTATTTATTCAATTACTTATTAGCTAAGAGGTATGCGTATGTGCGTGCATATGTGCACACAATTGCTGTAAACCAACTCTGACAAGTTATGAACTCTTAATTGAAAATTTCCTAAACTTTCTGAACCTCTTGTGTCTGCAAAATTTCATGGAAAATCTCATATGAGGAAGCTGACTTGTAATATTTTGACACTTTCATCTCCAGAGCTAGAAGAGCTGAAACATGCCAAAATAATTTAAAGCAAAGATAGCCAAAGGCTTTAAACCTCAGGGATGAAGTGTAAGTTAAGTTTTGATTTGCAGCAAATACTCTTAGTGGGTCTTATTTAATTTTAACTTGCCTGTTCACACCAGTTTTAGTGGATCATTCTGAGGATTGTTTAGTAACTACAGTTTTGGAATTAGAATTCTGGAACTAAGCATAGAGTGAACCAGCAGCTATGGTAGTGGCAGTACTGGAGACTGGGATTTAATATGCAGACATATGTCCCTCAAATGGGTCAAACTCCAAATCCTTTACATGTTAATGGGCTGATTATCAAACACACTAACCTCCAATACCTTATAAGAAGTTCTGAAATAATTAGCCATTTTGTACCTGTATTATCACCCTGTTCAGAGGTGAGTTTAAAGATGATAATTTCTTGGAAGGTTATATCTATATTTTATGACAGTTTAAAAGGATAATTAAATTTAAATTATGCCTTTTATTCTTCTAAAATAGGAAATAACTAACCTGGGTGAAAGCGTGTGGATCATTGTGACTTTTGCTGCTATAGAAAATCTATACCTATGGACATTGATACATCCTTTGTTATAGATTACAATTACTTTGTGGTAGTTTTATTGAAGGTAAACTGTATTTTACTCACTTTAAAAAAATAAGACTAGAAAAGAGGTTTTATTTAAGATATAATTGATTTGTTAGAGGTCATTCTCCTTAAGTCCCTTTTGACTGATTCACTGAAAAGAATATTTCAAATAGGAGACAAAGAAGCACTGAAAAAATTACCCTCTTGGCCTACATTGATAAAATACAGTATTCTGGTAGGCATAAATTTGGGCAAAGTTAATGTCACATCAGGACAGGTGTCCTTGCCCTTGTTCTTACAAGTTCTACCTAAAGCATTCTTAGCAGATGTGCATACATTGACAAATCATAGAACCATAGAATGTTTTGGGTTGGAAGGGACCTTAAAGTTTCAACCCCCTTGCCACAGGCAGGGACACCTCCCACCAGACCAGGCTGATCAGTGCCTTTCTGTAGACCCCCTTCAGGTACTGATAAGTCGTGGAGAACTTGCTGGGTTCATGTCCTGGTGACAATCCTGGCAACTCTTCAGTTCTAATTCTTTCCTCCATCACCTGTGACACTCAGGCATCTGGACTGATTCTGGGAACCACAGTAACAGGGAACACACTGATACTCATTGGAGTTCAATTGACACGGTACTGTAAAATAGTTGAAGCTGCAGAGTTATCAAAAATAGTCCTTCAGTTAAATATATTTACGAGAAGTCCCACCTCCTGCAAAGTTAACAGGGTATTTTATGAAGACTTCAAGTACCTGTGAATCTACCTCTTGTTCTGGTGAATTACAGAACTTCTTTTTAAAAGGACTTTTCATACCAAGTGGGGAACAATTTTCTCACAAAACCACACAAATGAAAATATAAATGAACTGAATTATCTGAAGAGAATTTGTCTGTGACTGTTTAATTTAATATAATTTAAGTAAATAAAATAAAAGTTAAAATTAAATCTAGGAATCAAAATAAGGAAAGGCGGATTTTCCTGGCAATACATTTTCAAATTTCCTGTTTTATTTAATTACTACAAATAGAAATATATATCTGTAGTTTGGTACAGGCCAGGGACTTTGCTACACAACAGAAGGACTGGCCCAGAAAGCAAATGATTCCTCCAGCCCTTCAATTCCTCTCCCCACGTCTACACATATAAGATGCACACTTAAATTTACTCATTGTGTGACTCTGCTTTCCAACTGGATGAGAACATTTGCACATGTGGGATTCATATATGAGCATAGTGGATACATCATGGGTAGGAAATACCAAAAGTAAAAGTGCAGGTTCCCTGTCATAAGTTTTCTAGTTGCTGAAGGCATATCTTTTTGTAAATTTTTTCTTTACTTTCCAGAAGTCATTTATGAACCACATATGTATACCACTCATGTATTTATGAGTCTTTAGCCATTTGAGACTATTACCTTTTATAGATGAGTGCCTATAAAGAACATAAGATGGGAAGAGTTAAGAAGTGACCCATAAATGACACAATAAAGGGTAATGAGGTGTGCTCACCTGGGACAAAAACCCTAAGAGACGTAAGTAAACAGAAAATAGTTTTAAAAAGCCTGTAGTAAGAAGCAATAAAATATGTAGAGGAAGAAAGTCTGGAGGAATCTGAACTTAGCAGCACTTGGAATTTATTCTTCCTTAGTTATCAAATAATTTGATATTGAGTAGATGTAAATTGGAAGAGGGGAGATTCAGGCTAGATATAAGAAAGAAATTCTTTATGGTGAGGGTGGTGAAACACTGGAACAGGTTGCACAGAGAGGTTGTGGATGCCCCCTTTATGGAGGTGTTTAAGCCCAGGCTGGACAAGGCACTGAGCAACCTGGTCTGGTGGGAGGAGTCCCAGTCTACGGCAGGGGGGGCTGGAACTAGGTGGTCTTTAAGGTCGCTTCCAACCCAAACTATTCTATGATTTTATGACCTAATTTTAACAGACAATTAGCATGTTGTGGTGGGACTTTTTTCAGCTTTAGTACCTATCAATGAGAGAGTAAGGTGGCAGCAGCTACAGGTAATCTACAACTTCAGTTGAGAAAGTACCTTTGTACAGATGATTTATTTGATAAGTCAATTTTGCTTCTTGGGTATTGTGTCTGACATAGTTGAGTGCTTCCTCTATTTCTTTTGTTGCTTAACAAAAGATTAGTTGTATTTTATTTATTTTATTTTTGAGAATAGTTTTTATTTTATTTCTTGTGGGGTGTGTTCAGCTTATTAGTGTCAGGGACTTGAAAATGCATCTCTTTTCTCCTGATTAATTCAGTTTTGCCAAAAATATTCCCAGTAAATCAAACATTCCTTATTTTATTGCAGTTATTCTCACATTTAAAAATTAATACTTTTACTGCTTTTCATAGTCTTTAATGTTTCTTCTTTAAACATGACTTTAAAATTTCTAAAGGAATCATTCCAGTAAAAGGCACAGTCTTTTTGGCCCCCTTTGCTGTCAGTCCTTCAAAATATCATTATTTCTGGAAAGAAATTCTGGAAACAGGGTGAGTAGAAATTAAAACAGTAACTCCTGATTAATTTAATATTTTCAGACCTGGGTTCACCTGTACTTCAGTTTTCATCAAAATTCTTCCCAGAGTTGTTTTTTTGTCCTTTTTTCTTTTCCCTGAAAAGGCCACCCTCATAGAACGTTTGTGCTGTTCTTTCTTATTTGAAGATTTTGAAATGCAATCTTGAAATCTTTTACTCAGATTATTTTTAAGTAAAAGTTTTTCTTTCTTTCTCATGAGGCAATCATGAATAAAATTATTAAAAAATATTAAAATTTAGATGTTTGGGTCTTGCCCAGACTTGACCTTATCCAGAATATTATCATTAGGTGAAATTTTTCCTTTTGGCTTTAAGTATTCTACCTACTTCTGCTACTCTTTCCTGAATAAACTTCCCTCTGGTTGCTGAGGGAAATTAGATTTTATGTGACTAAGATGAAGTGAGATTCATCCTCTTTCCCCTCACCTTTACTTTCTTGTCTCATAATGAATTTTGGGTAGCATGACTCCTTCGATTGCATGTGTGAGCTGATGCAGGCAGGACACAGGACCAACCACAAAACCGTGGACAAAAGGCAAAGTCTAAGTTTAATCTCAGTACCTCAGAGACTGGGAAATCTCAGCAGCAGTGGATACAGTCATGGCAGAGTGAGAAAGAATCCTTGTCAGCTAGAGTCCATATTATTGAGAGCAAGACAGTGAGGTGAGAGTGTACAAACACCCCATTCGTGACAGAGTTTTGAGCAGGCCTGCTTGTTTCAAGTGCTTTCATCTTTCTCAACAACAGGGCGGGATTCTCAGGCATTTGCTGTGGTGTCCATAAGTCCATTGCAGACTCATGTTATCTTTGTGTAGATGTTTTATTTCTGAGCACATAAGACTGAACAACAATTAGCATGATACATGCATTTTCCAGCACCCTATGTTCAAGCCACTTGAGCATATTTACAATCCTCCTTGTCAGTCTTCTGTTGCTTTCCCATAATGCACATTTGAGACAAGTTCATTTTTAGAGGTTCACAGACAAGGGATATATCTTTACCTTTCTCTAGCTATCGTGTCTCACCTGTGTGAATTTTCTCCTTTATTTCTCAATGGCCACACAAGGCAAAGAGTTAGAGAACTTTTTAGTCGCCACATACCTCAGCCCTAGATGTGACATGAATTTATTATTACTTTATAGGCAGCAAAAAGTAAGGCAGAGAAACAAGGATATTAACAACTAACAAAAAATCAGTAGAACATCTCAATGTTTTCCATAGATATAGTGATCCCTGTATCACAGAGTTGACTCATTTCTCTTCTTGTCATCTTGTGCTGGTGGGCTCCTTTCAGCATTACTGCTGCCTTGGTTCTAATGTTAATATCTCTGAGGATTTGTATTTGAGATTTCCACAGCTATATTGGTTTCTAATAAATCAAGCATAGCTCCAGCTCTTCTTCTCTCCTTGGATATATTGTCTTAAGATAACATTTTGTGAACTGTTGAAATGCAGTTTAAATTATTCTTATATAAGATTATTTAAACAGATTTTCAGATTCAGGACTTCATAGGCTTCAAATACTTCATAACGACAAAGATATCTGAGCAGGAACCTCTAAATGAGTGAGAGGCTTTCCCTTAACCTGTTTTCATGACTTCAGATCTGGATTTTCCCAGAATTTAAAACCATCAGTGCTTGGAAGTTTGTCTGTTGAGAATTTGAGAATGAAATAACTTTTCTGAACATCTCACATCTGGCAATCCATCTGCCTCTATTCTGACTAGCCTGCTGGATATCTAGAAATATCAAATGCAGCAGCTGAACTATGCTGCTCATCTACAAAATCTTTGGTATTTCTGCAAAATCTTGGACCCCACATGTATGTACTTATCTGTGAAGCCAGTGCATCCAGGTTACAGCTACATCATGCAGAACAGCTGTGAATTCCTGGTAAGGCTGTCCTCTTGTAGGCTTGGGCATGAGAAGAATCCCAAGTAAAAACTGTCCTGGGGAAAAACTCCAGCTGGCAGCTGAATAGGCTCCTGCCTCAGGCACTGTTTGACAATGAGAAGGAGCATGTGTGACTTGAAAACTTGTTCTTTTCTTCCAAAAATAGTTTTAGTTAATCTATGTGTTTTTTCTTGAACAATCACAAGTACAGTGACACTACTATTGGCACCATATTTTCAAAACTTTCTTTTCTTTGTTTCTCTCATCCTAACATAGTTTCTTGCATTGTTAAGTGTCTTCCTCAAGCTTTGCTTCTGCTTTACTGCCTTTCTTTTCTTTCCTTCCCTTATGATGGATTTTGTATAAATGCTTCTTTTTCCATAGGATTATATTTAGTTTTAATTTGCCCAGGGACACAGTTAATGTAATACAGGAAGTCAAAGTCAAGATAGGATAAAGCTGATAGCCCCAGGGACTACTGACAAGATTTTAAAAAGTTGTTGTATCTGCATACCTTTTGGAGAGTGCTGCTAGAGGGTTGTGTTCTTCCCTATGGACTTGACCTTTCTTCAGAGGTCAGACCATTTTCGGGACAACAGCTGAGTCTCCTGGGCAAGGCATAGATAGCCCCAGGGACCTGACAACGCTGTGAACTCCCGAAAGACAAATTGATATTACTAACAAAGTACCAGGCTGGGGCTCTAGGGGTCTGTTTCTTTTGGATGAACAGTAAATGGATGTCTATGATAATCATGGGCAATGCTTTCTTCATAAATACTGCTGATGAGAAGCTGGAAGTCTCTGGGGTAGTAATGACCATATATTACCCTACTGTGTCCGTCTCCCTGTCTGATTCATCGTACTGCTCTATGCTGCTTGTATCTAGCATGGTATGTTGTTCCTTTAGGCCACTGAGCTTTAAGCATTGTCAGCCTTTAAATGCTTCTCTCATTCCTTTCCTGAGGATGAGTGCTACTGGCTGCAGCCTTCAAAAAAGGTCATGTGAAGACTTCAGTTAATCCTTGCACTTGAGTGATAAAGTAATGTCATACTAATCATATACCCATCTGAGAAAATAGATTAGATAAAATCCAAATAATAATCTTCTACTTTGTTCCTCTGTAGCAGTTAATTCTGTAATTATGTGCAAATAGCAAAGAAGTCTTTGAACAGCTCCATTAAAAGCTGACACTTTGTATCACACTGTATATTTGCTGTCCTTTTTTTACTTTTCTCACTATTTATTCTTCTCCTGTGCTCCTGAATGACTTGGTAGGTTATTTTAAATACAGCTTTTTAAAATTCTCATCTAACACTTCGGTTAGCATTCAGCACTTTTATGGAGAATGTGAATTACACACTGTGTGAGCCAATAAAGATTTCATTCAAAAGCTTAAAAAGAGCATTTTTAGAAGCACTGGGGGATAAGACAGTAAAATCCAGAATAAAAACAGAATAGTGTTCTGCTGGGAATTGCTTATCAACAGCCGGAAGATTTTGCTGACTAGTCCATGGGAGTAATGGCTGACAAACTTTTGAAATCTGTCAGTCCTGCCATTTTCTGCATGGCTGCAGAGTAAATCATAGACAATAACCAGAGCACCCTGCTCAGTAAATCACTACAGCACTTCCCACTGCAGTAAATGGATGAGAAACAAGTTTGTGTCACATCACTTTACATCCAGTGTTTGGACAACAGTCAATTAGATTTTACAGCACGCACTTACACTGAAGCTTTACCGCTCTGCTGGTAGTGGGGTACCATACAGAGAAGGTGGTAATTTTGACTGCTAGGCAATAAAAGCAAAATACTATTATTACAGATTTTTCTCCCCATTTCTTTTAGAGCTCAACTGTGTTATGATTTTGTGTCAGTTTTGAGACATATGTCACCATTGTCAGAGAAGGTGCTCACCACCTGCAAGGTAGACCTGCTGGTTGTGTGGGAGTGTTCATTATTGATGCCGTGATAATTCACGTCTGTTCTCAGCTGCTTCTGAATCCATCACACTGTTTGACATTTTATTTATTTTATATTTTTCTTAAGAATTTCTATATTTAGGTTAAAAAGCATAATCCTTGTACAGTCTCTGCAAACTGGAAAGTAGTTTAACTCATAGGAATATGTTTTAAGATTTTCAGTAATGAAATCTGATGACATGGTTCAGAGGTTTAAGTTTATGAGAGAGATGCAAAATATTTGTTGTGTTTCTTAAGAGATGAGAATACTCAGTTTGCTAAAAAGGGCCTCATCCTGGCAGCTTTGCCACTGTGCAAGTAGCAATATTTATGAAACTGTGGTAGGGAAAATAATGACTTCTGCTTGGAGCAGGAAGGTAGACTTCTTCCCCAGAAATAAGGAGAAAAGCATGATCCTTGATTAAGCAAAGAGAGAGAGAGAGAGAGAGAACAGGAAAGTGGAGATAAAATTCTTTCAGAGTTTCATGTTGGGAACAACTGATGCCCATGGATGTCCTTGATTAGTGCTACAACAAGTCAATAAATGCTCTGCAGGATAGCTCACCTGAGTGGGTAAGCCCAGAGTCTATCTGGGTTTTCTGGAAAATACCCTTCTCTTTTGAGCATGGCCTCATTGTACACATCTTTCAGGAAGCTTTTCACCTGTAAATATAATTGCTATGCCCTTCCTTAACTCTGGATGGGTCTTTTCAGGCTGTTGAGTAGCAAGGAGCCCATTATTTAAAACAAGATTTAAAAGATTGAGGAAATTCCACTTATACTTCTCTTGGGGAGGCACATTAAAAGTGGTATTTCTTGTTTTCATGGCTTTTCAAGGATGGGAGAGTCTAAATAGCATTGGACTGCCACTGTGAGCCATGACTGTGGTGTCTCTGCTTTCCTAGGTCTGTGGGTTTTCCCTTCTATTTCAGGTAGGTGACATTGTGCTTGCTATGGAAGAGAAAGCATGGCCATGGCCTTTTATCTGCAGTGTATAATTTCAGTAGCTTAACCATGGAGTGAAAGACACGGTGGGCTATCCAAATTGTGAGATCCATCCTATCTGGGTACTTACTCTCTTCTACTGCACTCCCCATCCCAGGTCTAACAGCCGGAAGCAGCTGAGGGCTCCACAAAATTCCCTGATAAGGAAGCTTAGGGAACACAATTGAATTGTATGGTCTTAAGAGGGCTGCTAATGGACTCAAGAGATGATATTTTTCTTCCCTGAATGGAAAGAGCCTGTAGGATTTAATAAGAGCTAAATTGCAGGGTTCTATAAAAATGAAACATGATCCAGTACATATTATCCCATGAAAGCATGCATAAAAAGCTACTTGTACGCCAAAGCATTTATAAGAAAAAAGCATTGAGATGACAAAAGTTTGATACTACTGTAGTAATTTTTGTTTAAAACAAAAGTATTGTGAAATTGCTTTTAATTTTCATGAATTTATTCACACTTTAGTTTGAAAGATTTTTAAATGTAATGGGTTGCTTTAAATGAATCTGCACAATAAAAAATGTTATCAGAGTCATTAGAATTGAGTTATATATACATTATGTATATATACTAAAAATAATATCTGTTTTATTGTCCTGTAGTACCTGGAATCATGTGGTTATGATTGATGAGAATGGCCCACTTACATGGCTCGAAATCAGGACTCAGTGTTGTCCTAGTAAAAAAAAGACAAAAAGGTATAACTAAAACAGCTAGAAAAAAACCCCAATTTGAGCTTGTTTAGAAATAACTTGTAGGTTTTATTAAAAAATATATTTTTTTGTATCTATTTTATTCAATGGTGGTTAGAAGATACAGTTCAGGTGCTCCTTGGTTTACAGTATCCTTTAAGCTGTCCATCAGTTAATTTTGATGCAGAGGGGAAAAGAAATAGCATGAGAGTCACCAAGCTGATCAGCATCCATAGTCCTTGGATAATATCACTGAGGAGCAGCACTTCCCAATAGGACTTTAACAAAGATGCAAGTGCTTATAGAATCATAGAATCATAGAATGGTTTGGGTTGTTGAGAACCTTAAAGATAGTCCAGTTCCAACGCCCCTGCCATGGGCAGAGACACCTTCCACTACACCAAACTGCTTAATGCCTCATCCAACATGGCCTTAAACACCTCCAGGGAGAGGGCATCCAGAACCTCTCTGGGCAACCGATTCCAGTGTCTCACCACCCTCTCTTTTCCAAATGCATGTTGCTCTACAGAAACAGTGCTGTGTTCTGTTTCTTTATATCATCAATCAAGATGTGATGGCTTTGATTTAAGTGTCAAACCAGGATTATTCCAAGGGAGTTTATTTAACAGAATTGCTCTGGACTCCCAGCAACTAATAGAGTTCAGGATTTCTATTCCATGACTTCACAGATCAAAAGAATCTATATGAAAAAAAAAATCTATGTGACTTTTTAAGGAGAAAACTCTCACAAAGACAGACATTCTTAACTGCTATTTATAGTTTTGGGGTTTTTAGGCATTAAACAGAAACAATGAGAAAGAATGGGGAATATTTATGCCTTAACTTTTGACTGAAATAAGTTACCAGAAGTGAGTATATTTTTCAGTTTGTTTTATCAGCTTTTGATATATCTATGGAATGATAGGATCAAATAGTCCTGTAATTACACTTCATAATTCTAGTGTAATATTAGATAAGTCTCACAACATTTTACAACGCAATAGAAAACAATAGAAAAGCTACTTTTAAAAATCCAATGCTCAATTTGCTCAAAATACAATAGACTGTTCAAAAATGGGAGAGGTAGGTACATTAACTTAAGAACTTTACACAGAGGCATTTGCTAAGGCATCACCATAAAGAGACAGAAATAGAAACAGAGCTCTGTAGTACTTTCCTACCTCCTACAAAAGAGGACAAGCTGTAACAGTGTTCTGAATGTAGAGCTCTACCTGACAGGCTGCATCTACTCTAGCATTCAGGCTTGGTACAAACTTGTTCTGCTGAACTAAGCTCTCTGGTTGTCTCCTCTTAATGTGCTTTGACTTGGTTTCCAGGAAGGTTTGGGTGAGTCTCAGCAATATCTTTCTCAGGGAGATTACATTGATAGTTGCTGTCCTCTTGCACTATGAATTTCATTGAGGACACAAGTATTTGGCCTGAGAGCTGGTCCAATGGATGAGTACATTTTACTTTTGTACTGGGCTGCCCAGTCTTGCAAATTGGGTTATACCCGTTTGAAAACATCACTCCTTAGCAGTAACCCAGTGAAGATGTAGAGTCCTAAGCACCACTTGCATCTATATACTGCTTCTTCCATACTGATCTATGTTACCTGTTAATATATACATAGCTTTAAATTTACAGTAGTAAATAGTCATTAGCATCTAAATGAAGGCCAAAGTGGAAACTTCAGCTTGTTGGCTTTCAGTTGCCTCTTCATTCATTCTGTGATATCTTCCTTCTGAATCAAATAAAAATTTATCACTTTTGTTAAGACTCTGAAAAGGAAAACTGTGGCAGAGATAAGGAATATATAAAGAGACCTCTATTCACATTAACATGCAGCCACCATAAAGTGAATCTCAGTAGCTAGTTAGTAGTGTAAAGCAAATTGCTCAGCAATATGCATCATGAAGTGAAAGGAGAAACTAAAAAGCACTTCACTTCAATGGGAATTTGTCCAGAACATAAGAGTTAATGCTTAAGTTAACAATCCTAATCTTAGGAGGAGTGCCACAGAAATTTTAATAAGCATCAAGAACATTCTGAGCTTCTGTCTCAACAGGAAGAAATACTGGTGCTGCAACAATAACCCACTGACCTTGAGAGGATGCAGATGAAGTACCCCATCAACCTTGCCTAAATCTAGCTTGCTTTGCCTGTAAAAGCTCAGAGGACACCAGCCCAGGTGGCTCAGGGAAGCAGATGGGTGTATTTACATGAATATTGTGTAGTCTATCAGACAAGAGGCAAAGTTTTAGAATGTGTTATGCATTTCAGATATATTCAAGGAAAAGCAAAAACCAGATGGGCAGCAACCATCCTTTTGACTTAAATGAAACCAGGATTCAAATAAACTTAGTGATTTCCGCTCTTATTTAGGAAATGCTCATTTGCCCAGTCTTAATCATATAGGCTTTTTAAACAAAACCCCTTTGACTTCTCTGGCATCATGATTTGGCCATACAGTTTTACTAATTTGAGTGATTCCCATTTTAACTCGCTGAGCTATTCCTTTGAACCTCACCTGTCTGTCTCTATTAGACATAATTGGCAACTGTACAATAAACAGGATACATAAAAGCTGATACTTGAATTCAGAAGCTCATAATTAGATTAAGCTACATCCTACCCTGGAAAAAAAAAAGATTATGTAGCAGCCTGCAATTTTTCTGAAATTTCTGTGTGGGCTGTACTGCTTACCCTCAATATACAGGAAGCAGTAGCATCTGAGCATATAAGCCTACCTAAGTTATCTGGGGAGTGCTTTGGCTTTTTCTTTTCCTTTTCCTCCCTCATGATTTCCTTTTTCTCTTTTCTCCTTCTACTTCCCCTTTTTAATTTATTTCTTTCTTTCCCTTTCTCTTTCATCTTAAAGCCATGTTATTATAATGGCAGATTGACAAGAAGCAGGAATAATTTCATACTATATTTATCAAAAGTAAAACATTTTGACTGTATGTTGTCATGCTATTCTATTAAAGTATATTTCTTGTATAATCAAAATGTGAAAAAAGATAGGTGGTGTACATTTTTGCATCTGAAAATTATTGTTGAAACTCTAAAGGAACATCATTGAAGCCACAGTATTAAGGAGGGGATTTTTATACCTCAAACAAAGAATATTTCTCATTTTGGTTTTGCTACTTGACCACAGACTATAGAATTTAGAAGCAGAGGCAAAAATGAAAAGAGGGAATAAAATGGGTGGAGAAAATGTGGAGAAGAAAGAGACTGAGCCTTTACATTCATGACACCATCAGTCTGTGAATCTGCAGTGTTTTCATTATTCCTGCTGAATTTTTAGTCATATCTGACATATGCAAAACAATTAATCTCCTTTTTTGCTCCTTAGATCAAACTCTCTCAAAATTTTGCTAATTCTTCATAAATAATGTTTCTCAGCTTTGACTTTTCTCATTAATTTCCAGAACTAAACCATATTGGTTGTTGCAGCCTCCTCTTCCATTGGGAAAGCAGTCTTCTTCCAGCTCTGCAGTGAAGATAACTCTCCAGGTCTGTTGCAGTGACCATGCAAGCCCCTCTCTTTGATTCCCTCTGCTTTCTCTTCTGTATATCAAATATGAGCTTCTGTATATCAGATGTTTTCAGGGGCTATTCCTACTGCCATCTCACATTGTGACAGACTGAACTACCACAATAGGTGGAAAAACTGCCAAGCAGCTGGCTCCAATTAACCACCTATCTTTTTAAGAGCTGGTAGGAGCATGGAGAGATCTAAGTGCCCTATAATTAGACCCAGCTTGTCCTGAGAAATCCTCCTATGGCAAAAAAGGATAGATATTGAAGGCATATCAAAGTGAAAACAGGTCAGGGAAGGAAGGGAGCACGAAAGGTAATGTGTCACTGAAGAAAAGTAGGAATTGGAACTGAAAGTAATTGGGGACTCAGCAATCCTGCAACTGAGCACAAAGCAGTCATTGCAGCAGAGACACAGATGAAAGTGCTTGAAACCTATTTGCCACAGCTCTTCTCCCATTACACAGCTGAGCCTGTGTTTAAGTGGACTTGACCTAGGTGTGACAGTTCTGGGAGAGCTTATACATGACTGATGGGCAGTCTGTCTGAAAACCTACTACACTCCTGAACCTCAATTACAATTATGTCCTGTTCATGTAGTCAATTAATACCTCCATGGGGCTCAAAGTATGAACAAATCCTTTTCCAGAGACCACAAAATCCAATCACCTGGTGCACAAGGTTATATTCTAGAGCAACTTGTTCATTATGGAGTGTGTCCAGAGAAGGGCCATGAGTATGATCAGAGAGCTGAGGCATCTCTCCTACAAAGACAGGCTGAAAGAGTTGAGGCTGCTCAGCCTGGAGAAAAGAAGACTGTGGAGAGACCTCATAGTGGCCTCCCAGTCCGTGAGAGGGACCTACAAGAAAGCTGGGAAGGGACTGTTTGCAAGGACATGGAGTGATAGGATGAGGGGCAATTCTTTTAAATTAGAGCAGGGTAGGTTTAAATCTTCCCAATTAGTAATCAGGAATAAGTTTTTTACCTTAAGGGTAAATGAGGCTCTGGAACAGGTTGCCCAGAGAGGGGGTGGAGGTCCCATCCCTGGAGACATTCAAGGCCAGGCTTTCTGAGGCTCTGAGAAATCGAATCGAGTTTTAGATGTCCCTGCTTACTACAGAGGAATTGGACTGGATGGCTTTTGAAGGTCCTGTCCAACTCAGCACATTCAATGATTCTAAATGGGTTCCTGATTTTCAGTGCTCAGGAGTGCCTGCCTTTAAATATTTGAAAGCTTATTTGAAAGCTTATTTTCCTCTTGAATTGACAGCCTCTGTAGAGAAACAGTAAGTGTGGTTACAGATCATCGTGTTTGGGGCCTTATGAAGACCACAAAAGCTTAGCTTAGTCAAACTATGTTAGCAAGTGACTCTTTTAGAAGAACATAATAGACATTTTGGATTTATGGCTTAACATCTTGCCCTTTCACTCTTTGCAAGGATTCTCAAGGATGCCCGTAATCAAAGATCTCTCTCTGTAAGTCCTTGTAATAAATCTTTCATTGCACTTGGTAGATGTTTCATTCTTTCACACGTTGTGTTGAGTATTTAATTATCTTATGTTGTTAAAGGACATGAATAAAGACAAAAGTAGAAAGTAGGATTCACTGCATCCTACATCTGTGAAAATCTTTCCATGCCAGCTTGGCTAGTGTCATTCAAACTCTTCCACCTTTTCTTGTATGTTTTTAATACAGAGTACCATTAGCTATTTTGCTTTTAGACAAAAGGAAGTAATAGTGTGTGCATAAAGGCTCATTTTTTCTGGTCTAGATTTGAAAGTTTAGCAGATTAATCTATGTTTCTTACTCCAAGGATGAATTTTTTAATCGAACTTGGCATTTGCATATCCTTTAGCTAGCCAGACACTGACAGACTGCTGAGTCCCTCAGCCCTTCTGCTGTACTCCCACATCTAAAATAAACTATTATGACGTTCATTTTAGATGTGAGAGGGTCATTCTTTACTTTGCTATTTTATGTGCAGGGCAGAATTTAGGACAACATTGACAGGCCTTTGCGTGAAGTCCCAGCTGCCCAGTCTCCTTTGGCTGCTTTTTTAACAGTTTCAACAGTCCTACCATAGTCCTACCCACTCTTAAATGTATGTGATTGCATCAAAACTAACACTGATATATTTGATTTTTCAGGACTGAGTCAAGTAGGGAAGCTCAGATGAAGAAAAGTTTTCCAAAACAGTTTTCTTCAACTAGTATTTAAAATATTCATAGAGATACTCTTGTTTTCTCCGTTGAAGGACTTTAACCTTCAGTTTCCTTTAAAAAACATCATGTGTGTTTCATGTAGAAAACTAACAATAATAAGTAGCTTAATGGCAATGTAGATATTTTTTAAACATTGCTTTAATTTCTAGAACTCCTTTACCAGGGAAAAAAAAAACCCTGCACATGTAAAAATTATAAACCTATTCATCTTTCATTATCCCAAATACTCCAGCAAGGATGTCTCTTTAACCTTAATTGTTCTTCACTGAAGCATTAAATTTCCTTCTCTCTTTTCTTGTGCTGCTTCTGTCTTTGCTTAAAAACTGAGTTCTTTCTAACATTGAAATTGTCTGAAACTAAATTGTGAAGTGGATGATCATAAAGCTTTTAAATGTGGATGGAAAGTCAATATATTTTGCCTGAGAGCAGTGTGCCCTGTTTTTAATTTTTCTGAATGGAATTTTTCAGCAGCTTTATCAAACATTGACAAACTATTATATTTATTATTTTTATAATGGCTTTAATGAATGAACTACAGATCACACTTTCCATGATGTCAAAAAATGACAAGAACTGAAATACTCATATATAGTGAATTATTAGATCTTTAGTAATTAGAGAAGGAAGAACAACACAGGTGTCTTCCTGTAGTTAGCAATAGTACTCCTGAGGAAGTGTCTATGTTGCAAGTTACAATGTGTTTCTACTCAAAACCAGTTCATGTAAAGTGAAAACACGACTTCACAGCACAGCCCTTGTTCAAAGTATAGTTTGGTGTTCATTATCACTAACATTTCAAACGATGGGCTGTATTGCATTTGATACTGGCAATGTGCTTGGCCTCTGTAGCATTTAACTAATGGGAGAGAGAAAAACTAAATGCAATGCTTAACACATTGCCTGTCAGTTCAGATTTCAGTTTATTATTTTTGTTAGGATCAAAGTAAAAACCACCAGAAAATGAAAGCACAGAAATATCACTGACTCTTTTATAAGAGTAGTCATTGGTAATTAGAATTATTTTCCTTTTGCTCCTCCTTAGCTCAGTTTCCTTACTCTTTTCTGCAGTCATCAACAAGCTGCTAACTTCCCATTTACCTCAAGTGATCTTTGATTTAAATGATACTTACTTCATAATTCATGCATTATGGCTAAGTTAGTAAAACACAGTATTACTTTTGGTAAGTGAGATGCTTACATGAGATTCTAAAGTAAAAATAGTATTTTGGATATCTGACTGTCCTTTGACTTACAGTATTTTCAGAAATGCTGCGTGATCTCTGGTCCTGCCATTTTTCTCTGAATATGTCAGATTTCAAGCTTGAAGTGCTGGCTGTTTCTGGAAGGAGACGTGCATCTCAAAGCAGCCACTTGTAGATCATCCCAGGCACCTTTCTCTTGAAAAATGCTGCTGCCTAGAGATCTCCTTTTTGATCAACAAAACTACACCTCAAAGACAAGAATCAAGTGGGAGAGAGGCAGTCTGGTTGGTTCAGTCTCTGTACTCTGCTTTCACTGATGGAAAACAGGGTAGAAAACAGTGGAGACCTGCAAGAGAAAAGTGCACCAGGTGTTGAGTCAGTCTCTGCTGCTGATTGGAAGACTTCCATATGAACACTGCTGGACTCAAAGTAGTGCAAAAGAAAGGAGTTTATTTCTCCTGTTTGCTTAGTAATAAAAGGCATAAGTAGCATGTCAAACCTCCTCTTGCTCCTTCTGGAGTTGCAGAGACTTTAATCATTCCCAAACTCTCAAGGGACACTTCACCACCATCCCCCACCTCCCCTAACTTCTTAAATGCCTTGAAAGCCTTGCCATGAACAGTGTAGAAAATAGGGCATAGATTAGATTAAATGTTTCCATCTGGAGAGAAGGTAGCTGTAAATTAGTGGAGTCAAAGAAAGTAGTTAAATGCACATAAAAATAAAGTCCTCCCAAAACACAGGTCTGCTAATGACAGACATTTCGTGTGCTCATTGACAGTCTCTAACCAATGTCAGTGGTGAAGGCAGGCATTTAGCTCTGCTAGGAAGTGTGAAGTACCTGCTTGTAGAAGATATCAGTTACCACAGGGGAACAGCTCTTTTCAGTTTGTAATTTCTGTTATCGATTTCAAAGCTTTAGGGTATTTAGTAGCTGATGTTTTCGACTGGACTTACATGTGACAGATGAGTTGCTCTGTTTATATAACCTGCGTGATTTAAAAAATGGTACTTAACTATTGGATTCATAGTGCTGTCCTAAGAAAACTAGTGGGTTTTGTTTGTTTTGTTTTTCAGTTCACAAACCAACACGCAAAATGACATTGAAAAAGTTTGCTTGAGCTGGGGACCAGGACAAATTCCTGAAGAATATCTAATAATTTAATAGGTTATGAATATAACTGGAAAGATACTGCTTGACAAAATGTTTTTGCTACAAAACACTACTTCATACAACCAAATCATCTGCAGAGGAGACAGACTCATATTTTCTTAACAGCATATTCATACAAAAAAAAGTACTTATTAGTGCTGCACATCAAACATTTACACATAACAATGTTAGAATTCCTATAACTGAATTATCTCTGCTTTTGAAATTAAATAAAGTTGTAAATATATACATGCAGGCATAGAAAGGGGAAAAAAGCCTGGGAGAATTAACAGTCAAGAAAGAAAAAAAATCAGAGGGAAACCAGTCAAATTTTATACAAACCATTAAACTACACAAGATTAACCTAGAAAAATGTGAAGATGCTTTTGTCTTCTTAGAGAGCTGAAGTGACAGTTTTCTAACGGTGGAAAAGTGGAAAGTGTGAGAGCAGGAAAGTTTTCTTCTGGTAATAAGGAACTTTTGTGTCTACTGGGTTATCTGAACATTCCAGCATGGAGCATAGGAGCAAGAGAGGTGTCTTCACATTTGCTTTCACTTCTATAAATCCCAGTCTAAAAAGAAAAGCTTTGACTCATAGTGTCCATTAACAAAGGCATTTTTTATATGCATGAGTGTTTTGTGCTGAGGCCTTCTGTTCTTAAACAAAAAGATATGTAGTAGACCTGTTCAGAGAGGAGTTCTTGATTATGTGACAAAAGCTTCTCATACTCTGCTAACTTCTGGTCTCACTTCAGCCAGGAGGTACCTGATCGATAATATATTTTCAGGCAGATCTAGCTCACCTCTACTGCAAAGGAAACCTCCCTGTCCCCAGCTGCCTGCTTTTGTGTATCTGCATGTCAGCCTGAGCTGATTCAGGCTGGTTAGGTCCCATAAGAGCATATTCAATTCACCTGGCAGAAAAGGTGGATAAAAAAGGGTAGTTTTCTGTGCATTAGTAGTTGGGATCAACTGATGGCATCTGAGGAGCACAAGTGAAGGGGACCTGTCTGAGAATGGGTCTGTGAAAGGCAGGCAAGGGAGAAGGGAGTAATGTCTGCCTTTGTGGCAGAAGGACGCTCTTAGATGGGAGTGACTGATCCTGAACAATCCCCTGGTGGGTCCATGAGATGGTTAAACTGATGTGGCAATTTGAAGATTTGAGATTGTCTCACTCCCTGCCCACTGCTATACTAGACACTGCTATATTTTTTTTCATCAGTTCCAGTGCTCACCTGACCCTTAGAGGTTGCTTCCATTTATTAGCTGGCAGAAAGCTCCTTAGTTTTTTCTATATTCTGGGATACTTTATGGATAGTGTAGTGTGCAGTATGGGCTCAGTGAGACTTTGGTTGAGTGCTGTAGTCAGTGAAGGAGTGGGGCTTATAGTCGGCTGTCTCATAGTTCTTCATCATGTAACATGAAAATGATTATGAACTTAGCGAATTAATTTGGGAAATGGAAGGACAACTAAGAAATGTAACAAATTTTTTGATATGAGTGATTGCCATAGATTCATGTGATTTTTGGGGCCACTTTTCAGTTCATGTAATCTTTTAGTGATTACTGATTGTTTTTTGTATTTCTTGTCTTAGGCAATGGGCAAGGAGTTACCAGACTCGTTTTTTGCACAGATAAAAGTACATTAATTTTCAACTACCTGATAATAATTAAAATAATAGTGGAAAATTTGGCAGAGTCTTTGTGCTTTATTCATTACTTGAGCATGATTTAACAACTTGTGAAGCAGCAGTGAGTACTAGTGGGGCTGAGAAATCCTAGGACAACAGCAGAGAACCAAAGAAAATTCAATCAACTGGTAGATCCAGATGCATTTCTATGATGTTTATCACTAAGATAAGAGTCAGTTTGCTATGCTGAATTTGGAAGGAGGTGCATATGCTTAAAAGTTTCAGGGCTTCTCCATCTGGCAGCAGAACTTGAGTTGAGCAGCTGCTCTCATCACATCTACATTGAAACAGAGACTTCATATCTTTTCCCCAATCTCTTTGTAAATGAGAATTATTATAATACATGAATTTAAGAAAACTCTTAAATGACTGGAAAAATCACTGTCAGTTATAACATTCTGCAATTGGCAACCAAACATGGCACACTGGCAATGCCACTTCCATTGGTGTAGTTTCCACTAACAGATAGTTTCTTAATATAAATATAATCCCAAATAAAGTTCTTCTTCATGTCCAACGTTTCCTTCTCTATGGGCTTAACTTATTTTATTGGAAATTGCTATAATGTATTTTTCTTGTATTTCCAATATAAGTGCAGACTAGATTTACTTCTGCTACTTTTACCAGAACTACTAGGTACACAAGGAAATGTTGTAAAATTACTTAGTCCACCTACAACCTTAGGTTTTACTGACTTTGGATGAGTGTGTCTGTGCATCAGGTGGGTGCATTTAATGGTGTAAACCATTATCCCATCTCCTGTGTGGTGTCAGGGACTTGGAGTCCAGCTTGATTCTTCTCCAGGAAGATGTGGGAATGGGAATAGAGGAAGTAGGAAGTGGTGGAACAGTTTGTTACTAGGTCTCAGTACAATAGGCAAATGTGATAGATTTTCAAAGAGTATATGATATATTAATGATATTCTTTTTTAGGTTTCTTTGAGAGTCTGCTCTTAGTCCTAAAATCTCTTGGTTTATGATATTAGTTTAAACTTTAGGGTGAAGTGGAAGCTGCAGTTTTGAGTTGCATCCAGGGTGATGTGAACAGGAGAAGATGTGCTTCAACTGCAGAGATTTTTTTTTTGTTATTCATTCTCAGCTATTAACTGATCAGCGCAGAACTGTGCCCTTGTGCAGAGTGATGGCATTGACAGTAAGCTATTAGCTCTTGGGCACAAGGGAAAGGAGAGAAAAATATAGAAAGGCATTTTTAACATATCAGGAGACAACAGGCAATCAGATCTGCTATGTGCATACAGATTTTCACTGGAAATCCTGTGTTTCACTTGACTTGTGTGTGCAGGGCACGCACAAACATGAAGCAAATCTCCTGATAAAAAGGTTGAGAATGGTATACATGACACCTTGGTAGAAAGTAATGGAAAGATAACACTTGGAATAAGATTTAATTGAGGTTTCACGTTTTGATTTCTCTGATGGCAAACCTAGTTTAAGAAGGTTCTTCTATTTTTGGTTGCTTTCCCCTTTTCTGTCCCTCATAAATCCCTGTCTCCTTTGTTACAACCAATGCAACTGTTTGTACTTTTTTTTCTCTGAAAAGTTCAACTTGTATTATCTAGAACTCATACCCTCTCCTGTTTTTAATCCTGAATCCTTTTTAATTGATCTGGTTTATGGCAATCCCCAACAACAGCATGAATCCTGTGAGGAAGGATTTATTTGCTTGTTACTGCTCATCCTAACCAAACCGCCAGTACTTGTAGGTTTGTTTCCACTTTTATTCCTGGGCACGTTCAGGTTTCTGGGAGTCAAACCAGCAGGTAAAATAATACATCTAGCAATCAGCTCAAAGCATGTTTTTCCCGCTTGTTTTGGGATCCTCGAATGTTTTATGGTGGGGTCAACGTAGGTGTGAGGTGGGGGCTGGTGTATGGGCTGGGAGGAGATGCTCATTTCCTTGTGCTTGATGAGCTTAGCTATAATATGAGGCAATTCCTGCAGGGAGCAATCTTGTGTGTCAGGTCAGTGACAACAGTCTTGAGATGGTTAAGTCAAGGAGCAGATGGGCAAGGTCTGCTGCTGGAAAAAAGTACTTTGAGCTACACCTTCAGGGTAGACACCAAGCAAGATACTGCTCTGGCAATCACACACCATTTGAGGCTTCTATTTTGTATAGGTGGTTTCCAGCTGATTTCTTTATGGCCAGCAGCTGAAAGTCCCCGATAGAGATGCAGGAAAAGATCTTCTTAGTCAGATCTTTATTTATGCCTGTATTTGAAAGGGATATGTTTTGTTTCCCTTTCATCATGTCAAAAGCTGTACTAACAGCAATCAGCGTATTGCTCCCTAAGAGCCCAGTTTTGCTACCATAATTTACACAAATAATTTTAGGTTGTTTAACAAGTCCCAGTGGGAATATCTTCTTAGGAACTACATGGACAGATAAGTAGCACATTCAGGGATTATGTTCTAAACTCAATGGAAAACTATCCCTTTTGGGGCACTTTCCTTCTTGTAAGGTCATAGTGCACATTTTCTTGTCATATATTAGCTAGTACAAATCTCTGATTGACTTTTCTACAGATCAGTGGTAAATACTTTTGTGCTAGAAATATCTTGTCATACAAGTTGTTGTGACTGCTGCCAAACTTTTTTATCCCTTTCCATAGTGTAAATGAAAAAAATTAAGTGTTTTATACAGTTAATAATTTTCTTATGGTTTGCTTTCTTGTCTGACATATAAGGAAGAATCAATATCTATTCTAAGCAGATGGAGGAGACAAAAACAGGTAAAATTTTTCTAGATGCTCACAAACTGTAGCTATTTTAAAGAAGTAGGGACAGTTTTGCTCTCAGCAGTTTTAGACTTTTAATTGCTTGTATTAACAACACAGAGCTAATTGACTTGTTCTGTCATATTACTGTCAAAAGTGCTTATGTTTGATTTCTTAAAATAAAGATATTAATTTGAGTTCTACTATTTTGGAATGGCCATTACTAAATAAAGTCTTGTTCTGCAGCTTGCCATATGAGTTCAAGTATTCTTGCCAGGGAAACAGAGAATCTGTTCCCATATTTCCACTAATTGAAAATGTGCTCAGTTTGTCTTTCTGCCTGTGTGATCAGCTGAGAGCTGTCTCTCAGGCCCTGCTTAAAATTCCAGACAAAGAACATTAAAAATATGCATATTAATTTACAAGCAATACATAGATCAATTTTTTTTCTTAGTTGTTATTATTGTGTATGGAGTAGACAATCCTTCATGCTCCCTTCCAGTTCTTGCTATTATACCAGCATTTGTAAGTAAATAGAGCTTTGTTTCCCAGAGGCTGTGATTAACTCTCTCGCTCCTAAGCAGGAACAGTGGAGGGTACTTCTTTAAAAATTCTGTAAAATTTTTGTAGCTGTCAGGGATGTTAAGGCAATATGGAGTCTAGTTCGGAAAAGAAGTGTCCTTTCCATGTTTCTCACATAGTCAGACCTGAGCTGTTTGGAAAACACTGTAGATTTGTTAATTGCCTTTGCTAATCACCTGTCTTCCCTCATGATAGTTTTTAAATAGACAGGGCTTCTTATGAACCTGTACTAGGTTATACTAGTCATAGAAAACAAGGTACGGGGTGACCTATCTTTCTACTGTTCTGTAGATAATGTACTCTTAAAACAGAGGCATTATCCAGACTGGACTCCTTGACTTTTGCGTGTGAAGGGACTTAACTTGTCACGCTGCATCATAATTTATTTTCTCCAGTATTCAATTCTAGTTCACTCTAGACCCTTCTTTTGTTTCAGGGAATAATGTAAAGGAAAGAGGGTTTTGTCTTAAGAAGAATTATTTCATGTCAAATTCCAAACTGAATAGTTAAAATTTTCCAGTTTTGTAAGACTGGATTCTTTATTTCCCAGCTATCCAGCTTTTCTGAACATCCCATTTACTTTCTTTATATCCGTAAATCAAATGAAGATCTCAGTTGAAACCTCATATGCCGTAGTTTCTTCATCAAAGGTGTTCCATCAAAGGTGTTAGCTTATTTATTTCTAGGACACATAAAAACATTAAGTAAATACTTTAAGAATGTTTTAAGGCATAACTAATCTAGGTAAACTGATATTTAATAAATGTCTTTATTTATATTATGAGCTTAAATATAGTCCTTAAAATCCCCCACAGAGAAAACCTTTTAATATGTATGTAGTTTATCAAAAAGATGACTAATTTTTTGTTCCAAAAAAATGAAAATGAGTGAAGAGATTTCAGCTGTTGTGGGACTGAATGAGATCAGAGGAGATGAATAAACAAAATGACTAAACATCTACAAAGACTTCCTGAAGGAGGTTCATGTCCTAGCTGAAGGAGCATGCAAACATATGTTGAGAGTAAAATGACTCAGCATGACTGTACTAACATTAAAGCCTCATTATCAGTTTTTCCTCTGGACTGCTTGTCTTTGGGGAATTTATAACCAAAGTGATTCCAGAATAGCTTTTTACTTTCCTAGACAAGATCTTTGCTACAAAAGTTCTGTGCATATGAAGCCAAAGTACCAGAACTTCTGTTGGATCCCCATATTATTTTCTCTAGGCAGAAATAGGGCATTGTTTCTGTTGAATAAACAATTTCAGAGCTGGACCAATGTAGATGTTTCTATTAGCTTTTGGTGGAGACTTTGCAGAACAAGGTAGTGATACTCCCAAACAGCCAACATCATCTTCAACAACCTCTCTGTGGGCCTTTTGTAGGCACTCTGTTTCCATTAGTCACCACAGAATACAGAAAATGAAGCCTAAACTGTAGAATGATTAAAGATTGTAAGAACATAATTATGCAGTATACTGAAAAGTGATTTTTTTTTCTCTTTACCAAGTCTTTAATAGATAAGCCAGAGACAGGTTCCTTTTATTAATGTGCTAAAACATAAATAAGCTTACATCTCTTTTTTTGTCAATGCCTACTTAAATATTCTTTACAATACCCCTTTTTATTGCCTCTCTGTGGAGCCAACAGGTAGATTCTTTCTGACCAGAGTATTGTGTGGTAGACACATCACATCAGAAAAGGTTTCATAATAAATAAATAAGTAACTCTGAGGAACACACTCTTGCAACCCCCAAGAAGAAGCTGAGAGGAAAGGTCAGCATCTGAAATACAGATAGAGCTCTCTTTTGCTCCATGAATTATGGATAGGCACGCAGCAGTGGATGGGCATGTGTGTAATGCCTGTTTATCCTCCAAAGTGGCCTGGCTGAAACACTAGTCTTATGTTGTGCTGAGTCCCCAGAGGCACAGGAGAGCTCTGCTGCTTCTGCTGGCATGAACAGTCGACGGTGAGCATCTGCAGGTTCTCTGTGGGGTTCCCAGCCTGCAGACATAGCTTTGGAGGGGCCCTTTTTCAGGCAGACATGCTCAGGAACCCAGGGAAGCAACTAACTATTTTGCAGACCTCAGCTCCCAGGGCTCATGAGAAACTCTTTGGTAACTAAATGGCTGTAATAACCCTGTGGGGCACCAGGCATTTGGTCTCCTTTACCTTGCTTATACTTTTATAATTCAGAAAACAAATACCCATTTGAAATTTATCATGCTGCACATTATCCTCTGCCTATGGCATTCTCATAGCTGCAAAATCTACAGATGGTTGACTTTTGAAATGATTTCTGAATAGGTTCACATGCTTTGGGTAACAGCACAGTTTCACTGAAGTTTAAAGCCCCCTTAGAGCATGATGCCAAATAAGATATTAGCAGGCTGCCAAGCTTTTCCCTGGCCTTTACATGCTTAATGGATTATTGCTCTTAAACCTGTAAAAGCTGTATGTTAAAATGTGAATTCTACCAATTTACTGTATAACTTAATGCATTATTAGCTATTTTTATTGATCCCATGGAAAAGTAAAATCTCTTCAGTGAGTTCTGCGGGCCTTGTTGGACAGACATCACTGCTCCTTGTCCTGTAGTCACTCCATCTCAGCGTGAGAGCATTCTGAATATCTTTTAGCTGCTTCTCAGGATGAGGCAGCATGATTTGTAAGGCTGAGCTACATCATTCATATTGAATTACTAGGGATATTTCAAAGACTTCGGGTAGTCAATCACTTAGCCTTTTGGGACCGGTGAATTGAAAGACTGTCAAGACCACACATGCTGTTTCCTTATGTTTTTGGTTGCTTGAGTATTATGGGGAGTTTACCCTTGGGCCACTAGGACAGATTTGTCCAGATGACATTCTGTCACTAGTAAAAAAGCCCACTGTATCCCCATGAGCATTAGAAATAATTGATGAGGAAGTTTGACTTTCATCACCTGCTCAGAGTGTGAGCTGGCTCTACTTTTGTTTTGCAGCTTCACAATATATTCTCCAAACAAGGCTGGGCTGTCTTTGGGCATAAAATGGAGTGTAATGAAAAAAAGCAATAGGCTGAGATTTATAAAATGATTATGAAAATAATAATACCCCCCCCTGGGATCTCAAATCTGCAACTTACAGCAAAGATCTTAAGCACACAAGCACTGTTTCTGACTCTATGCAATATACAGTTGCTAATAACATGTTATTCTGGGTTTCAGGATTTCCTTTCATTTGTCAAACTATTATGTCATTTGGAGGGACTGCCCTCAAGTGTGCTGTAGGCACTTTTATTGTTTTCATGGGTTATGATCTACCAAATGTGATGTTTCAAATGGTCTGTCAGGGTGCTCTTAGCTGTTAGATGGTAGCTGTTTGTTGCTGGTTAGACAAATGAAAATATTCATCTCACGACCCTTTTCTCCTTTCACGTCCAAGAAACAGTTGGGGATATCAATCATGGTATCAAGAATAAGAAAGCTTGTAACACAGTCCTCTTGAATCATCATTGTTGCCTCTCATCAATTTACAACTGGCACTGTGTGCTGACAGATGTAGTGACTCATTAGTAGAATCATTCAGAGAAAAAGAATTCAGGAATTTTGCAGCTGTCATCTGAACATAAATTTAAGCTGTATTTTTCTCTCTGTTATGAAATTTGGAAGACAAATTTGTTAGTGATCACACCATACTTGTCCAGTTTTTGATGCATGGTGTGACTGTATGAAAGTTGAAAATTTGAAGTGATGTAATTTCTGAAAGAATTTTTCATGTTAATGAGGAAAAATGTAGGAGCTATTATTTATAGGAAATAACAAAGGTTAGAAGAATATGCACTTCCGTGAGTGCCTCCGAGGGAGACATTTAATTTCTTGCTTGTTTGTTGCTATGAAAAATGTCAGGGGAAAATTTGCATTGATATGTAGATGAGGAGCTGCAATCTAGCCCTGTATGAAAGCTTAGGTAGAGGTAAAATGAGTAGGTTGGAAAAAAGGGCAAAACAATTTTTGCTTTCTAGCTTGGACAATTTAAAACTAATGCAGGTCTCAGCTGGTTCAGAGAACACTCTCATTGACTGAACAGCAGGGAACCAAGGTTGGAGTTTTGCATATTATTCTACTGCTGCATTCAAAAAGTCACTAAGTGGAAGAAAAAATATGTCCTATTCTCTGGGAGAAGTATGAGTCTTTTTTTATTAACAATGTCTGCTTTCTCTGAACACAACAATGAATACAGTTCCATCTTCAGAAGGGGTTCACTGCATTTGAGAAGATCGTATACTTTCTTTCACCTTTTTAAACACGTTTTTGATGCTGAGTATGAAAGTTTGCTCATTGGTTAGGTAGATGTGGATTAGTGAGGATCATTTATGATTTTGGTCCCCTTTCAAGAAATCAAAAGGTCCCTGGGAATACAAAAGCCATGACAGATTGCCTGGAAGTTTGCAGTAAACACTGTTTTGAAAAGCTTGTAACAATCTCCATCTGTTCACTGTACACTTGAAAAGGCTCACAGAGCCTATGAAGTAACACAAAGATACCTGTGACTGCAGATCTTTTCTTGGGAGGATTGTTTAATTTCACATGTGCAATTTGGGGACAAGAAGCTTCCTAAACATTTATTAAAAGGCTTTTTGCTTTGTTTTCAGTTAAGACAATCATTCAAGTGGTTTTCAGTATTTTTTATATAGATATGTATCATAACGTATGTCTTCTCAAAAGTTCAGCAAGAATCTTCAAGCATTAAAGTGCATCAGATCTTTGAACTAGTTTCTGGCAAAAGTGATTCACATGAGGCTGTGATCCTGTAAGTAGATACATACTGGACTTGAGTCACAGTGCTGTGTACAGGGAAATACTTGCTAAGTTAAGTCCTTGATACATCATGACCTTATTTACTGAACTGAAATAATAGTTAACACAATTCAAAAGAATTTGCCAATCATTGACTGGGAGTTTATATTGGTTTGATTAGTTATTGTTAACCTGAATGGTGTCTCTCTTGTACAATTTTTCCCCTTCTTAGTAGTTTAGTAGTAAGTTTTTGGATGGATAGACCTTACAAAGTTTGTTTTGTGAAACACCTATGACATTTACTGGAGTAATAACAAAAATGAGAATGATATCCTGCTTCTGTATAATGTTTCTTTCCTTCATAATCCACCTCTAAGTTTTTTCTATGTTGAGTCATAAATTCCCATAAATAAAACTACTTTGAAATGATATAAAATCAATTACAATTTTTTGCATAATGACAGTAATATAGGAGAGAGTAGAAATTACCTCTGTATTAACATTAAAGTTTAGTATTTTGTCCATGTTAAAACATTTAGACAGCATATATTGTAACAACTTAATTTGTAGCTTTCTCATATTTTGCTTTTCTAAGAGACAAGTGAGTTTTCATTTGATATAAAGAAAAAACCCACATATTTTTCTCCTACTATCCTACACTTACTGACCTGAAAAAAGATGCCTGGCTTTAAGCAGGGAGAAACTTCAATTAATGTTAAGAAGAAACAGGGTGTATTCAGTTTACAAATGGCAAGCTGCTGACTATGTCAGAACCAGTTCGATTTTTGTGTGATACTAAGTGTACTGTTATTTTATTAGAATGCAAAATCCTATGAAATTAATGTAGAAAATCCACACCAGGAAAATTTTCATGCATCCATCCGTAAACTGAAGAGTTTGCATTTAGGGAGATTAGGTACAGACTGCATTAAGACAATATGGATCAACTTGTTAGCTATGTCATGTGTTATAGGGTGTCCCTGCATGAGTTTTGAGGCCTGTCTGCCCTGGGAATTGTAAATACTGTAAGACTGCAGTCAACTGTCCTCCTAAGAAGATGTTTTTCATCGGTGGGCACAGTTTCTAAGTTACCTAGTCAGTGTCACAGATACCTTTTGCTATTGCTTTAGGCATCTAGATGTTGTGCATCTAAATGTGAGAAAATCATGGTTGGGTCTCTATATGGTGCTTGGATACAAGGAAATCAGTGAACGATTTCAAAATGAGATGGATTTCTTTTCTTACCAAATGAGGTATCTATTGGTTCACTGTCTTTAGAAGAAGCCTGGGTTGGGCTTAGCTTTCTAATGAATTTCACTGTTTGGCTAGACAATTGCAGTAACACATTATAGAAGAAATACTATCATTTCAGAAAAATGAATTTGTAAATATTATTCACCATTCAAATATGTGGAAACACATTTTAGGGTTTCTTTGCATATATCACCAGTACATTTTCTGATGTGAACAATGGTTTTCTGATGAAGGCGCTAGAAATTATTTTTAAGAATAATTCTATCTCACATAATCCCTACTTTGTCATATTTTAAAAATAATACTGATCAGGGGAAAAAAAATGGCTTTTCATTCAAGGATTAGGCAGTTTCTTCTTGGAGAGGTAGCTGAGAGCCTGTAAGAGAGTAATGCTTTAATAGGATGTAATTCCAACAAAGTAATAAGATCTACTGCTTCATAATATTTTGCTAACCTTGTAACATCTTCTCTTTGAGCCTTCATCTGCATTTAAGAGATTTTTCATTAAGCCTCTGCAAAATGTTGTGAAGTAGTTTTGTGGCAGCTGTTTGACAGAAAGGGAAGGATTTCCTTCCCTATAGAGTAAATCAGGATGTTGTTCTCTCAAAAACTTAGGCCAAGGTTTCATTCTGAATGGTAACAGTAAGATTATCATCTTCTGAGTTTAGATTTTCATAATTAAGAAAGTTATGGCTCTATGACCACTCACTTTCTGTTGGCCTTAAACTTGGGCTACAATTTAAACAGCCATAACCAAGTCTTCATCATGGTTACTTGCCTTTCTCATAGATGTTTGAAATTACTTGATTATTTATTATTTTGACTCCTTGAAAATTTCTAAACTGTCCCAATAGCCTATGGGGTTGGGAAAATTCTTTGATCCTTTGGTAGATAAAGATGTATCATGGGCTCAGGGAGAAGGTACCTGTGTGGTCTTCTGGTGCAAGCCTGGCTTGGATAGTTTCTATTTTCCCCTTCAATAACCTTGCCTGAAGTAGCTATTAAACCAAATAGTGGTGACACTGGAATTTAGTAGTGTGATGTGTTTATCTTTGTCAAATGTAGCTTAAGTCTTCATTCCTTGGACACTGAGGAATGCAACAGGATTTTTATAATGGCACAAGTGTGTAAATTAGAAGCAGGGAAGGAAAGTGGAACTGTATTGTTTTGCTAAAATAAAGAATTAGATGTATAATACACACCAAGTGTTCCTTGCTGCAGCTTTTCTTAGGTGTGTTTCCTTTTTGATTCTGATCTCACAATTCCCATTCAAAATACTTGTAATGGAAGCTGCATGTTAAGAAAAGTATGAAATCATTAAAAGCATGTATGAAAAACACTGGCTAAAAATGAATATATGGGGAGCTAATTAGGTGTGGAATAATCTGAATTTAGGATCCTTTTATGCACAGGAACTATGCAACAAATGAGGAATGAGAAACATTAGTCCCTTACTACACTCCACATCTTAACAGATGATCCATGACCTTTATGGCACAACAGCACACAGTCTAAGACAAATATTTGTCAGTGAGAATGAAAGATTGCCGAAGTCAATGAAGTATTTTAGCTCAACTTTGATTTTTTTTTTTCATTAGTGAGGGAGGAAAAACTATTCCAGACAAGCAGTTCTTGAAGGATATTTGATATGGCTGCAACATCAGCCAGATACACTAACGTAACAGTCTGTAACAACTCCAGCCTTTTTTTTTCTACAGCTGATTGCCTAGAATGGTTTATTTAAACTTGAAATCTGAAGAGAGTTCTGGCTCCATAGACATTATCAATATCTTTGTGCCCTACATGCACCATGTAGTCCGAGATTGCTAAGATTATTAAGCACCTAATTTATCCCTTGGGGTAGAATGATTCATTTGCCTCCTAAAATGTGCTAGCCTGGAATCTTAAAATATACATTCACCTCTTTATGTATTCTTTGTGGCCACATGTGTTGAATTCTTGCTCTGCATAAAATTAAGCTCCCCTGACTTCATTGTTTTGAATAACTAATGCTTTATACTTAACTCTTATTTCATATAACATCATGTGTGCTTCCTTTTTTTACATATAACTCATGAAAAAATTTAAAAAAAAAAAAAGGAAAACAAAACAAAGCCATTTGGTGTCTTCTTGGGTGAAATAGTAATATCTTTTGCTTGGATTGCCTGAGAGCAATCTGTGTTAATTATTGGAAATATCAAATAACTCTATAAAAATACAATACTTGGAGCCTTTTAAATTACAAGTGTATTCTACCTCCCATATTTTATAGATATCCAACATTTTGCCAGCAGTGTATTAGATACTTTTTTAACCTGTAAAACATATGCCATTTTACTTTTTATTGCAGGAGAAGCTTATTTTGGATGTGAATCTTTTATTCTATCATAAGCCCCACCTCCAATTTGCTCAAATCTGTACCTGAGAGATTCTCCTCTCATGAATAAATGAGAAGAGTTTTCATATTTAAAATTTGTATAGGCATTTCTGTGTTATTTGTAATCCCAAAAAGAGTTGACACAGTCTAGTAAACACAACTGCATTTTCCTTAATTTTCCTTGGTCCAGAAAATGATGGAAATGTTCCATTAATATCAAATAACTTCTTAAAAATCTTAAGCTTGTCTTTCTTCATTTGTTTTTTATTAATTTTTAGCTGGGCAAAAAGAAACCTAGTATAAACCTTGTGTAAAATTTAAATGGAGTTCAGAATAAGAAATTTATTCAGAAGAGCTGTTGACCCAAATGCACAATTACTTATATCATTTATGCAGTGAAAAGAAAGAAGATCTACCTCTAAGACTTCTTGGTAATTATTGTTACAGCAGTTCAGACACTTCCCATAAATATGAACGTCATAACATTACAATTGAGGCAGCAGATAGGAATTTAAAATGTATTCCTTCGCTTGTATTGCTTGGCCAGAATTTCCAAATAAGCAGTAATGCTTCCTACACATTGATGTCACTGAGAAAAGTAAGATTTGATCATGATCTAACACAGCCATGTTGCTCAGAAGGCAGAGTGAACAGCTGTTATGTTCAGTGAGTTTATTAAAAGGCATTTTTAAAATTTTCCCTCTAGTTTGACAGAGAAAATAGGTGGGACCAATGAAATGTTTGTTCTTAGGCTTAACAGTATCTACTGCTTGAAAATTCCCAGAAGAGAAAGAAGCATCTAGCTATAGGAAGAAGACACTTTAGCACCAGCAGTGTTCAGTCTATATCAGTGTTTCAGGAGAACAAGTATGCTCAGGTTCCTAATTCTCTCACGTGTAATTAATTCTTGCTTAGAGATTCTATGCTCAAACATTTATCATCAGTATAGCCCATCTCCTTGTAACTCCCTCAGTCATTCCCAGTCTATGCATCCAATGAATGGCAAACTGCTTAATAACTTGCAATTCTGGGCAATAGGTCTGTGAAGAATAATCTGAAATTTTTATTTCACATTAATGAGCAAAAGAATTGCAGTCCTCTTGACATTTAAGTAGCTACGGCACTTCAGCTCCATCGCTCTAGCCTGTAATTGAATGAGGATGTGAGTGATAATGTGATTTTTCTGCATGATTTCCAATTTCATTATCTAATCTGCCTAACAGTAATGAAGGTTTTGTATACATTGTTGTAGTATAGGATATACATTTTACATATATATCACACAATACACACTGCACAAAGGTGTTATATATCTACCAAAGTTAAAAGGCTAAGTTCATCCAGCCATTTAGGATGTGATTTGGAAAAAAAAATGAAGATTTTTAATGATAATTCAGAGAGCACACGGCTTTAAGCATTTATTTGCTGTTGGAATAAGGAAGTCCAGACATCTTTGGGCTACTTCAAAGTGCAGAGTTAATAAGGATGTTCATACTGATGCCAGTACCACTGCCTGGGAAGACTGAGTTAGCATTAACATATGGGTTAACTGAAAATATATTTGGCAATGGTGAATGCAGTGAGAATATGTCTAAGTACTGTTACACTGCTGTAATCTTTGTGGTAGAATCCATCTACAGAATAAGATGTGAGATTTTAATGTTAATTTTTAATTTAAAAAATTCTATATTCCAGGAAAATTGGTGTTCAAGAACAGGGGCAAAACATCCTAAAGAAAATTAATACATTGTAAAACTCCTTTTGGGGACTCTCTGCATATATTTTAATCTTGCCCCAAGAGACTGATATTCCACTTTTAAATATCAACTTCCAGTAGCTCTCTGTTTTTTTTCCTGATATTTACAAACAGTATATTGGTCTATCAGCCCCATCTTGGACCTTAGGCTAGACTCTTGGAAGAAGAAAGCCCTCAGTATGTGAGATGAAACAAGGGCAACCGTAATAAAATTTGCCTCATTGCTTTTAAGAACTAGCAGATGGTTTCAACTTTATCTCCCATTGGAGAGAAGCTGATTAAATTCACTCCTTAGTTAATGGCTGCTATTTGTGCAAATGAAGATAAAGGAACTAGGCTAAAGATTGGCTATTCCTGCCTAGCCAAGTAGCAGAGGTTCTGCATGTGTGACCAGTGTGATCATTTGTAAAAGCTGCTTTTATCATACCCTGATGACTGGCAGTATGTGATGTCTTCCACAATGAGCAAGGAAGAAAGTACAGTTGTTTCCTACCTCACCAATTAGGCAGATTCAGCCATATCTATCTCTGATGAAAAGAAAATATTTAACACTAAGTCCTCCAGTTGCTTTTGTTTCCCAGCTCTAACCTAAGCGATTGCTGAAAAATATAATTCTAACAAGAAGTAGGCTCTGTCAAAATCTTATGGATGTGAATCTTACCACAGAAACCATATTTACTGGGGCTGTGGTGTGCATAGGGTTTGTTAAACTGACTGGGTACCAGCAGGAACAGACTAGGGAATTGATTATCATGGGCTGCACCCTGTTGCCTGAAATACAGAAAGAGAGGTAGCATTTGAAAAGCTTTAGGTGTTCCATCACTCAAGTAATCACTCAAATAATGGCTGCAGGTTTGTCCTCCTCTCATTCTTACCAGCAGTCTATTCAAGGCATGCCAAATTAATTGTCACTGTTATAATCTAACCAAGAGCAGCTTTGTGTGAGGCTGACCCAAGTTCCTTTAGTGGTTTAAAAGTGCAGAATCATCACTGAATAAACTTTGATGGGAAACTGCAGCCTGCAGGAACTGGATTGCAGCTTGTACCCTGCCTGACCAGCTTGATGGGTGGCCAGAGCAGGACTGGGATTTGAAGAACTGTTTGACAGCCTTCTCAGCTAGAGACCCTGGAATTAGTTCTGAATCCTCTTTTGACTGAAAATTTTAAATTTCATTTTGTCTTGTAACCAAATGTCAGAATGCCAGACTCTGGTTTGTAGCTGAAGAGACCACCTAGAATTTGCAGGGACTTTAGCTCTTCTTGCAGGCAGTATTTGCATGGGGGTGACAAGAAGGGCACTATCTCAACAAATATCCTAGAATTTCTTTCTCTGAGTCTTGGTCACAACATGCCTCTACCCTTACAATAGAGACAAGAGGCAAGGTCACAATGGCATTGTATTTCAGATACAATAGTAGAGAAATGATAGACATAGAAATACTTTCATTTATATCACTGATCCCACAGAAACACACAGTGTATTGGTAGGAAAGACAAAGAGAGAAGACAATTTTAATCACTTATGTTTTATAAATGTGGATGTCTGTGCTCCCATGCATAAAAACAATTAGCTCTCCTAAGTAAATCCAATTCAGATAGACAACCGCATGGTCAAATGAAATAAGAGCAGATTTTAAATTGTTATTTGTACAGCACTCTCACTATGTAAAGCACTGCATGGAACAGCACCTTTCATCTGAATACCTTCAAGACCTGTACAAAATCTGAGTAACAGAAAAGCTTAGAAGCTATCATTGTGCCATGGATGGAAACAGGAGCATGAACAGTGGTTAAATAATGACAAGGTTATGCAGTTAATCTCGACAGAGGTCAGGGTTTGACCCAGACTTTTTGGAATTCAAATCAGATGTCTACAAAATGAGGGCCAACTGGATTGGTGAAGGTTCTAATTGTCTTGGACGCACACTGTAAATATATGATGCAGGCTAGGTATCAAGAAGAACCAGGATTAATGTTTTTCTGTGTCCAGACAAGTACAGTGAGTTAATGCATAAAATATATGTTGTTAAGTCTGGTGTCCATATCTCCTTGTTTTACTGCAATTATGTCTGAGAAAGTGTGTTCCAGTTTAGAAGTTAAGGTCAATCAATGATTGTCTGTGTCCATGGATGTTAGCTCTGCCTTTGCTTTCATGGAAGGAGAATATTAGCCAAGGTATGAGGTTGTGCTGACACAGCTATGAGACTGATGCAAAGGAGCTGATTCCCATATCTTCAGTCACCAGGAGCACAGTTCAAATAAATTTGTGCTTGATCTGTACATTTGGTAGTCTTAATGAGGAAGTATCTCTGTAGTCTACAAATTTGATATGTCCTTTGTAAGCAAAAGCAGTGTTACATTTTCTCTTTAATTGCTGATGCCCTACCACCCTATTATAAAGATGAATTCTTATAAGCACACGTGCATTAATAGGAAGATAGAAATTATGTAGGAAGAAATCAGGATTCTGCAAAAATGGCAGATCTGCAAGAGAATACTGTTGAAATAAGTTTTCATAGAGAGGGAGTTTTCAGTTGGGTGGGTATTTAATCTTTTGCCCTCAATCAAAAGCCAATGCGAGACATGCAACATTCTGAATGTCTTCAGGTGCTTTCAAAGCAATGTCATTCTTTAAAGGAGCAGAGAAGGGAGAGGGACACTGGAAATGAGAAAGCTGATCAAAAGTGAAATAATGTAAGGAGAAAAGTTTGAAAAACAGTGAAATGTTCACAAGCTACAAAGATGTTGAAAACTGCCAAACTGATCCAATGTAAGGCATCTAATCCTATTAATCTTTTGCCTCATCAGGGGAAAATGCTGGACAAGAAGAAACGTTTTCTGTGGGGTGGAACGCTGTAGGTACTTCAATAAGAGCTGTGCTCCAGGCTACATGCTGAATGGTGACCTACTGAAATTATTTAGACTAAGAACCATGACAAGAATTTCACACTTTGTCTTTCTTGGAAAACAGCCTTATCACACACATGATCTAAAATGTGCTGAAGTATTTATTTTTTGTACATGTCCCTTTTTTTTTTTCTTTTGAGATTTATATGTTTTTCTCCACCACGTGTTATTTTGGGAAATGAGAATCAGTGTTTATGCTCTGTACAAAAAATATCATTATTTTTACCTGCTTGTATCCTTTCTCCTTAGAAGAAAGAATGTGACAAAGTAATTCAGATTAACTTTTTCTGTCATTGGCAGATATGACTGTAGCTTTTAACAAAAAAGGAGTTCAATTTTTTTTTTTTTCATATCATCATAAAGATGCTAGGCTAATGAGTCTAAGCAGATGTTTAGCAGTGTGATATATATATTAGCTGTACAGATAGTCCAGTGCCTCCTCTGTTACGGGGAGAAGGAGACTATAGATTTGCATTACTATGCTTTAAAGGTTCTAGAACTTCTCTAACACACCCAACAATATTATTTCCATGCATGCTGGAAAATTAATGCTAAAAATTAGAGAATGCTTTAAAAGCACAAAACCTGGATGGGCAAGGATGCCCAAAGCAGAGGCAGCTCAGCAGCTAATTTTAAAAGCCTGTGACTGGCAATGACTGAGTATAACTGCTCAGCCCAGAAGAAACAGAGCATGGTGGATATCTAGGATATTTAAGTATATTGTGCTTTTTTCAGTGCACCATAATTTATCAGCCCTTTGGGATAGCAGGAGGAAAGATGCAGAAGCTGTGTTAAAGATTTCTTTTAAGAAGTTCTATTTCTCTCAGGCCATTAAACACAAAACTTACACATGCTGTTCACTATGCTTTATTGCCTAGAACACAAGGTCACAGTGGGAATTCATAATAAGGATTTAACCTTTAAAGTTCAATAGGAATATAATAGGTATCTACAGAAATTACTTTAAAATTGTGTGGATTTTACTAGTTAATTTTCTGTGTGTATTTTTAATCGGTCTGTAAAAAGCACATCAATTTCATTGAAACTGAAGAAGTCCATAATTGTATAGAAATGGTGTTAATTTTTTTTCATGAAGGACTACATTTATGGGGTCACTATGGCAGCCTTCTATGCTGGTTTTGACCTTGCTTTGAAAAACAGATATTTAGGATAAAAGTAGGTTGCAGGAAGAATGAATGTGCAATGCTTACGAAAAGATGGAGCTCATCACCTAAAATGGAGTGGATTATGATGAAGAATATCATGGAGGAGTGGAGAAGGCATATGGGAAGTGTTGCATACTCTGCTGAGTGAAATATCATGGAATGGAGTGTTACTCTGGTATCTTTAGAAGAGGGAACCTGAGAAGAAGGGACATTGAAATAGGAAACTCAGAATGAGAAAGATCAAATGGAGTCAGTCTTAACACAAAAATGGTTCGTTAAAGATTACTAAAGTCTTTCTGTTCACCTCTTATTTTCTCAGAAACTTTAGGATTCCAGAGAGCTAGAAAAGCAGTTGCATATTTCGGCTGGACTTATTACTATATGACATGCTTTAAAGGGTTTAGATGAAAATGTGTGGAGATAACTGATATTGTGGCAACCGTGATGACTTGATTGTACCCTTCACCCACAAAGTGGGGAAGCTTGGACAGACCTTTGAGAAAAGGTCTATTTTAGGAATGAGGGTAGAATGGTTATAGGGTGCAGCATCTTAATTTGAATCAAGCTAGTCTGCTTCTGAATGAAATCAGTCATTCCCTCAATCTGTGCTCATTTGGACATGATAACTCAGTTTGGAGTATCCTATGTGAACACCTTCTGCATGAAACAAAATCAAAAGATGGTCTACAAAATAAATCCCCCTTGTATTCCAAGTGATAGTGCTTGTCAGTCAACAGATCTGTAGAAAAGCCTGTTGGAATAAAGCCCATGGAAAGACAAAGTGAACCTGTGTAAAAATGTGGGTTAAGTAATAAAGAAAACTGTGTAGACCTGCTTGCATAAATAAACTCTCACTGGCTGCAGTATTAGTTGCCTATATAGGATGGGCACATACTTCACTATTGCACATAAAAATAATGAGTGAAGCCTGTTTACAATTTTCAGAATCTGTTAATCTGTGGAAAATAATTCCTACTGGTCTCTCAGACTTCATTTTAGGAATACGGTTTTGCATGTACTTTCCCTCCCTCTGGAGTGAGTTGTTCACTAACATTTGTAGATGGATCCTATTGCAACATTTATTTTGATAAATATGCATCTTGAAAAGTGAGAGTGACAAACATAGGCTTGATCAAGTAATCTTTCACTGTGAAAATGTATTCCATGGAGCATTGAAGTGTTGTAGTAAAAAGCTATCTTATAAAATAAACAACTAAATTGAAATTTCAGCTAAACTACCTTCACAAGAAACAAGATACTATAAGGTTGATGTTTGAGCTAGCTGCTGTTATTTATGGTGTATAGCAGCCATTTCCTTATTGAAAGACTAAGTTTATTTAAGCTAAACTTGGGGGATGATTTTCTTGGTGTGGTTACACAAACCATTAAAATATGATTCACTGTTATTACTTAAATTTTACAATTTTGTGCTTTGTGGACAGCAAGTAAAAGAGAATATTAAATGCAATTTCATTTTGAATAATATTGAATGTCTTAGCTCTGTTCAGCTCTGCCTAGAAATCTAATGAAAATGGTTTATGTTATAGTATCTAATGCTGTCTCAGAAATCCATTATAGCTTTAAAGAAAAGTCTGAAATATCTCTCCTTCATGATTAAACCTTTGTCTTTAGCACAGGTGATTCTGTACTTCTTCATTATCTCACTTTCAGCTAAGCAGATATGGATTCAGCTATGGACAGATGCAACCCTTTTGTCTGCCTATCTAAAATAAATACCTACTGGTGGTGCAACATCACTTGTATAAAGAAAGGCTTCTGTGCTAGAATTCCTATATAAACATGTCAATACTTTAGGGTTACTTACACTTCAGCATGTGGCTAAATTAATTTTACTTGCTAAAGTCAACGAAAAGTGAACAAATATAATCTTGAGCACATTAATTCAGTACTTGTCTGATCATGCGTGCTTTATGTCACCCTCCTAGGAGATGCTGTGTTCTTTGGCAAAATAGTTATGTTTGGAGAAAATGAAATTGATTATTTGGGGAAGGTCGAGTTTCTTACTAGAGATCAATTTGTAGCTGCATTTTCATGATTATTAAAATGTTTATTGAACAATCCAGTTTAGGTAGCTTGATATCAATTAGATAGAGATATTAATTTTCAGATTTAACTTTTAACCTGAACTGTTTAATAAAGATTTATAATGCCATAGCTGTAAGGCAGAGAAAGGACATAAATGTAGGCAATCCCATACTGTTAGATAGAGTAATTTCTCCTTTTGCAAAAGATGCTTCCCTCATTTGCTGCAGTTTAGAAAGTACTGTCTGGAGACTACAGATCTGGAGGGGACAAGGAGCTATTGGAGCGGGTTCAGAGGAGGGCCATGAAGATGGTCAAAGGGCTGGAGCAACTGTCCTATGAAGACAGGCTGAGGGAGTTGGGGTTGTTCAGCCTGGAGAAGAGAAGGCTCAGAGGGGACCTCATAGTAACTTATCAGTACCTGAGGGGGTCCTACAGAAAGGCAGGGGAAGGACGTTTTATTATGATATCAGATGGGAGGACTAGAAACAATGGATGTAAATTGGAGGGGTGTAGATTTAGACTTGACATAAGAAAGAAATTCTTTGCAGTGAGGGTGGTGAAGCACTGGAACAGGTTGCCCAGAGAAGTTGTAGATGCCCCCTCTCTGGAGGTATTTAAGGCCAGACTGGACAAGGCACTGAGCGGCCTGATCTAGTGGGAGGTGTCCCTGCCTATGGCAGGGGGGTTGGAACTTGATGATCTTTAAGGTCCCTTCCAACCCAAACTATTCTATGATTCTATGATTCTAAGGACAGGCTCCATATGCTTGCCTATTTGATACACTGTTTTCCTGAAAATTTCTCAAAGATCCTGCATATTAAATGACATGTCTGTTCATAGGGCTAAAGATCCAAAGTGAGTAGGCTAGACTGTTCCTCTAACAGGGATTCTCTCGTGGAATCTCACCTTTGTAGTGAAGGTACAAAAAAGGAAGTACATTTTCTATAGTCTGCAGTAGTTTGTGTTTATTCTGTTATATATTGCCTAAACCATGATTTTAGCTGAAGGCGTTTAGCTGGATGCCTTTACTGTGAACAATTCATATCTGGCATTTTGCTGAAGAAAAAAATGTCTAAAATGCAGCTAAAGACAATATATAGACACCTGACTGTAAACTATTGGCTAGCTGTTAAATGCTGAAAAAAAATAAGGCCTTGTCATTTATAAATTTGATTCATTGTCCCATTTGTGTAATACTTAGTTCATTGTTTGCCAATGAGCATGAAATAAATATTTTTCAATTAAAAATATATTTCTCACTTATATTTCACATGTAACACTACACGTTTCTTCTGATCTTGTAATTTGGAGGTAGAAATGATCTTAATAGATCAGCTGTTTGATCCGAATTTATATTCTTTCTCTGACAGAGGTTGTTATTGTATATTTCTGAAAAAGATACAAAGGCCTTATGAAATGCTCACAGTTCTTTGTGCTATCTGCATGCCAAGTGGCTTGTGAAAACACTCCATGTTTAAGCCACATGTAGTACAGAAGCCGCTCATTCCTTCAGTCCCAGTGAGCCAGCACATTGACCCAGCCAGTGTCCAGTGCCCATTATTCCAGAAAAAAGTTGTAAAAAAATGCAGAAGTGGACGACTATTAAATATCACGACTACAAAGAAAGCCTCTTACGTCCCAGACATATAGTTTGTAGTTGTTTCATGTTTGTAGCGTGAAGATTTGGGCCCTCTATAAATTTCAGTCCTTTCATATCTTGACAAACTGGGAATTGAAATATTGGATTCTGATTTCATTCTGGAAAGTAAATTTATGTTGTCATTTAAAACATGTTCATGAAAAATTACAGCAAACAAACAATTATACTATGTGCATTTGGTCTCATTAGCTGAGGTGAAGAGCTGACCTTTTTAAAAATTACATTAGCTACTATATGAGATTATGAGACACCACTTTCTGTGAAATGAGACAGGTGATAGGTACATTACTGATAGAATACATATGGTAGCACATAGACAGGAAGAGATTTTAAAAAGAGGATCCTACTGTTTTATAGGGAAAAGGTGGAGAAAGTAATAAGACTTCACTGGTATTTGAATATTGTTGTCACTGTTCTGCTGTTTCTCAATCAGAACTATTTCAGGGAACTGTGGTGCAAAATTGCTTTACACAGGATAGTTTACAACATCTCATGTTGAGTTCATATTTGCTATCTAATTCTGTCCACAAATCATCATCTCAGGGTTGCCCACTTTTCTGGGGTCTATACTTTATGGTACCTTTCTGTAAACATCTTTGTATGCATCATTGAACACAATTTTTAAAAGCAGAACCCAACTAAGGAAATTTTTGTTCAATGTGAGCTTTCTAGGTTCAGAGTTCATTCTTATTAATGTGCATAATACTTGTATCTCTATCACCTGCAAACCTTTAGAATATCTGTAGCACATTTCCCCCTTTGTATACGGAGCTTTTGTCTTGTGAACACTGAAATAAGTATTAATTTCAAATATAGGATTAATGCCATTGAAGGATAGTTATACTTCATATTACTCATGAACTCCAGTAACGAAGACCTAAATTCTTCATTGTATAAACCTGATTCTGATTTAATTCAGAAAATAAAACAACCTTACATGAAGATCCATTGATTAATTGCTAGAGGTTGACCTGGTGCAAACTGATGGTCCATTGGTGTTGGTGAAAATAATGAGGGAAGAGTTGCTGTTCTCAACCAGAAATTTTGAATGTTTCAATTGACTAAAGTTTATCTCTGTGTCTTAACTTTTCATCAGTAAATAATGGTCAGCCATATGGCAGTGATGAATTTGGCTGGAGTGGATTCCATCTGTTAAAATATGATGTAAAAATATTCTACTGTTCCATGGCACTGGAAAGATATGACATCTGGGATTAGCAAAAATAAAGAACCTTGAAATTGGAAGACATTGACATAATGATTTCCCTTCTGAGGAGCTGGAGAAGTGCCACTGCAGAGTGCAACTAAAGACAGGACTGTGATTAGGGTTTATCAGTTCTCAGCTATTTTTTTTCTGTAAGCTAATGTTAACTCGGAGGTTAAAACACCAAGCTTAGTCCTCCCTTCCAGCCTCCCTCTAACATCAACTGAACTTGTTAAGTAGATTTATGGCCAAGGGAATCACCTATCAGAATACATAAAGAAGTAGGTTTCTCATGTGGAACGTGGAATTTTCCATTATATGGCATCCAGCTGTTTACAGCTGTGCAGCTTGTGATTTCTCAGCAAAACTGGAAGAACAGGAGAGACAGTAAAACTAATAAGCAAGGAAAGCCATGAAGCTTTGTACTGCTTCACCTACAAGCTGAAACAAGTAGTTTCTGTTTTGATAGACAATTGTAAATAATCATGATAGAACAACTAAGGGTCCAGTTTTCCAAGGCACTGAATTTACCTGAAGAATGAAGAGATATTCTGTAGAGCTGGTGACAGAACTTCTATCATTTTCTTTTCAGTCTTCTGAGATACAGTGGTTGATCATCAAAATTGAGGTTCCTCTGCATATCATACTGGCTTATTTGTTTTCTACTTCATAATTTCTGATGTTACTGAGAAATATAACAAAGATGTAACTCACCTGTGACTCCCAATTTCCCAATAATAAGATAAAGTATAACATCCTTAGCATTTCAGCATATGTTGCCTCTGCTTTGTGTCAGTCTTGAAAGCTGGAAGTGCTGCATGATTTCAGTTTATAGAGCATATTCTAAGTGATTTGGAGAAAAACTTCAGGTCTTGCACATGAAAGCAGTTTCTCCAGGGAGCCCACATTTTTGTAGACATGTTACCAAAACACACCTTTCAGTTTAACTTGACAATTTCACTTTAAGTTAAGAAAATATTTTTCAGGAATGACATATGGAAAATCTAAGAATTTTTTTTCTGGGGCAAAGCAAGCTGCTTTCTAAATTATTATGTCCCAGAGAATGAAGATGTGAAAATAAGGCTCCACATTTGACCCTGTCCTGAAGACTGGAATTGTAATGCATCCCACAGAATCAGTTAGCAGACATCATGTTAGTGCTGTTTTTTTTGTTTTTTTTTTTTAAATCTAGACAGTGGTATGCCCACATATATTCCCCAATGGCTGCTGAAATGTGAACCAGTAGGCATTTAGAGTACTATGTATGTGCAAAACTGAGTTTCAAAATTCAATCCTCAGTAATTGGTTTAATAGTTAATAATAACTGACTACTATGGTGCAGTAGAGAAGTTATTATATCCATTAGAATGTCTGTGATGGTGAATGTTCATTTGTGGCCATAGCCAAGAGAAAGGTTTATACAACATTTATGCTTTACTTTTAGCAATTTTGTAAAAAGTCTGTGCAGGTTGGAATTTTTTATTAGATAAGTCTTCTCCTCTCCTCCTTTTTACTGTTGTAGGCAGTGATATTGTTGCTTCATTAGTAGCCACATCTCACATAAATGCATTAAATTCAGTTCAGCAAGAAATTCTGAACTGGCAAAATGTTGGAAAATAATATAGCGCTCAAGTTAATACAAAGAGACTTTCAATAGACATCCACTTTCGTGTGAGTAATGACACTAAAGAAAATCTGAGTAATTTTAAAATGATCAAAAGCAAACAGAATGAGTAGAATTTTAAGGCTGAGGGCTCCTGGGAGAGGCATTTAGCTGTAATTTTCTTACATTTCAGCAAGGAGTACATGTGCTTAAATTAGTCAATAGCTTACTTGTTTTGCTGACTCAGAGCCTCAGTAAAAATGCTACTGTGCACAATTTTCAAAATAATTTTTAAAAGTGGTGTGGCTACTTGGTTTCACAGAATCTATCCTTTTGTCTTGAAATGCCAGCTATTTTCACCTATGTAGAATGAATTTCTCCTCCCCACCATCCTCTTTTTTTGAAACATTGCTGTATATCCAATATCTAAATGTTGTGCTTGTTTTCTGCTCCTAATTTAGGGTGACTTCTCCTGCCATATCCAAGTCTCCTTGTAAATTTATACCTTTTCTGCATTGAAGTTTTAATGTGTGAAAATCTACCTCACATGCAAGCACCTATTCCTTGGTTAGCTGTCCAAATAGTTAATGTGTATCCCGCATAATAGCATCTATTTGAATATAAGTAGAGTCACAGAACAAGAAAAAAAAAAGGATTTAAAAGTCTGCTTAGTGTTAGAACCAGCAGAAAATTCTCCTTTTCTGTTACTTTGCTTTAAAGAAAGTGATAAGCATGTACTTCAACATTTAATGAATGAGAAACAATGTACTTTTAGTTGTACAGTTTCTTTACTGAATTTGTGATCTGAAAAGGCAAACATGATTAATTGAGAGGACATCAACCCTCTAGTGAAGGTGCTGATGCTCAGCAAGTAATGTTCATTTCTGAATTTAATAGCACAACATGTTATAAACCACTTGTTTCTCTTGCTTATTTTTGGTCTTCCATGATGCCAACATTCCAGTCTACGATGCATAGTCTGAAATAAATATCTGACTGATATGAAGGCATTACTCGATATAGATCTTTGTATAACAACAAGCAAATTGAAAACAAACCTAGTACCTCTGCTCTCTTCCCAGTATTGTTTCATTTCAAATAGTTACAATATTAGTACAATAAAAAGCACATCAAATATTACTTCATCCTTGCCTGCCAGCAGCTTAAATTCCATTTAATTTCCTTTGTGTTAGCAGGCTGCATTTACAGAGAGCTTTTGGTTTCACTATTTGTCTCAATTTGCTGAAGAAGCTGAGTATGGTCCAAATGGGCAAATAAATCACAAAGAAAGCTTATTAGGAAATGTTTATATTGTTGAATTAGAAAGCAGTAGGCAGTATTTGTTAGACCAGATAAACTATATATTGCTGTCTTCTGGGGAAACTAAAAACCAAATAAAATCTTTACCTTGGACGCTCAAGTTTTCTCCAAAGGTTAAGCTGATACAGCAGTTACTTCTTTAATTATTTATGGATGAGACATGTGAAACGCCTGCCAAAGTTAGCAGAGAGAAAATAATGGCTAGTATTAAACATTTGACCTTGAAAGCAGCTCTGATTGAAAATAATTACCCTAAGTTTTAAAACCTTTATTTCCTGTTCTGGTGGCAATGTCCTTCTTAAGCTGTAATAAATTGCCCAATCATCTTAGCATCAGATTAACTTGACTCAAGTGTTTATTTCACATTAAGCTTCAGCATTACTGATACACTACGTAAAAGTGATATTAATTATCTTTAGAGTTCCTTTTTTTTTTAAATTTAACTTTCTTTGGTGGTTTAAATTTTCATTGAGTTTGCCCTCAACATTCCACTGAGGCCAGATGTCATTTCAACATATCAAAATCTTAAAATAAACTCTGAATTTTCTTCTTACCTCTGTGATGTTTTGGTATGGAGCAGGTGCAAATGAATTCTCTTAGACTCCTTTGTTATGTCTATCTGTGTTGTCAATCTAGTTTACATTAACATCTGGAAAATGGATATGGGAAAATTATTAGTCTTGTTAATTATAATTAGCTGTCAGTCTTCTCAATGAGAGGTATTTTGGTCATTAAGTGAATAACGTTGGCTCATGAATATTCCTTCATATAACAGATAGTTAAAAATTAATTGTAAAATATTTGCTTTCAAGCATAAAAATGCCCTCATAACCACGATTCTCCAATTTATGTGGGGTTTGTGGCAAACATTTTGCCTCAAGGATACCAAGTATAGCTTGTAAGGCCCTTTGATTAATGTCTGTCTAGTAACATCACTGGTTGCTTTGGGCAAACTGTTCTATAAAAGGAAACCGTGCTGACATGGAAAAGAAAATTGCAGCTCTGGTGTGCCATGAGATTTTAATTACAATACACAACAATTAAACAGATTATTATAGAGTGCAATTACTACTCTAAAGCTGACATTGTGTCAGCAACTTATTTTCACTGGTTTTGCAATCAGCCTGTAGAATTTGTTTTGAGATAGAATAGAAAGTATTTTTAAAGTAAACAACATTGTTTTTTTTAAGGCAATTAATTTTTTGTAATTAATTTTAATCACTGGAAATATTTTCCAAGTTTTTGTTATATTTCTTCATTTTTTAAGCTATGAAAATGATTTGCAGACAAACCCTGTTGTCCTTACACAGCAAGCTTCCTTCTGATAGAACTAATAGTGTATCTGCTTTATCTTGTGTCACAAAATGCAAGAATACCTTGTAAGAAAACTAATGCAAACTATTTTTAAAACTTCTGAAATGGTCTAAGTGTTATATGGTGTGTATCCATCCTCTCTTTGTAGGTTAGAAATAACTAAGATAATTAAGAGAGAACAGATCTATCAGATTGAAGAAAATGCATCTTTTCCATAGCTCATATTTATCTTTGAGTAGTAGTGACAATAGCAAGAGGATTTTCTGGGGATCACAGATGAAGACATTATTAATAAAAGTGTCAAGATGACAGTTTTTTTGAAACTTACTTTGTTCTGCATATCCACTTCTTTCTTTAAAAAGGTAGAACTGGTGATATAATTGATGGAGAAGTTATAGCATTTTTAAATGAAAAACAACTTCAGAAGGTTTTGAACTAAATGTCTTTGAATGCAGACACATTCTCCAGTCTCTGACACAACACTTTGTGGTAATTGAGCAAATTTTATAGGTTAGAAATTAGTCACAAGAGAAATCTCTGCATTACTGTCTGAAAGAAATGAAAGCACAATGAGAGTTTTGAGAGAAAAAGAAAAAAATTAATTAAGGAAAGAATATATCTGGGGACTAGTTTAGTTTCTATATGCTTCAGCTTTTGAGCTTACCTATGTGATGACTACAGTGGGACTAAAATTGCAGACTAGATTCCAACCCCTACAACCCAGCAAGGGGCTTTGCCTTTGGCCAAAAAGCCAGGAAAAATAAGGGGTCTGCAAAGCTCCAAATGCAAACTGTCAGCTGCTGTTGGAGAAACTGCTCATGAGAGTGGCAGAACCTGCATGTTTCCACACCTTTCCTAGAAAACTGCTCTTTGAAGAAAGCAGCAGGAGCTCATTTGGAGACATTCCTTCTCACCAATGGAGGTAAATCAAGCCAAAGGCTACTCTTCTGTCATGCTTTGGAGAGGGTTGCCTGAGCCCGGCCCTCAATGCAGTGAGTGTCAGTTACCTAACAACTTCTCTAAATAAGATCAAAAGAATTTTTTTTTCTTTTCAGTGCTTTGGCTGTGTTTCTAAGTTTATCTGAACAAAGGCTATTAAAACTGGTTCTTGTATACATGAGAAAATGGTAGATGCATAATTATAGGCAAGAAAGAAATGTACAGATGTGTACTCATATTTCCAATGGTCATGCAATCCTCCATGAGGTGTCCAACTCCAGTCATTCAGCACTGTGGTTCTTTGTTTGCTTTTCTGGTATTCTGATATTATGCCACCAGATGAAATGTGCTATTGATGGGGACATGTTCGTACAGGTGGTTGTCAAAAAGGCAAAAGCTACTCAGAGTAACAGTAGTTGTCTCAGGCACAATGCTTTCTTCACATCATAATGCAGTATCCATCCTTGCCTCGTCACATTGAATGTCTCCAGGGTCACTGGCAAGTGAGATACTGTAAGGCTTTCCCTTCAAATACAACGATTTGGTGTGTGCATCTGAGCACAGAAGGGATACTACTATCATAAAATCTTTAAGCTCTCTCTCACGAGGTAGATGCATTAGCAGTGGAATATGCATATGAACAATAAATGTTAAAAGCTTCCCATTAGTGCAAAGTAAGTAATTTTTTTGTTTGATAATTATACAGTTAAGTTGTATATTACATAGTGGGGTCTTGATGTATTTCCATCTGTGCATGTAGGCATAGGTATATAAGAATCTAGAACTCTACAAGTTCTAGATCATTAATCCATTTAAAGTGTAATAGATACTTGTGAAAGTACTTTTTCTTTAGATGAACTTCACCAAACCTAATTAAAACCATGATCAACAACCCAACTCGGTGTCACTTTTGTTTTGAATATTTTAATGTAAGTAAAGCGTTATCATAATGAACGTTTGATATGATAAAACATTTTATCTCCAAAATTTACCTTTTCTGGGGAAGAATTGTGTCTAAAATTAGAACCATTAAACTCAGAAATACCTAATCTCATTTAAATTTTATTAGATTACGGGATAACTAAGGGCCATTATTATTCTGTTTATTCTTTAGGAATACATATGGCTGAAATTTTGCTTGGAAATGGTTAATTTCTAAAGTACTTTCTGGCTACATTATGGATTTAAAAAAACCCCAAACATTAGCACCACTGCAGTTCACTTCAGTACACATGGTTTGTCTGCAAGTACTGTCATCATTCTTTCATATCTGCTATTTTTCACTCATGATGAAGAAAGTAATGTTTTAATTTCCACATCACTTCATTCTAGAACTATAGAAGTTACTGAAGGAATTGCTGCAACCCGTTTAATTTAATCAAAATCCAGAAGAAACGATTGTAGTTGTGTATCATGTAATAATCTTTTCTTCTGAGATGTTACCTAATGTGGAGAAATCAGTTTTATGTTTTAGTGTGTACTAACCATGTACTTCAGTACCTAATTTCAGAATTTTTCCATTAATATTTGAGAGAAGAAGTTGCTACTACAAATCCTTTCTATGTGTAGATGCCTCATGCAATACTTCTGAATTATGTAAACTAATTTATTTTCCTTGTGGCAGGAGTAGGTATTATTACTGTGATTTGACTCTCCATTGTCCCTGTCCATTGTTCCGAGAGACTTCATTCTGGCTGCTCTAACTATTTCAGCTTGCCTGTAATTTAATTTTCTAGACTTCATTCCTGACACTTAAGGACATACCTACTTAATGACAATGTTGCTTCCCATCAACATCACTGCTGTGGGTGGAAGTTTTATGCCTGTGTGATGGGTGCATAGTGATGAACTTTTTATTGTTAGTTTCTAGTTAAATGCATTCTAACTTCAGAGAGCAAGGACAGTTTGAAAGAATAAAAAAAAATTGCGCCCATGTTAAAAAGAACAAAAATACTCCCCTTTTGATTTCTAATCTCCAGCTCACTCAGTGTTTCAAATGCAATTTGACACATGCAGTCATTGCGTTCTAAGTCTGTTGAAGTTTTTTTGCAATAATTAGAAAAAATGTGTCAGTGGACAGTGTTATTTCTAGAAAATATGGCATCAGGTTTTTCGAAATATTAGTGCCTAATTACACTGAGAAACAATAGGATTGTTTTGTTATTGTTTGTTTCCCAGTTGCCAGTGCTGACATCTCTGAAAGAAAACAAAACAATAAAACTACCCAACATGAATCATGTAACAATGTTACCAGATTTATGTTTGAGGGATATTCTCTTCCTCCATCCACTTTCTGTAATGATCATTGCTTAATGTTTCACAGTCTCTTGATTGCTCTCCTAATACCTTTCCAAAAGATGATCCAAGATGATCACAGACCAGGGATGATTAACTGAAATGCCCATTCCAGTCAGCAGCCAAGACCATCTTAGTCCAGCTTTTTACTGAAAGACAGGCAGAAATAATCAACTTCTTATGCTGTGACCCTTCCATGTTTGCACCTATGTTTTCTCCTAGAGGAACGGAACAAAGATTTTTTTGGTCTCTATAAGGTCTCCTGAAGGTCTTGCAACTTTTGAGATGTGCAGGTTGAACTCACTGTACAGAGCAGTGTCACAGGTGAAGGCAATACAGAGGTATTGTGTTGTTTCATATGTAAAAGCAGTAGCACACACTTTGTGTTTTGGATATTTTATAGATAGCATAATCATTCGAAAGATAATCTCAAGTCAGTAATGAAACATGCTAGCATGGTCTTTGTAGATTCATATGCATTTCAACTTTAACTTTTTGTTAAGATGATGGCAAAAAACACTGAAAGAGCATCTAGAATTAATTTTAAAAATTGCCATATATATATGTTAACATGGAAGCAAACTGGAACAGGAAAAGTGACAATAATTAATGAAAGATATTTCAAGTCCTCCCAAGAACAACAGCTTTCATAAATAAATAAATGAATGAATTTCTGCAGCTTTCAACCGGATATCATCCTCAATCATTCAGAATAATCAAGCCTGTGAACTCTAATCACTTAGTGGTGGTCTAGTGAAAGTTAACTGCAGTTACTCTTGGCTTCTAGGCAAAGTGCAGATTTATAAGACATAAAAGAAAAAGTGTATTTATGCATGGTAAAGTTCAGTTCTCATCTTTACTACTGCTATTTAGTATTCACTAGTTTTCCAGTGTATACCTTTATTCAAAAGATGTAATGTTTTATCATAGTGGTGTTTGGCTACCTCCTTATTCATAACCATAACTTGAAAAAACTAAAGGATATATTTCATATAATCACTGCTTAACACACACAAGAAACTGAAAATTAGTTGGCAATTAAATGATGTCCAAATGAATGGTGTCACAGTTTACTTAAATGCACAAGATTTCAGAGAGCCTGAATCACTGAATCAGGAAGAAAGCTGCAAATTAAAGTGTTCAAGGTAAATAATAAGGTCCCTAAGTGTTGATACTACATTCTAAAGCTGGGATATTGAAGCACAACCAGTTCTGTGGTTAATAGCTTTAGTACATGCAGTACCTTGGTACAAGCAAACCTTCTGCATGCGTTACAAAGAAAAATACATTTTCAAATCCATTCATCAAGTGTTAATGTCTGCATTTTCCTGAGATTTTTTTATCACCATTATACTAAAAAAATTAAGTTACAGAAAGTTAATTTAAATTAATATTAGCATTTTCAATTTGTTATTTCAGGGTCACTACATGAACGCATAAGCTTTTCTCAGCAATTCCTTAGGACATTGTATCTCACTAAAATCAACATTTATGGAGGAGATTGGTATGACTTCTGACCTTTAGACTCAGAGCTGTATCTGAATACTGACTGCATCAGGCAAGGAAATTAATGAGTGTACCACTCTGCCTTGCTGTAAGATCTATTCCTATGATGATAATTATAACATCACTGTTATATTATTATGTTTGAGGTGCTGTCATCAATCCCATTATTGCAACAGGGATTTTAAGACGCTGATAATTTAGGTGTAAAAACAATATTTATGTCACAGTAGTGTAATCAAGGGTGAATACAACAAAGTGAAGATTAATTTTTTTTATGGAGAACTGTTGGGGTAGGACCCAGTCTGCCTCATCTAGTAATCTTTCCCTTTGGGCTCATTATGAAGCCCTCCATGAAATGTGTATGTTTCCATGCATGGTGACATTCTGAGACTCTGCAGGACTTTGGAGGGTCATTCTGTCTACATATATTTTTTTGTCCACGATGGCTGTCTGGAGACCTTCCACCGAACCTTCACTTTCTCTCTTAATAGAAGGGTCAAGTGTGCTTAGGGGCAATACCTCAGAACATTTTGATTGCCTAGAGTTTATTCATTGACAGCTTAGAGCATTTTGATCTGTAAGGATTCAGCTGCTTCCTCAGGCTTGTAGCAGTGGACCTTCTTGTGTTTTTGGGAGGTGAAATTTGTCTTCTCCAGTTTTAGCTGCCTGAAGGTTCGTTGTTAAATCTAAACCAGTCATTTAATCTCCATCTATTGGTCTATTGGTTTTGCTCATCTAAGACATCTATTTTCAGACTGGAATGAATGTTCTTCATTTTGTTCCTCCAGTTTTCTTCTTTCCTCCATTAATAAAAAAAAATATTTGTGACAATCCTAAATTTAGACTTCTAACCTATAGACTCATATATTGTGGTAAACGGTTAATTGCTTGTACAATGAAGAGTAAATCTTAAGAGTCAGAGTCGTAAGTTTGGATGTTTGAGTTTTCACTGCTGAAGAACATTAGAACACTTTCACATGTATGTGTGGAAAAAAATGTGTCAGACAAGAACCAGGATGGTGCCAGTCCATGCGCAATAACTCTATTCAAAGGAATAGAATTTTATTTAAATGAGCATGGTGTACATATATACATGTCCCAGCACAGAATGTGGCTACCTGGATACATATGAGGAAGCCTGAATGAATATTTTCATATTGGAGCAGGTCCTTCATATAGGAGGGCCACGAAGATGGTCAAAGGCCTGGAGCAACTGTCTTATGAAGACAGGCTGAAGGAGCTGGGGTTGTTCAGCCTGGAGAAGAGAAGGCTCAGGGGGGAGCTCATAGTAACTTATCAGTACCTGAGGGGGTCCTACAGAAAGGCAGGGGTAGGACTTTTTAATAAGATATGTGATGGGAGGACCAGAAATAATGGATGCAAATTGGAAAGGGGTAGATTCAGGTTTGACATATTATTTGATCTTTATTCATTGTTACTGATAGTTGCTGCTTGTTATACTTTATTTGATTTCACTTATTAAAAGAACTAAGAACTGCATGTATCTGAGCACTGTGCAAATAGTGAGCAGCACATGTAAAATGCATGAGCCAAGGGTTTTGCACTCTTATTCCCCTCTCAGGATGCTGAAGTGAATGGTTTAATGGCAGGGTAGCTATTTAAGATTTTACTCCTTGCTGCTATGTGGAGTGTTACTGTGTCGTAATTTTGAAATAGTTCTGGTGCAAAATGGCTGCAGTTCTTATGACTTCTCTTCATTCATGCCAAAGTTATGTTTGCAAAGTTTTTGAACAGAGAGAATAAAAAAGGCACCCTACTTTCTCAATACTAACCCTAAGAAAATTCACTTCTAAATGAAAGCCTTTACTCCACTAAGAGTATGCATTCTGCCAAAATACAACTAAATGCATGGAAGGTAAGCAGCAATATACCCCTGTCTCTTCTCAACTTAAGCAATAATTTATTTATAGTGTAGTGAATTTTCTAGAATGGGCAAAATAATATATCCACCCTTGCTTGTGTTGAATCCCATTAAAACTATCACTTTTTTGGTGACATACATCTTGACTCACTGTTGTCCCAGGTATCTGGGAAGCACAGTGAACCTTTCCTTACTACATTCAGGTAGCATTTTACTTGAATAAAAATTTGAAATTTAGCAAATCAACTCAAAGAAATTGCTGTAAAAGCACAATTATAATTATGTGCTTTTAACTAAATTGCTGGGACTAAGGTGGGTATAAACCACCTTTTTTTTTTTTTAATTTGTTCTGATAATCTGTTAATATAGCAAAGCACAAGTCAATTTCTAAGAGCACATTAAAGTTCACTGTGTTCTTTTTTTTGCAGGAAGGCTTTAAGGAGAAGTCATATTTTAGAACAGTTTTAGTGTAACAAAGAGATTCTCTGCTTTATAACCAATGCTAAATTAATGGATTAGTCAAAATGAAAAATAATATTCTGGACAGACTATTGGAAGATATTAATATAATTTTGAAGTATTTTAGTGAGCATGCTGAATATATGCATTCATTTGTCCTTGATTGCTATTTCATGGTGACAATTCTTTATGAAAGTTCTTATAGAGTAAGTCATTATTTTGTATAAACTAATGGTGCAATAAATATTTTCAGCACCATAAAAAATTTGTTTTGGTTATTAAAAAATCCATCCAGCACACAATGATTCTTCACTCTCTTCTTATGTCTCTTCTTTAATAGATATGGAGTTTTTTGATCTTGCTAATATTTCCCTTACTTCTTAGGGGAAATTATGATAAAATTCTCTACATATAACAATGGCTGTTCTTCATTTGTTCAGGAATAACTTAACGATAAAAACATTTATTTCAAAGCTAGTTTCTGAGCTTAGACTTACTTGCTTATCATTAGACCCCTCACCTTGATGTTCTTTTAGGTGATTGGTTGCACTATGGTGAAGACAGAGAAATAAACAACTCCAAAGGGTGATTTAGATCACAACTGAGCCCTTGAAATGAACATTTTTCTACTACTCACATAGCTCATAATATGTTTACCAGTGATAATTTCGTAAAACTTTTTCTGCTGGATCATAGAAAGTTTGATGGTGCCTAGGAAGTAAATTACCTCCTTACTTCCAGATGGAAAATCACATTTAAAGATAATCATGTTATGCAGGTAGTCTTCTACCTAATCTAATCTTAGTGAGTCTCTTGAGCTAATAAAGCAAATGAACAGATTTAAAGACACAACTTCTCTGGTGATGCGTATTTTGTACCTGTGGAATGTTTGGAAATCCCTTCTCCTTATAATCCTCTACAGTCTAAGACTAAGATGATTGCTTTGGCAACATTCCTGATGAAATTTTAAGTACATGAAATTGCTAAATATGAATTTGGAGGTAAATTCTGCAGCCCAAGGAGTACACTTGGGATCTTCAGAGACATTGAAATATCCTTCAGAATAAAGATTTAAAAAATCATGTAAAGAAGAGAGTTTTCAATAGGTTTATTTCTTTTGTACTTAGAATTCTCATGAACATGATTAGTCCCAAGTGCAATCCTCTCATTATGCATGTGGTGTCACCTTGGGTTGGATGTACTTTCTCAGCTTTAGCCATGTAACACTCAGATGTCTATGTCTAAGCTTGACACCTGAATTGTTTTTGTCAGTTTCTGGATGAAACATTCTGTTACCTTTACCTATTTTATACTTAATGGTACCTTGCACTTATATCACCGAAATCTGAAAAAAATGTAAGTCAGTTTCCAAAACTTGCAATTTCTGGGACAGGCTGAGTTTAATCTGAACCTTAGAGTTTACTTCATTCACGTGGACACATATTAAACAAGATTGTTTCTACATCTGAATGTGGGATTAGCTGTGCCTTAAAGAGGTTTCAAAAATGACAGAAAACAAAAAAAAAGGTGTAGTGCAATTGCAATGGGCAGCTTTATTTCATTTTATCATTTCATAAAATAACCAGTTGTTCCCTTTCTCTTATTCTGCTTTGTTTGTCAACTGGGAAAAAGACTTGAGAAATATTCCACAGAGCTAGTAATTTGTGTTGTGCCAAAGTCCTTGCTAAATTTTCCCCTGGCGTGGCCGATAATGTGGAATGATTTTCAATGCAGTAAACACAGTCAGCATTGTGACAATAAATTGGAAAGGATCATGGTATAGTTTATTAAGGCTGACAACTCTTTTTATTCCACAGATAAATGCTGTACACACTGAAGGGCAGATTATACAAAATTTATGGTCAATAGAAATTTTGTGAAAGTTGAATCAGATATTAATTTGAAGCATCTCTTTCTTTCCTTTAACCTTGTTCTCTCATTGATCCTGATGACTGGAGATTTCTCAGTATTCCAGAGATACAGAGACCTGTGTCTGCTGTGATCCTATCTCATGAATGTTCCTTTTCTTCCTGACAATCTTGGATAACAAAACACTACTTACATGAAAGTTCTGATTCTGTTTTTTGTTATGGGAAGCAGGTAGTATGCCTAGGTTCTCTCCTTCGCATAGTTGCTGATCATACTTGTTTGGTTTCATGTAGGGAGAGAGGAATTTTAATTTACCACAAAAATACCTTAAAAATAACTGTATAGCTATGGACCCTTTGTCTTTATTTCACTTTTCCAAATCGGATCTGCTGCAGTAACTTATTGAATGCTACAGGTCATAGATAGTTATTTGTGAAAAATGAAGATCTTGGCCTAACAGAAAGAATAATTGGTTTGGAAATGAAAAAACCCCTTCACCTTTAGTATCAGTCCTGTTAGAGAGAGGAACGTACTTATTCACAGCCTGAGAAAACCTGTGCTTACACTTCTGAGCTTGTTCAGGAGCTGAACTCTCCATGAGATTCAGCTTGTCATGCACAGAGACTGCACCTGGTTGAGAAAAAATAACTTTTACCTCTTACATTCCATTGTTGGCTGATATTTCTTGAGGAGAGATGAGGTTGCTTACAGGAGTGAAATCTCTTCAGAGACCTGTCTAACTTCCATGGGTCAGGGTGACCTTGAACAAGGCAATTTGAGACTATTGAACACACTTGAACACTTGCAGTAAGTACCAAAGAGATAATTTTTTCTTAGAAAATTATGTGGTTTTTTTTCTGAGCTTTCAGTGTTCTCCTTTATGTACAGGCTGAGCAAAAATGCAGATTTAAAATGGTTACCAGCTCTAGAATCTTCTTCATCCACATGGCTATTATTTTGGGCATCCTTCCATTCAGATCATAGTGTGTGAGAAAGATAGCAACTCTCATTCTGCGTAGTTTTCCCAGATGTTTTTTTGCCAAAGGGAGCAGCTGCCATTGTCACAGTTGTAAGTTTTGTGCTTGACAGCACCTTATGTCAGATCCTGGAATGGAATTTTCTGTGTTTTGTTATTTTTCTTCATGGCAAAGTGATGCTCTGATTTTAGGATGTGGAGCATTACAGCATCATTTGGCTGACAAATGCAATACCTGTGAGAAATTATGGCAGCATACCAACCCCACATGCATCATTTTAGATTTTGCTTTAGAATTTAATTTAAGATTTCTTACAAGTCTGCTCATGTGAATCATCTCTTTTTTGCATCTTAGGGACATGGGCAGGTTATAGGCTTTCCCAGTCCTCCTAAGCAGACAGATGTAATGCAATACATTATGAATTAAGATATGGATAAATGCTCTTCAAAAGCAATGCAATTTGAAAGTAATTTATATCTGGGATTTGTCTTTTCCTTCTTAAATAGTGCTGAAAGAAACAAAAGTCTTTAAGCATGATATGATATTCACCTGTGAGATGCTATCACACATTCTCTCTCTAGATATTACTGAGTATGAATTATGATATGAAAACAGATGTCTGACTTGATATCACAATAAGTATTTCTGGTCTATTTGTGCCTAATAATGTTTATTTAAACTAAACATGTAAACTTTGAGATTAGAAAGCTATTTTAAATTTCATAACATACATAAAGCAGATTCAGGAAAAAATTACTTCTTGTACCAGCCTTAGAAGTGAATACATGCTTTCTAACTCTATGTTAATTGTGAATACTATAAAATATTAAGGTGGAGGTGAGGTTTTTTCTATCTTTTTTTTTTAATATGACATCCATGGAAGAACTGGAGATGAGAGAACTGTACATAACAGATGTTAGTCACATTACTTATTGCATGACTGGAATGACAATGCATAGTTGAGTAACCTGCATAAAGTTTTGTATTATAGTTAGGAATATACTGAATAGAAAAGCAATAGCGAAGAATACACTAGTGAAATAGGAAGTGTATTGAGGTTTCCCCTAAATCAAGCCTCTAATTTTTCTTGTGGATGGAAAATTGTTGAGTTGACATTTATTTTCTGTTCCCTACTGCTGACAAATTTTGAAAAGCCTGGAACTTCACTAGCACTTCGCTAGATAGTTTACTTTATGCTTTTGATGGAGTTTTTCTCAGTATTTTAGCCAACCATTTTTTTTCTGGAAAGGGAATACAGTGTTTCTCCTCTACACCGAAAGAAACAGACTTTGCTCTCATATAAGTAAGAAGTGCCTAAAACAGTCAAAGATGAGGTTTTCTAGTAATCTAGGTAAGAGAAGTATTTCTTTAGTGCCAAGAATTCATCATTTTATTGTTCTAGAACTTCTTCTGTGTGAGTGGAATACATCCAGGTGATTCAATGGAATCACTAAAATCAGACTTTCAATAAATTTTCTCTTAAAGATGTATTTCAGTAACATAGAAAAACCTGAAATCAGACCAAGGAATCTTGTATTGATACATGTTGAGCATATATATTACTGCATTTTTCTCCTGAATGTGAGCTACACCACATGCTTTTATTGATTCAATCTAGGGCACTGAGTTAGGAGTAAACCATCACATTATTTATTATAACTTTGTTGACACCTGTACACAATGCCTTTACAATAGCTGAACTGCACTATACATTCAGATCAGTGCTTCAGAGACTTGTATCCTAAAGGCAAACCAGGCTCAATACAGCTCCACAAATCAACCAGTGGCAGTAGTATAGTGCAGTCTATAATGCACTTTCAAAGTGCCTTGAAAATATAAAAAGCTAAGTACAAAGGAAGAATATTCACCTTTAAGCTACTCCACTGCAGCTTGTAAATACAATCTTACAGGCTATTTCACACACCAACTTCTGCTGGTGTTCTGCTCATTTTCCATTGGCTATGTGAAGGACTTCTGACTGCTCCATACGGAGGGGCCCTGGTTTATTTTCAGAGGACCATAAAAGTAATGGAATCTGAGTTTCTTTGCTCCTGTTTGAGAGACTCTTGCTTAATTACATGTTCCCTCTCTAGTCATGGGAAGGCACCTTGTTATCCACAGGTTTTTTCCTTGCACAAGAATACACAAGTAAATTAAAAAGGGAAAAGACATTGCAGATAGATAAATTCTATTAATTCACAACTCGAGACTCCCTCTATTATTTCTTCTCCATACATTATTTCCTGCTGTTCAGAATACAGAGGCAATTGAAATGAAGGCACAGTGAAGCTGCATTTTTTATTTGATTGCATAGAGGCATCTTGTAGAACAGTATAGACTGTACTCTTCTTAATCCCTGTCTTTCCTACACTTCTTTTACTCAAAACACTATATCAAGTGTTATAATATATTGAATAAATAACTATTTTACAGTGCTGAGTGGATTTAAAAAAATAGTTTGCTGCAGAATTTGAGGCACAGGAGTTCTGGTCTCATAGTTAGACAAGGAAAAAAATCTCCACACTTTTTATCAGTTTAGTTTGGGAGTGATCTATGGCATGAACCAAATCTCTCCAGTATAACATGACTGGCTAAATCAAGATCCTTTCAAGTCTTTAAAATACTGAGACCAATCAGAGGTAATTATTCACTGCCATTAAGTATTTAGAGAACTTAAAACTAATCAGTGGCATATTTTAAAAAATAGTATTTTGTTTTTAAACCATACACTTCAATAGATTTTGTTAGCAGCAACAACTTCCAGAAAGCTTCCCATAAGTATGTTTGTCTTGTGCTAGTCAAGAATTAACTACTGTCTGCTGTCTATCTCAGAATTCAGCTCAATTTAGAGTGGCATTGCATAAGGTGAAAGTAGAGACAAAAACTGGAAGAAGACTGTAGAAAGAAGGAAAAGAGAAAAACAAATAGCACTATAACTTTTATAAAGGCTTTTATTTTTCTGATACTATATCCATAGCTTCTTTGTTTGCAATATAAAGTTCTTGGGGGAAAGAAGGCTTGGGGAAGACTCCCCTACCAGTATCTAAAGGGGGCCTGCAAGAAAGTTTGCCAGGGCATGGAGTGACAGGACAAGGGACAGCGCTCTTAAACTGGAGCTGGGTATGTTTAGATTGGACATCAGGAAAAATTTCACCATGAGGATAGGAAGACACTGAACAGATTTCCCAGGGAGGTGGTGGAGGTCCCATCTCTGAATATACACAAGGCCAGGCTAGATGAGGCTCTGAGCAGCCTGATCTAATGCAAGATGTCCCTGCTCACTGCAAGAAGGTTGGACTAGATAACCATCGAATGTTCCTTCCAAGTCCGTTCGTTCTATTATTCTAAAATCTACAAAATTAAAGGAAAAATAATTTCAGACCTGCTAAGGGAATCATGTTTGTTAGGCTTCCAACAAACAGTATTCATAAATAGCCATCATGTTGTATTTGTAGTAGAGGAAGAAAGCATGAGAGAAACTGGCATCTTAGAAATTATGACACTCTCCTTGTGGAGATTCCTGTGCCTGTGATGGACACAGGTATTCAAATTGCTGCCTAAGTAGTTAAAGCCATCTAAATATCAAGTTTCCACCATAGCAACATGAAAACAGCTAGCTTGCTCCATGGTAACTGCTCTGAAGTGTCACAGTAGCTCTCATCTGGATCAGTTCTTAATAGGCACAATATTTCTGTTAATGTTTATTGCCTTTTCCTATTTATATCTGCAGGGTGAGACGTAGAGACTGAGCATATATCAGTTTCACTCACCTACTTTTCTCCTGATTTACACACTGCTGTCTTGTTTTATGTACACAAATCCCTGAACCAGAATGAAACGTATGTGTGGTTTGGAAGAAGGGGCTGGTGCTGTTCAGCCATTTTCTTAAACAAGATTAACTAGCAAGAATTATTAATAATGTTAAAAAATTAGCACTTTGTTCTTCCACATCTAACTCTCAAATATTTTTGTTTACTAAACACAGTCTACTTAGAACAAATGCTGTATTGAAATTAAGTAACATGTATGATTTACATGAATAGATATCATCAGCATTCATAAGTAATGATGTTATTCCACTCAGTTTGTAATCATTTTCCTAGGCCACCAGACCAGCACAATGCAAACAGAGAACAATATGTAGCAATTTAATCCTCCACAGCTTCTCTTTTCTTTTAGTCAAAATTGAACATTTCAATGAATAAACCAAGAAAATTTGTAGAAAAAATAGTTCTTCCTTTCATATAATTACACTGTGTATCCAGACATTCATCATAGATACATCTCAAAATCTCATGTACTATAGTCTCAGCTGGTCAAAATGTGGCCAAACTGTGACCATACCTTCAAAGGAATTTGAAATTGGGCTTTAATCCTTTATCTCTAATTCAATACCAAGTAGTAACACTTGACTTACATACTGTTCATTTTGATTGTGGCTTTAGAAGATCTTATAGAGATCACCATTAATCAAATTTTAAATTTCCTATCCCTTGCAAATTAAAGTAGAAGGATCGGCTTCACAGAGCTAGAGAACTGACCTGTTAGAATCTGCTCATGCTGATGATCCTGCTGTTACCACTTCTGCTCTTCTAAATAATGTTGTGTCAAAACCTACTTGTGTTTATGCCAACTCAGACTTCAGAGGCAGCAGTCAAAGACTCTTGTCTGAGCATCTGTTTATATCTATTAAGAACATTTTCTCAACTAGCTCTCAACTAGGGAAATCTTGATGGTCAAAAAAAATAGCCAACCCAGCAAAGAAAATAATAAACATAGCAAGCTGTCCTTCCTCCACTATGCACACAATTCAGTCATTGGTGTCCATCAGAGCCAGCAACAGACACAAAAAGTTACTAATCATTGTGACTAGGAAACAGCAAATGCTGATCCTTCCAAAAAGGTATTTAATCAAAGCATAGCCTACATAGGTAATGCTTATGATAAATAAAATCTTATTGACTACATACTAATTTTCCTTTTTTTTTTTTCTTTAATTGCTGTTCATTGAAAAGTTTGAAACAGTGGTCTTAGATTTTGATAGAACTAGAATTCTTTTCCTACAGAAGACCATTACTGCTGATGAGTGTAATAATTTACTAATCTGTGATAAATAAGTAACAAATTACTAATATTGTTGCACTATAAACAATTTGCTTTTTCATTAACAGTTACAAAAATCTAAACATTGTAATGTAACAATAAAAAAGGTGATAAAATATTAACTTTCTTATGGGATAATTGTACTAGTTCACCCCCAAGTAAAATACAAGATTCTTAGTGGGATAATATTTTCACTCTGTAATTATTATTTATTTGAATGAAACCCTGCTAGGATAATATCTATCAGTCATGCTACATTTTAGTGAATTCTAAAGCACATGAACACAAAATTGAGCAGTCATAACAATTAATAATAGATTTGCACAAACATGTTCTCAGATTTGCTTTTTTAAATAAATTCTGAATATTTAACTGTTGAAAAATTATGGTGGAAGCATAAATCTTTATAGTCAGCAAAGCAATAAACAACTCTCACTATTTAGAGCAGGCAACTTTCCTGTCTTTTCAGTAATTAATTTTTGACAATCTGAATTTATTATGAGATCAACTACAGATACTTCTGCATATACGGTGATCATGAAGAAATTAAATGTTTCCCTAAATCTGGAGAATCCTCTTGGTTCCACATGTATTTTCCCTTTATTTTTTCTGACTGTGTATGCATACCTATTGCAACAAGATGATAGCCTGAAGCCTGAAGCTATTTGCAGGCTGAATCAAAACACAAAAAGTTATGTTTATGTAGAGAAAATATCATAAACAGTAAATTAACTGGGTAGTTTGTGGCCAACCACACAAGTAAATATCTTTATATAAATTATTTATCAAAATTTTTGAGAGCTGAGCATATATGTTAATCATTGGAAAAGAGCAGAAAGTCAGTAAAGTATATTTTCTGCTGTGAATCAGTTGTTCAGCTTCAGAAAAGAAGTATCAATGGACCAAATGACAACCAGGATCACTTTTTTATTGGAGTCAGATGAGAATACACATTTTAGTCTCATTGTGATAGCATATGCATGATATTACTGAATGTAGATTGGTAAGGGCATCATAGGCAAGATCAATTTCTACTTTCTGAAATTCAAGTGGTGTGTTCATGCATTATCTTTATGTTTGTTCATCTCCTGTGGGATCCCCACGTGGAGTACTACACCCAGCTCTGGGGTCAACAGTGTAAGAAAGATATGGCACTGTTAGAGCAGGCCACAAAAATTTTCAGAGCATCTAAAACCTCTCTTATAAAAAAGGCTGAGCCTGCAGAAGAGAAGACTTCAGGAAGACTTTATAGCAGCAAGAGGTCACTCAAGAAAGATGGAGAGAGACCTTTGTCTCAAAGCCTGTAGTGACAGGACAAGGGATAACAGCTTTAAACTGAAAGAAGGTAGATTAAGATTGGACAAAAGGAAGACATCTGTTGTGGTAAGCGTGATAAGATAGTGGAACAAATTACCTAGAGAAACTGTCAATGCTCAGTCATTGAAAGTGCTGAAGGTCAGGTTGAACAGGTCTTTGAGCAGTCTGATCTAGTGAAATATGTCCCTGTCTATGGCAAGAGGGTGATCTTCAAAGATCTCTTACAATTCAAGCCATTTTTATGATTTCATGATTCTATGTTGAGTAGCTGTAGTTAGATGTTACACTGCAGGTTTTACTACAAAGACTACTAGGAACTACTAGTAGCTCATTTGGGAGAAAAGCAGGGAGAAATGCTACTCTGTTTATCTCTCAACATGATCCCCTGAAAGTCAACATCTATGTATATAGAAGTAAAAATTGCTAAGCAGCTAAAATGCGTCTTCAAAAGAACGGAAGAAAAGGCATTTATAAACTAAAAGTGCTTAGCAGCAGTGTGTATCTTATTTAGAAGTCTAATTTTAGACAGTCCTTTTTAAGGCATCCATTTTTATTCATAATTTTTCAAAATCAAGAGGAAAAGAGGTAATGTAATGAGTAAGTTGCCCAAACTGAAAGAATGAATCCAGCTAGAATTTGTTATAATCAACTGTGGTTTACTATGGGGAAATATTAATTGCCTGGGACTATTTTCCTTAATTTCCATACTAAGAAAAAATTATTAAATGAATCTTGAGGATGTCACTTCCTCTGACTTCTTTTGAATAATTTTGTCTTTCTGGTATCTTCTGTAGGAATAGATCTTTTCCTTACAGATAAGCCAAATGTAATTTATGATATTTTCATGGTAAAACAATGGGTGATGAATATAATTATTTTTGGCTATTCTGATACAACTTGGTGGAAGGAGCAGTGCAGTAGTTAAGTTGCCAGCAACTTAACTACTCAGAAAGATGAGTATTGCAACATCCAGTGTAACTCCTGGGTGCTTGCTGAAGTATAGCAGAATCACAGCACTAAGAACAGATCAAGTCATTGAGTGCAGATGGAGGGTAAAAAACTTCCTGAAAACTTCAGAAAGCTCTTTCTCCTTTAGAAAGAGTACAGAGCAATTTTTGTGAGAATATTTATTCTGTATTCCTTTATATGTAAACTAAAGCAGTGAAGGGCAAACACTGTTTCTGAAACTCTAAGAAATAAAGTCAAAACTTGCATCAGATGATAGCTCTGACTATGTATCAGCCTATTATAGCAGGAAAGTCACATGGATTTACCCTAAGATGCCCCTGGGGGAAGGAGACTGCAGTGGGGAAGAGGGGAATGCTCAGCTTGATGGAGCAAAACAAAGCTCATGATCATCTGATCAACAAATCTGGCAAAAATATCAAGGAGCTGAAAGGAAGATGCTTTTTTGCTCTGCTTGTAGGCACAGTGTTTTGAACTCTTTATTTGTTAGTTGGGTAAAATCATCATGAACATTGAATGTTTTAGAGACCTAGCAATGCTTGACTAAACTTGCTCTCATTCCTACTTTGCAACTTACTGTAGCAATCTTCCCTACTGGACATGTGAAAGACAGTTATTGCCTCTGTTTTGCAGTTACCAATGAAAAGGATGTGAACAATGGCCATTATATATTCTGACTGCTATGCACTCACACATTTGTTATTTTGTGGTTGTCTCTGTAGGTGCAAGGGACTAATTATGAGAAGTACAAACAGCCTAGAAAGTGGGCAGTACCTTCAGGTTACTCTGCATACAGCCACTCTGGTCAAGTCACTTGAAAATAGTGTTTTGGTGAAGTCAGGCCTTCGAGTCTCACTGTCAGACTCGTGGGAGATGTTGTGATCATAAAATGTGTAGCAAGTTGAAAAGACAGAGAAACAGGGGGCTGGGGTGGAAAGAGGGTGACATTGCCTACACTGACTGTGGCTATCTGATTATTAGTCATTGATCTCAGTCCCAGGAGAGGTACAGATTACTGTTGCATTGTCAACCTTACCTGGTGTATATTTTGTCTTGCTTGTTGAGATTAATGGTCTATTTTCAACTAAGACAGAGTGAGTCACATTTTGTCATTGAATGTGCATGCTGATGTCAACTTCAAAAGGGAAGAGCTGCAGAGGCTGAGTCCACCTGGGCCTCCAGCAGTCATGCAAATACCTGGGATGTTTCTCTATCTGACTGTAGACAATCAAATGCTGTAGACATGCACTGTAGGGGGAAGAGATTTAATGCCACAGAGATCATAGCATGTATCAGAGACGCTGCTGTGCCTTGAAGACAGGAAATAAAGCGATAATGTAATATGGAATGGCAGAAGAATATGATATAACCTTTATCAAGGCATTTAAGACTGTGCTGTCTCCTGCCTGGCTGATAGAGGCAATGATAACTGATTGCAGGACCACCGCAGAGGCAAATCACCAGTAAATAATCTTAGCCATTCAGGCTTTTTTGAGTGCTCAGGCAGCAGTGTACCACTGAAGGCTCTGACTAACCTATTGTTTGACACAATAAATTTAAAATATCATTAACCTGTTTTAGCTTATGTGAGAATGAATTCATTAGTCTGAAAAGATTTCAGCATTCAAATGGAAATTTCAGACATAGCTCTCCATATTCAATTTTAGTGCTTTTTGAGGGAGTATTTCCTTACTGGGAACAGAGGGGAAGACCCAGTTGGTATCAATTGTTTTTTCCTGTCCTGTCTTTGGTGAGTTTATCAGTGTTTCTTCTGAGGTAATAGTAAAGTCCTAGTTAGAATAAAAAACATGTAAGGAAAATCTTTTGCTTCTTTCAATTCTTCTCTAGCTATAGAGTTTGAGTCCTTGATGAGCAATTCATAATAGATCTCTTTATCTAAGTAACTGACGTGGTGGCAGGTGTTAGGTAGAAGATACACTGCTTACAACAGAAAACTTAGAATTTCCAGCAGTTATTAAGCAGTATTATCAGTATAATAAAATAAATGCTGAAAAATGTAGCTGGTAGAGCTGTAGGTACTAGTAACACATGTTTATCACCGTTGTAAAAAGATCTCTATGGACAGCTTTGCTCTTTACAAGAAGTGGTTGTTCAGGTGTTAAAAGAAGTTTTTTCAAAGTCAGATGGATTAATGTCTCAGTCGTTGATACTGTAATCTCCTGCTGTGTATGCCTGTCATTTTTAAGGGATGAAAGAATGTTAAGTCTGCTGCAGAGATGCTTTTTCTTTCTGACACGAGTGTGAAAGATACATGACATTTATTATCAGTCGGCTAAAGAGAAAGATCTTTGAAAGCACAGATGAAGTTGGATGATAATTCTAAGTATCTCTTTGAATGACTTTCAGACAATGTTACAAGAAAGTTCTGTTTCCATTCTGAAACAAGTGCAAGAGAAGATTATTTCTGAGATAATTTCAAAGATTACTGGCCATATAGAAGGAGACAACTCTGAATGCCTTACATTTTTCAGTTGTATAATTGTCATAATGTTCCCCTTGTATTCTATTTAAAGCTCTAAAATGATTTTTGGGAAAAGTTAGGAAAGAAGAATTACTTTGTTTACACTGAGCTTTCCTTATCATAGTGGTCTGGCCTTCAGCTACTGGATGAAAAGAAGGAAGATTTCAAAGCCCCTTTAAAGTCTGTACAGCATTGTCCACTGTCATCTCAGAAGGAGCTAAGTATTCCATCAGAAAAACAAAAATTGTTGTTGTAATATCTGTGAATATGTTTATTTCTAGGTACTCCAAGGTTTTGTTGTCACAATCTGTCAAGACTTATAATAAATATTGGGAGAAACTATTAAAATAATGAGGTGATTTTTTGCCCTAGTTTTATTCTTCAGTTCGTTTATGCATTTATCACACAGATTTGTGAAAATTTCTCAAGTCAGTGGACATTTGGAGTTTTTTCTAAGTTATTAATCAGTATGCTTTGGTTGAGTATGTTTCAAATGTAACTTTGATATATTCCAAAAGACAAATCAAAATATTTTGCTCTTCAAAACTTCAATTCATTTATAAGATATTTTTACTGTACCCTTTATGCTAGTGTACTTGATCATTTCCTTTTACTCATGGAACACAAGTCTGAATGTGTTGAAAAGGAAAAACGATGCCTCACTGGAATTCAAGAATGTCCATTTTAGCTGTTTTCATGTGAGTGGATGATAAAAATATGTGAATTACAGGAGGATCAGTAGGGACTTGGTGAAGAGACTCTGAGACTCACATTTTGCCTGATTTTTCAACCGTATCGTTTTGTTTAATGAAAGATATTACTGTTTCCTACCAACCATACCTCCCTAGAGTGAAAACTATATAGAAGTTTCTATTTTAACATTCTCTAGGCACTCTTTTATTGGATGTTCCTGTGGGCTTGCTTTCACCAAAAGTCATGTCAATTACTGCACTCAGAGTACCCCAGGCTGCCTCGCTTGGCTGGGATTAAAATGCTCACTTCGCAGTGGAAGCTCCAGTCAAATTCAAGCATGTGTGTGAGTATACACATGCTCTCCAAGAGCTCAAGAATCCCTGGAAACTTATTGCAGCTGTGTGCTTCTTGTCCCCCTGCAGGCAGATTTTTTGGTTTGTTCCAAAAAAATTGTGATTCCTTCTTTTGCCCTTCTGCCCCTTTCAAGAAAACTGCTATGCCTTTCTGGGTTTTTTTTGAGTACTTGAGTAATTTGCTCAGCAGCTGCTTGTAAAATCTTTTTTTTACTTTGAAGCGTCCTCTCAGTAGGAAGTCCAAGAGTTTCCTGTGAATACTAATGTCTGAAATGTTGGCAGTGATTTATCTGTCTTTTCGGACACAGGAGATATCAGCTGTGGATAAGATTAAGACCTCTTTTTTTACTTGATGTTGCTATGTAAATGCTACCTGGAGACAACACCTAAAAGGAAGGAATATTGGAATTCATGTACTCCTGTTCATGAAATAGAAGCTGGCTTTGAATTTGGGTGCTTCAGGATGAAGGAAGAATAACATATGAGAGGACAGAGAAAAGAAAAAACCAGGTAAAATATGTCATTGTGAAATCTAAGTTCATTTGCAAATTCAATCCTGAAGACATGCATAGTTTTACAAAACCTACTCTATGATCCTATGAAATGCTGAATTTTTTAGTTATTGTATGTGTCATCTGTCTCCTTCCATGATAGAACCATTCAAAAACTAGGCTGGGGGGCTTCTTCAAAGTTTCTAGAGCAGTGAGTATTTACTTGTCCTGTGCAAGCAGAGGAAGAGCCATAGCAGCAAGTACTGAGGAAGCCATGACCAAAATATTTACTAAACAAAATACATGACCAAAACATGACCAAAATACATATTGAACATTTGGGTTTGTGCCTCTGGCCACAAAAGACACAGATATTTGAAAAATTCCCCCATTAGGATTTCTCTTATAGCTCTTCTTTTTTGCAAAGCTGGAGGTCTTGGGTATAGTCATATCTTATGAATTAACAACCTCTCTCTTCTTTGTGACATGTTAAGCATACACCATTACCTTGCTCTTAATTCTTTGTAGTGTAATTTAGAACTCCTATAAAATATTGAAAGAAAGATGATGAAAAAAATATCATTCAATAAATGTGATACATATATTTTAGAGGGCATGACCTGCAGGAATTTATTGAATATACACCTTGCTTATGGAAATTACTTACCTCTTTGAATCTTTTACTATCATTATAACTACTTAAAAGGAAATTCAAGTTTTATGATATAAGTTTAGTGGGATAATGAGGGTGGTTTTTGTTATTTGAGTATCTATTTTGTGATTAAGTTGTGTATATACTTATTGTTGCTTACTTTGTAGAGCAATAGTGATAGTATTTTTTTTAGATTTTTCTTGTGACAAATACCCTAGCTATCAAGTATTAAGGATGCAGAGCAGTATAGGCAATAATTTGTGCTGGAACAATGCTGAGAGCTTGGTAATAGGATCAGAAGCTTTTCACCTCAAGGTCACCCTTTCCAAAGTAACCCTAGGCCAAAAGTAACTGAAAATTGTTTACAACTGGTATGATTGTTCATTCCTTGATGGTCTCATTACAAAGCAGGACTGACTGTGTTAAGCAGTTTCCACAATAAATTACATTAATGGACATCATTGTTGTTGGTCTCAGCCAAAATCTGGCTTGCAAACTGAGGAGGTGGTCTGCAGAATAGAGTAGATTTTTATTCCAAGGCATTCTCTTTGAACAAAACTGAAGAACAGCTGGATACAATGACCATTGTGTGATTATACCTATGCCATACAGATTTGATTAGCAAGTAGTATTCAGGCTCCATGTCTTTAAATCCAATATTTTTTTCCATAGAAAAGCCCCAGACACATAATTTCATGATTAAAAGTCATGCAATTTTATTATCAGATTATTTCTGACCATTCATACTACATTATCAATAGAGTAATGCAAAGCTGTACTGAAACTATACTGTTCAGGCTCTATATTCTAAAACAGGGTACAAAATAAACTGAATAAAATCTACTGCACTGTACTGAAAGACATATTTTCAAATGAGCATACTTTTTTCCCTAAATAATTTAAAGACATATGGGAAAATCAATATTTAATCTTTCTGGTACTATTACACACCGGGGGAAGGTCTGGATATATAGTTCCTGCTGATAAAATGTTAGAATATATACACACACTACAGTTTGCTACAGGGTCTTAAATAGTTGAATGTGAATTATACTGGGAAGTATGGAATTTAGAATGGTCTTTTTTTTAGGAGACTATAGTGTTCTGGTAGCAACACAGAAAAGGTACTATTTGTCTAGGAATAGATAAACCATATTGCAGAGACTGTATCAAGCTACATCAATGACCCTTAAGAAATTCAGAATGCACTTAAGAGCCAGACTCTCAGCCAGTTTAAATCAAAGTAAAATCAAGACTGTCGGTTTCCCTTGAAATATGCTCCTTTACCTGAGCTGAGTATTTGTCCTGATGTAAAGCTGGATCTATATGAAGTACATAGTAGTGGAGATAATGAAGGAAATTATGAATTTCTATATTTGCAAACATTCAAAGGCAGTTAGCTGTGCATGTGGGATGGCTAAAACTCACAGCAAAAAATAAATCTGGAGCTCTTAGTTATCTGTTCTGAATCTGTCAGGATGAGCACATAATTAGTTTTTAAACAAGTGATTCTAGCCATTTGTTAATTTGTAAAGTGAAAATGTGAAATTTCGTCAAGGTGATTGCCAAGGCCTGTGGTTGACAAAAATGTCAGCAACAGCAATCTCCAGAGCAGATGTTAATTGTTACACTGTTTGTAAATGTGAGGATAAAGATACTTGCATTGGAAGGAGATAAGTTTTAGGGCTGACTTTTTCCAATGTCTTCTTTTAACAGGACATCTCTACTAAATCCTGTGGCCTAATGTGCACAAGTGCTTTTTAAAAGAGTATGTGAGAATTAGGAGATTAATTAAGGAAGTATTTTTATTTTACCATGTAAAGAAACACAGTACAGTAGTTATATATAACTGTAGAGTATGGTAATTATATATAAATGAAGCAGAACTGAGAGTGTCATTCTGTCTTTTTAATCAGTCCATTGACAGATGCACCTTGCAGAGTTGATACTGGTATATCAAGATTCCCAGTGTCAAAGAATTTTTAAACAAGAGCGATTTTTTTAATCCATCCAGATAGAGTGGAATTGAAGGAGGTTTTTTATTATTTGGTAGACAAAATAGTAAAGGAAAATATAAAAATGTGGAAGCCTTTGACTTCCAGTGAAGTCGGATTGTATGAAAACACATCAGTACCCATGGCAGGATACCTTGCCTAAATATTGGCTCTTCCCCCTGAAAAATTAGAGCCACTCAGACTTGTGTACACATGCTAAAGGAGCCTTTTCCTTCTTTGCTGTGAGCATGCCTATTCTCCTGTCACAGTAAATAGACAAAACTCAAGCTAAATCCTTCCATTTTGCAAAGGAATCACAGCAGATGGTCTGAGACAGGAAGGCACATCAGTGTCCTTGTAGCCGTCATTCCCCTTTGGCCTAACATTTGACAGTGCATATGCTTTCACCCTGAGATGAGGAATGGCTATTCGAAAGTAGAGGACTTTTATCTGTTACAGCAGCAGAACATTTCCTGGGGCTGGAGTTCTTGTGCACCCATGTATAATTCAAGTGCAGCTAGTTAGGATGGAACAAATCTCTGTTATGTGCTGCATATTAAAGGTTTGTGAAATGCTCTTAAGTAGAAAGTAGAAATATTTCAAAAAATAGAATACATTTTTTCAGACAGGATATTTTGGAAACTATTATACATGTACTTTCAGAATACCGTAGTGGAAAAAAAACCCCCACCTCCTCTTTGCTAATTATTCAATACTGTGAGTGTAGAACTCTCTCTAAAACTGGTAACTGTTAAAGCATAAAGGGCTGCAAAATCTTTTCTGGAGAGTTTTTTTTTAACTTTCCTTGTCAATTAGTTTCAGCCTACATTTGTACACTGGCAGAAAGTAGAACTTCTAAACATGGCTCACATTCTGCATGTAACTGCTGTGATTGTAGGTCAGATTCCCATAGACAACATGCTAATTTGAGAAAACAAACTCATTGCATCTAGTATCTTTAATAATTTTTGTTACTTTCAGAACAAACTACTGCTGCTGAAATATCTGTCTCTATTTGATAGTGGTTTGCAACATTCAAGTGAGGAAAAGCTCTGTGGATCAGTGGAGAACATTTTTTTGTAGTTAATTTTGTAAATTTGGGTAGCAAGAATCTTGAATTCTGCCTCCAAGACAATATATTATTCTTTTGCTGTAACCAGGTTTTTCTCCCATTTTAAATCTCTAGAGATGTTTCTAATGTTATGATACTTTGGAGGAGAGAATTTTAGAAAACTGCTACCTTTGTAACAAAGAAGGGTGAACTGAGTCTCCACTGACTTTGCCTTCATGCTGCTATTCTGGCTACTAGGTCACAGTACATCTATGCATAGCTAATTCATGTAACCAGGCAAGATATTTATAACCTGGTGTAATTTGTTATGATACAGTAATCAGGTAAGAGTCTTCAAGTCTTCAAGAGCCACCAAGCTGTGTGGTGCAGTTNTTACCATGCTGAACTTCTCTGCAGAAACATATTCCAAGGCATCAGCTTTGCCTAAATCTGAACTTATTTGATGGAGTGTACCAATACTCTGCACTGGTTTTTTTTTTGGTTTTTTTTTTTCCCCTGGAATAGTCTGTAGTAGTTGCTGGATAAATGAGTCTTACACTTATGGAACTGAGTCTGACTCTTGTGGGTCTGAGATGTGGACAAGGCTTCTACAAAAAACAAGGAGTCAGAAAGTGTTTCTATGGGTTAGATGTAGCCAATGTGTTCAGCCAAGGGAAATGAGAAAATATTCAGTCACAGAAGGGGTTAAAGGACTGATGGTATCTTTCTTATCTTTACAAAGACAAGTGGTTAAAGATAAGGGGATTTATGGCTACTTAGTGCTTTAAGACATATTGCTTCCTCAAACTGCTATTCCATGGGTAAGGTGCTACTCTCACATTTTCTTAGGACAGCAAAGAAAGAACAGTCTCTGGCTTTTCTTAAGAGCATGATATGCTTTGTTAGTCCTCACCGAGTTTAAAAAGCAAGCACTTTCCTTGGCACTTATCCTCATAAATAAAACCCCTGCAGTGCTTATATCTAGGTAAATGTATGTTCTATGTATATCAGCGCAATAACTAAAGGACAAATGCTCTTCTATTTTTATTTTAAAAACTTTAATGAAAAGAGCAGGTTTGCATTATGCAGCTGCAAGTAAGGAAGGAATGCTGTCACTGCTGAGTCTCAGAATTGCAACTAAGAAGCATTTATCTCATAATGCAGCACTTGACTACAAGGTAGTTTGAATCATCTTGGGTACATGGAGTAGTGACAAAGATACTGTTCCTGATCTTTTTTTTCCAAAGACAGGTCTGCACATTGGTTAAAAATAACATAGCTCTCTCTCTTCTGTCCTCAATCCTGAGTTTATATCCAGCAATGACCTTTAATATACTGTCTTGAAAGACCTTGGAGATAATAAGTGTATGACACAGAACAATAAAAAATTCTCTAGGTTATGGACAAGGGAGTGTATGGAATAAAATTTCCCGATACCTATTTCTAAAAATTTTAACATGACCAACCTTAAACTTCAGCTAATGATACTCACCCTACATTGTAGGCAATACTATAGCTTCAGGATTAATTTATAGTTAAAAATTACAGTATTAAGATATTGATAATTTAGTAATAATCTGTTTAAAATTCTCTGAAGTCTATTTGAAAATTAATTAATGATGGGGAGTTTACTGTTTACATCAATAAATATATTTCTTTAAGATAATGTGATCACTTGTCAAAATGCACGTAGGAGTAGGAGGTAAACTGATCAGAAGTGTGCCATCCTGCCTTCCACAGGAATGGACCTGCATCTGAATATTATAATTCTAAAACACAGATATTACTTGCTGAAGCAGCCAGAATGCACACTGAAGTTTGCCCTCTGAACGCTCTGATGTCCTGTGAGAACTTCACTGAAGGTGCAGTGAGAATTAGTCTTGTGGTTTTGTTCACAAAGCTGAGGAGGTGCAGCTGAGACACAGCTGAAAGTACAACAGATCTGTGGTTGACCTGTGGGCAGAGGTAATGTGTGCCTCTGAAGAGATGCCAGGCCCATTTTGGCACTGCAGCATTCAATTTTCAGTGGGGTCATGCAGGGCACACAGTAACAGTTTCACCCTTCCAGTTTTCATTTAAAGGATTCTTAACACAAGAGGACATGGGATTATTTTTGTGTGTGTGCTTGTTTTTATGCTTTTATACCTGTGCCATGGCACTGAATGCCATGAGTTCATATGAACCTACTATGGCGCTTAGTCAGGGATGTTTTACTGAGATCATTGTCAATATAAATAGGTACAAATACAGAGTAGAAGGCATGCACCTGTCTTATTATCATCAGGTATTTAACCTGATGATGAACTTGGGCATGAGGGTGCCTTATTCATCTTTTGTTTTCTGTTGAAAGCTTGATCATCTCACAGGCTTGAGAGACTAACAACCAGAAGTAAAGAAATTATGATTTTAGTATGACTATGTATTTTGGGGTAAGAAGCCTTGCCCCAGCCTTGGGATACACATGCAATGTTAAACATCCTAAAAGTAGGGTTAAAATGGACTAAAATTAGACCCTAAAGAGTAAAGAATGTGTCTCAGCTGGGAACTGCGGTCAGAGGAATGCATGAATACCTCACTTAATTTCTAATAGAATGTTTAATAGTCTTGCATCTGCATATGATATGACTCAGTGGGATTCCATAAATATCACTTTAGTGGTGTATGATAATAGGTTCAGGCACATATTCCACCCCCTTGAGTCAAAAAGAAGCTGTTGACTAAATGATGCCAGGAAACTTTTCCAGATACTCTAAGCCATCCTGCCTTCCACAGGAATGGACCTGCATCTGAATATTATAATTCTAAATACTAAATACACACTTATGCATTGTTAACATATTCTCTGCTATAGAACTGCTTTCTGTTATTAGTGGCATCAAGAACAATCCCCAGTCATATTTTTGGAGTTATCCCTGTGGATCACTCGGCATAGACAATTTACATGCGGTCACCTTTTTTGAAGACTGAGAGAGCAAGATGGTACCTATGAAGGCAAACCATTCTGACTGGTCTCAGGGCCAGAGGATTCTTGCAGCATATAATTACTAACATCTTTGCAGCCAGATTTTCTGATGGAACATTTACTGCTAAAAGCAGGGTTTTGTTGAAACTGACATCTCAGCTTTATTGAGAAGACATTTTGTGCTCTTAGGAAAGTAAGTCTGGAGCTGAATCTGCCAAAGGATATGAAGGACAGGGAGAAGGGCTTTTGAAGGTACGCCAGTGGCAAAAAATTGTAGACAAGGGTATTTGCCAGCCTACAGCTAAATGGGAAAGAACCTGGTGACAAACAGCAGGAAAAGGCCAAAGTGAAAGTATTTTCCTGGAGGACCACAGCAGGCATATGCACATTGTTGATTACTGAAATTGTAAATGTTCACACTGAAAATCTATAACTCATCTGCTAGCTACTTGAGAAATGGCTGTAATTTTTTTTTTATTTCCAGTAAGAACAGTTTATCTGGGTGCGCATTAGATGTAGGAAGTGTTCCTTGAGGTAGCATTTATTTCTGTATTTCAGTTTTCCATTAAGCCTGTGACAACTTTCTTTCAGATTTAAAATAGACATAAGACATATTTTGCTCTGAGCATGCAACTATTTTGCAGCCTCCCAATAACCCTCCCAAGAGTTAAGTTCAAGGTATTTTAAGGCAAGCCCTCAACTTTCTAGATTAAAAACACAGCTGCATCTGCCTGTTTATTCTTCATATCTTCCAGTTTTCTTACTGTGGATATTTCAGACAGCAATTATTTGTGCATGGTGTTTCTGAACATCTTAGTAGTACCATGTCCTGCATGATTTGAAGGTCTGTCTAAGTGTGTTTTAGCACACAGCAGCCACAAAATTAATCCCCAACAGGGTGAAGAAATGAACACTTTGTTTTTCACAAGCATGAATATAGGAGATATTAAGTAATGGAACATATGGAAAGTGATCTGTTCAAAATATTTTTTTTGGACATGGCACAGTAAGAAAACTTTTATTTCCATTTGCAGGGTTCTGCACAGTGTGCCCACTATGCTGGAGAGAACAGATGAAGGATGTGGGAATGTCCTGAAATGAACCAACAATTTGAGTGGCAGGGTCTTTTCACCTTTTGGGGAAGGATAAATCTCATCCTTTGATGATACTGAATTGTGAACATGTTAACCAGAGTGGAAAGATGGATGCCAGGATGTTCCAGGACTGGGGCATGAGCATTAAAAATGTGCAGAAGAAGGTCTGATAAATGATTAAAGAGAAGGAGAGGGAATGAAAAGAAACGGGGAAGAAGCATTTGCTGCAACTAATGATGTGGAAACCTCAAACATCATGCTGGCAAGGAGTTACTGCAGTTACAAGAGCAATCTTTGAGTTGTGTAGAAGAAATATAAGAAAAAAAAGGCAGAAATGTTTAAAAGGGGGAAACTGAAGAATCTGCAGTTGTTCACAAAGGCCTGTCTCTCAACACCTGCCCAGTTCCCTCTGGATGGCATCCCTTCCTTCAGAGCACAGAATCTCCTGCAGGCCATGATGAAGACTGTGATGAGGAGGTTAATAGTGGAACAGATACCTGCCTACAGCCTGTGGAGGGCCCCATATTGGAATCAATAGGTGCACCCAAAGGAATATTTGACTGCATGGAAAGTTTGCACTGAAGAAGGCTCCTGGCAGGACCTGTGAACCTGTGGAGAGAAGAGTCTATAGTAAAGCATGCTTTCTGGCAGGACTTGTGACCCTACAGGGGACCTACTCTGGGGCAGCCTGTTTCTGAGGGACTGAATCCCACAGAAATGACAAGTAGAGAGGACTTACATTGGATCAATCTGTGAAGCACTAAAATGTGTGGAAGGACCCGCACTGGAGAAGTTTGTGGAGGACTATCTGGGACAGACTCTACCCTGGAGCAGGAGAAGAGTGTGAGGAGGAACAAATGACAGAGTAAACGTGTGATGAAATGACTGCAGCCTCATTACCTGCCTCATGGTAGAGAATTCAAAAGTGAAGCTGAGCCCAGGAAGGAGAGAAGGAGTTTTTAAGATTTGATTTTATTTCTCATTACTTGACTCTGACTTGATCAGAAATAAATTATTTTCATTTCCCTGAGTACCTGTTTTGCCCAAGGTGGTAACTGGTGAGTGATCTCCCTGCCTTTGCCTTGATCCACAAGCCTGTATTTTCTCTCTCTGGTTCAGCTGAGAGGAGAGAGCTATAGAGCAGCTCTGGTGGCACTCAGGCATCCAGCCTGAGCCTACATAATACAGAATTTTATAGAGGATAATTGGGTAAAATTGGGAAATTTTCTGCAAAGCATATATATCTTCTTTGAGCCTCACTCAGTGTAACAGTAGCCTGTAGGCTATTGATTCCTGACTGGGTTACTGGTAGTTCCTTAGCTGCTTTCTCAGTCATGTATTTCCAGTTAGAACGAGAAAAGACTGGTTTTATGGAAGAAAAAACTGATTAAGAATTTAATGCCTCCCAGTTGGAAAGTAGAGATGGGCAAAGGAGAGCCTGGTGGCCTTTCCACATTCCTTCTGGGGAACACACACAGTACTTAGTTGTTTGAGTAATCTCCATTGCTGGCTGAGAGATATGGAACATATCAGGGAATTTAGGGGAATTCAGGGGAAATTTAAAAGCAAATGAAGTCTATAACTAGATTAGCAAAGCCCGCAATGATAAAAGGCTGGATAGATTAGGGGTTTTTTTAAGAAAAAAATAAAAGCAGAAAGAATGGAGAGGGACATGGTAAGGCTATACTCTTATATTTGGGAGCAGGCCTGCAGAGGCCCTATTGGCACATTGGGAATAGCTCAGAAAAGCCATAAGCAAGTTCTTTCAGGAATAAATCATTCTTTCTGCAGCAGTTTTTTAAAAGACCTGAAGGTTTCCAAGCTTTGGCAAATGAGAAACAGGACTTACTTGAGAGACTGGAAGAAAAGATGGATGTTTGTATAGCTTTTCTGTCTCTGAGAAAAGGAACTTCCCCTGGGGCTGGGAGGATGGCTGAAGAATTTTATCAGAGGTTCATTGATCCCTTTTCAAGGGCTTTCAGTGATGTCTTGAGT
>VZTY01001900.1:0-106348 GCA_013400935.1 Turnix velox
TTTTTTCCTAGGTGTAGGAATAGCAACTTTAATGAAAAGCAATAGAAACCGAGTTTCTGAGAGAAACAGAGTTTGAAATGGAGATTTCTTGGCAGCAGTCCCCCTCCCCTCTGTTTGAGATCCTTAGCACGTGCCAAAGCTTTTCTCTTAACACTTGCCAGGTCTATTGAATGCTGAAGTAACTGTTTAGAACTGAAAATGTCCCAGAACCTTGATCCATGTGAATGGATGGTCCTTGATGTCCTGCATATCTGCCAGAACGGAAATTTTAACAGGAGATTCAGCTTTGGAGTCTTAAAAGTGAAAATTAATCCTGACCTTTTCCTTTCCTTCCCAGTTCTTCCACTTCATCGGGCACGAACAATATGGTTTCTTGTACCCTACAGTACCCACCTTCCTCCCATTAGGAACAGAAGATTTGGCAATCTTCCTGGATGGCCAAGCTCTTCCAGACGTCTCTGGGACACAGTGCACAGTAGAGTTAGGGGCATGTTCCTTGCAGGACAAATATAGCTCACAATGAAATGAGCAGGAACAGAAGTAGTTAACTAATGGCTGTTCCTACATGTGCATGCATGTTATACAAGCAGTAAGTATAATGAAGCCATCCCAGAGAGTGGACTCTGGCAAATGCCTCTTTCCTCATCCTTTTCATGCAGAATCTGCTCCTGAGGTACAGAGACAGGTTAGGGTATTACTGGCAGCATAATTGCAAGCTTTTTATTTCTACCCCAACTGTGTGGGTGCTCCAAAATAAGGATCATAGCACTCTTAGGAGTGTGCTGAGAAGAGTATAGGAAGTCCTGGACCTTGTGGAGGCAGTTGATGGATTCAGAGCCAGTCATGCCAAAGGCTTTCAGCTGTCTAGGAAAGGCAGAACACTTGTACAGTATGGTGAGGGAAGGCAGTCATACAACAGCACCTATATGTTTGGTGTCAAATCCACAAGCTGTAGTAAAATGGCCCCATTTCAACAGGAGAGGTGAAGTGTTCCTTCATGTCAGGTAACATAGTGGTTGGAGATCTCTTCTGGAGGAAGGAAGGTAGGTTTAAAGTCTCTTTGCATAGGAATAGAGCACATCACCTTGCCTCGCATTTGGCCAGAAAATGTCAATCCTTCTCTGAACGTGGATATGGCTTTTTGGTTTTATGTTGAGCTCCATGACACTGAGTTGCATTAGGTGTGCTTGGAGCATACGTAGTGGATCACTGCCCTCAGAATAGGGCCTGTCTAAGTTCTGGATCCCAATGGCACCTATATAATTACATCAAGCCCCTGATTACTTGAATTAGGTTACTGCTGGGATGACCCATTTGGTTTGCAAGCAAGAGCTTGGAGAACTTGCAGGTCCTACAGAAGACCATGTAGTGAATTTATTTATAGATGAGTGTATTTCTAGGGCTGAACAAGTAGATTCTAAATGGCACTTCCAGATTTGGGGGATTTTTGGTATCTCAGTCATCCCTTGGCTCTAGGCCGAAGCCCAGCATAACTGAAGTCCATGAAACTTAAGCTAAGAACAGGAGTGACAGGTTAGCAGTTTGCCTCAATGCATGTGTACTTAAAAAAATGAAATTGGGCATATATATAGGTTAAATCTTTGTGGAGAAAATCTGTGTGAAGAAAATGCCAGACTGTCCTCTCTGACTGTGAAGAGTAAATGTAGCAGTAGCAAGGTGGTGTGATGTGATAGCATTCCCATTCTTTTTCCCCTGTTGAAAGTATACTTTGCAGAGGAACAGGTGAATTAACTTCATTGTGTTTAACTACACTTCAAACTTTAACTTGCCTAGCGTTCAGTGCTGCAACTGTCTTCTTCCCACAGTATGAAAATAGCACACACATCACAGGAGATGAGTCCCTCAATATACATTTTCTGTTACGAAACTCCAGAGGGACATCTGGACTTCAGTAAAGTCAGTAAGAGATGTCCTGGCCTGACCAGATCATCATCTCAAGTGCTCTTGTAAGTCAATTCTAAGTGCAAAGTGCTACAAAGCTCTTCATATTTCTCAAGATACTATAGTGGAGATGACATGTACTTTAAAGTGTTGGATTTATGCAGATTTGCCAAGAGGACAAGGGTACAGAGATAGAGACATTTTAAACTGAAAGGACATGTTCTCACCATATGGACACAGTCACGGTTGTTTAGTCTCTGAATGAGTTCATACTTAGACTTCTCCAGAAGAGAGTATGTGCTAACTATTTCTCCAGGCTAGTTTCTTTTCATGCTACAAATAGTAGTTGTCATCATTTCACCCAACACACAGGTTTCAAGCCACTAGCTTGTCAGAACTAGCTGGAATGGTTTGTGAAAGCTGTCTACCAGGAAGTATTTGCCAGTCTTAGGTCTTTACTGTGGTGCCCTGTGTTCCTCACTTAACCACCTCAAGCAACTTGTTCCTAGTACTGCCTGTTTGAGACTCCTCTGAAGGCACCCAATGCTATTAGTGGTAGAGGGGACCCAGACACTTAACTCTGACTATAGTATCTTCCATACATGTTAAAATTTGGATTTGTTGAAAATAAATGAAAAATTGCTCGTTTTGGGTCCAAAAAGGAGTAATTAGTACTTCAAGGATTTCTTAGATTAACCTAAAATTACTTAATTTATTATGGATAGTCATGTTAGTTTTAATTTTGTCATGTATTTGGCTGAAAGGTGCAATATTACCTCTGGGCCATCTTCACTTCATGGCACAGGTTGCTCAGGGAGATTGTGGTGCCTCCATTCTTAGAGATACTCAAAAGTGAATTAATGTGGTCTTGGGTGGCATGTGCTGGGTGTCCTGAACAGAGAGATTGGACAAGATGACTCCAAGAAGAGGATGGACTGGGTTGTCCTTACCTGACCAGATCTTTGTCTCAAATGAATTCAGGTGCTCTTCTCAGTCCTTTTAGCCCAAACCAGCACAATGCTGGTTCTGCTGCTGGTTTGCAGAACTTGACTTGGATCAGCAGCTGTTTCTTCCCTTCATGGACCATCCAGAGTTCTTTTTCCCCAGATAACTTTTTGCTTGTACTTTGCTGCTAAAAATAAGCAACAGAGAACAGAGTAAAAAGACCTCTGAATGCTACTTTGAGTGCTAGCCTTTGAGTGGCTAGCTAGAGAAGGCTTATTTGATTTGACTCACAAAGTTCAGGTTCAGGGTTTTTTTGCAGGCTCCCATAATTTCACAGAAAAATTAATGAAGGAAAAATAATTACTTTTAAGATCATCTGGTTCCTTAACATAGCCAAATCCTTACAGAATTTTATGGGATAAAGAAAAAACAATGCTAGCCTTAGAGTTTTGTCTTTGCTTGATTTCAAAGATTAACCACATAAATGTGGAGCATGTATGTGCTTCTCAAAACAGGTCACAAAAAGCTTCTACATAATAGAGATTTTCCAGCAGCCTGAATACACAGACTGCTACTGGATTTTCCTCAGTTTTTCTTCTTTTTGTGGTAAACTGTAATACTGATTTATAATGATCCTTATTATTATCTTAAATTATCCTAAAAATCCATAATTACATTAACTTGTGGTGTGATTCACTTTCTGCCTCAGTCACATCTGTAAATGTATGGATCTTGACTATATTGGTCAATAAGCTCTTCAGCAGGGACTGTTTCAGAAATATCTTTGTAGCTCTAGAGTGCTTTCTAGCACCACTACTTGCACAGGATCCCAGGTTCCTGCCTTAACTGGCAGTTCTTTATTCTTGCTTACCAGTCTTCCCACAAAGGCTGCACGGACATTCCAGTTGTGTGCAGCATGTGAGGCGTCTATCTCATTTGTCTACTAACTGAGAAGATGTAGTGATGAAGCCTGTCATAAGCTCGAGTGCTAGGAAGAAAAGCCATTCATAGAAGATCATGTCACCGCAATTTTGGGCTTTTGAAACATCTGTCAGGTACAATTTCTACCAAGTAATGTCAAGCCACTCTTTAGCTCCATCACTTTCTAGTTCAATATAATACTACACTCTGTGAGCTCTGGGTGAACTGCGATTCTCTGAGTGAATATATGCCCAATTAAAAATAAACTGACAGTCGCATTTCACAGGAAACAATTCTATTTCAAACACCAGGTGTCACTGCAGTATACTCCTGATGGCATACCCAGCTCCCATTAGGTTAAAGATTTACTTCCAAGTGATGTCAAAGATCAGTGGAGAACAAAGATGCTCGCACTTTCTGTTCCCAAGTGTGAGCCTGCAGCTGCATGATTAGCCAGCATCTGAGAACATTGTTCAATTTTTCAACCCATCACATCATAGTTCTGCATAGTTCAACCTCAAACCTGAAGCTAGACATTGTAATAGAGCTATTTTGCTGGTGACAGCAATTGTTTGGAATGAAGAATGGAAAAAATGAATTAGTATCTGTAGTGCAATTCTCTTGATAATAATAATGCATAGATTTTTCAGGAGAGCAGCCCATATTGGGTAAGATGCAGGAAGTTACTTCATAAAAACATGATATGATTACATAGTTTGCAGCTTCTTGGTTCAGTAAAAAGCAATCTTTTAAACTATCAGATCCTGAATTATTTTTCATGTGCAATTTTCCTTATTTTTACAAGTCCTCTATTTGACCTATAACCTTTTATATTTCAGTGTTAAAGTATGCTTACCCAGATTAAACATTAAGAGCCCTGACATTAAACAGATAGTACTTGCCTTCACCAGTCTAATTTTCAGCTTCCTTTGCTCAGCGTAAGTAATCTATGGTTGCCCTGTGAATTTTCCATAAATCTGTTCATCGGTAACTGCTTGGTATTAAATGGATAAAGCTGCTCTGCTCTTATCTTAAATTAGATAATGAGGAGAAAGGTGCCACTCATGGAGAATGCAAGTTCTAGCAGACGAGATAGTGCTTCAGCCATGTGCTCTGGTGTACAAAGCAGCCTTGTTCCAGTGGCACACTTAAAATATTTCCTTCCGTGAGATTTACATGCACAAGCTGCTGTATGTATCCAGCTGTGGTCCTAATTCAGCTGCCTCTGTAATGTTTCAGGATGTTTCAGAGAGCACCTTTTGCAAAGATAAAGGAATTGAATGCCATGGGAATTTCAGAAGATAATCCATAAGTCTGGTAATTGCAGCCCTTGAAAAAACGCTGAAAGCTGCACAACTTAAAAAGGCTCAGAGCCAATATTCTTACCTGCATTAAGGGCACAGTGCTACTTTATTTATGGGACTTTCTGCTTTAGTCCGGAGACAACTTAAGAGTTGGTGCTGTTGTGTGAATGCTTGAATCTTGACAGGATTATGGCTTGCGGAGGAGTAAGGTGCTATATAAGACAAAGAAGACTTACCAGTTCTCGTCAGATAATGAAATCAGCACAAAATGCCTGGAACAAACAATATTCTATCAAATAATGCAGATTTTCGGATCTGCAGGTGGAAGGGACTATGAGGTCTGAGTAAACTATTTTAAAGAAAACAACAAAAAGAGGCACAAGTTAAGAAAAAAACCCAAAACACAAAAAAACTCAAAAGGCAATGTGTATTTATTGTGTTTTATTCTGTCTGGCTATTGAATTTATATATATATTTCAATACAATGAATTTTGGCAGGATTCTTGAATTAAACTCATTTCATTGCAATGTCACATGTTTCCCATTTGACATAATTTACATGAATTTCTAATAAATTGTAATGTTATTTTCAAATATATTAACCAGAGAAAATGTCAGAGCCTCTTTTAAAAGCTTTCAGAGAATAGAGTACAGAATCTTAAGATTTTTTTTTCTGTATATAAACAAATAAATATTAGGATACTTCTGTACATAAATAAAACCTGTATTTTATATTATTGACCTATGTCTGTCCTTTTCAATAACTGCCTTTTATGTTCCTATCACATTTTTTCCCCCTGAAATATTTACATAAAAGTTGTCTACATTTACAGTAATTAACCATAATTACCTACTGTGCTTTCAGCAGCCAAAAGCTGAGTTGGCTGGAAACATCAGATGTAGATCCTTGGAATAATGGTGTGACTGAATTGCATCAACTCATGTATACTGCTACACACGGTGAGAGGAGTTCCATGGCATTTATCAATTTACAAAATGCAACTCAGTGTTGCATCTGAACTGCTCTATCAGAGCAGACTGCAATTACAGTCAAGATACAATTTATGGAACATACAATCTGCAAAACTACAGCTTTTCAGTGTCTGCAGTGGAGTTAATAAAACTATATTGATTCCATATAGGTAGCAAGCCAAATAACCCACCACACAGCAAACAAGCCTCAGCAGTGCCACCTTGGAAGTCTGCATGCACTGACTCCAGATTTATATGGCACAGTCATCTCTTCAAACTGCTCTCACTGCCTGCACACCTGAACTACAGCTGTGTATTCGACTATATCCACACTCAGGTAGCCAAACCCATTTCTAATCCTCACTTTTCAGAAGCTCATACTGGTTTGAGGATGTTTTGCAGTTCTCTGTCAGTGACTGGAGAATCAAATGGTTGTCCAGAAAACATAGTTTGATGGTAGAACATTGTGTAAGAGAACATTACTGGAAAAACACTCCAAGAAGAAACATTTTTTTCCATCATAAAACAATGGATAAAACAAATGAAGGTGTCTGTAATTACAATATCCAATATGTTCTAAGAATGCAGTGTTCCATATACACAACAATTTTATACAGAAATTCCTATAGCACCCTATTTAAAGTGACTCCTACTGGGGCATGGTTTTAATTATAGCCATTAGAGACAATTATCCATATACCAGACTATTTTTTGTTGTTCCTATGGAAGTCCTATCAATTCACTTACATAAATTAAAGAACATTTGTCCTACTGAAAGCACAAACAAAAATACCCAGCACCAAACCAATCTCCTCTAAACTCACAGGGTCCAGTCCTACACTCTAGTCTCATGCTAATAATTCTACATAAATAAACCAAGCCAAATGTTTGTGGATTTGTTGGTTTTTTTTTTTTTTTCACTGAAGTCCATCTGTCCAAGTCCAAGTCTGCACATAGGGCATCTACATTTGCCTGTTTTGGGTTTATGACAGAAGAAACCCGAGTATTTAGAATTTATTTATTAATTTAATTTCTGTTAATATAGAAGCTTGATAAAAGATCACCAAACTGCATCATGGTGGAGCAGAGAGAACTTGCCCCTGCCTCTTTGGGCATAGGGAATACTGAAAAGAATAAATAATTCCATCTGTCTCCTGTGAGACTGTTAGCATCTCATGCCTTAACTGTAAAATTCTCTACTGTGAAAATCCTTCTAAGCAGGTAATCTCTGACATGAGTGAAGTGCAAATGAAATTTAGCAATTGTTCCTTTTACCTTTCTCTTCCTACCTGTTGCCAGAGGGTCTACCTGTCTTGCCCCAATAGGAAATGCTCTTTTCCGGGTTTGCAAGTGAACTCAGCAAACATTCTTCTAGAAAAAAACTTGTCAGACTGAAGAGAAGCAGCTCACATCCCCCTTTTGCTAAAAGTGTCAGGACTGTGATGCAAAGGGCCATTCCTAAGTAGTCATCACCACAGAGATGACTCTGTGGGAAGGTGGTACCAGATGGTACCTCAGGAGCCACTAGAATGATCCAGATACTCATTCAATGACTTGTCTTCTTGTGGTTCTGAGGAGACTGGCTATATGACTATTCTCAAATAGCCTCTGAGGTAAAGATCAAATTCCAGTATCTTCAGACAGGTGAGAAAGAAGGTTCTTGTGCTCTTTGATTTTTTGTTTGTTTGTTTGTTTGCTTGTTTAACTTACATATTTAAACATTGTACCATTTCACCTCTTTCATACCTCTTTCCATGTCAGTTGAGTGCTTACACTTGCCTTGAAAGAAAGCAAAGATATCCACAGACGTCTAGGCTCCTAAATCTCACAGGCACACTTAAAAGGTCCCGTTCAGAAGTGTTATTGTGGTGCAGTTTCTGTGCAGTTGCCATATTTCATCAAGGACAAAAGAGATACTCAGATGGTGCCAGCTGGACATATTCCATACATGAGGGAATAATCCAAATGCAATATTTGTTGAAAGTTATATTTGAGAGTCTCCTCATAGACGTTAGGAACAACAGCACTATCTTCTCTTCTTCTTTTTTTTTTCTTAAAGTAGTAAGATTTATAAAGATTAAAACCCCCTCCCCAGTATTACAAGATTAAGATGACAAGATTTGGCAACATTGTCTTGTGGTCAACAGGAGGCATTCTGACATCTCCAATGAAGCATTTTGAAGTCTAGTGATACTTAGATAGTTTGTAAATTATCTAAGCAGATTCCTGCATCATCTGAACTGCAAGAACTAACATAACTGCCCTCTATGAACTGAACAAAGAATCTCATAACTTTTGTAACAAACGTGCTAGTTAAAATCAGACAATGAATTTGCAGAGATGGAAACCTTGTCAAATTGCACTATTTTGACAATAAAGGAACATCACAAATGAAAGCAAATCTTTAGGAATGTGTATGGCGAGGGAGTGCCACATACAGGAGACAAGTTGCCATGCAGTAACAGTGAGCATCTTTTACCTTTTTGGAAGCATCTTTATTTTTAGGCACTTTGCTGTCATGTTTGCAGTGACTGTCCCTGTGGCCAGTTTGGAACCCACGATTTCCAGAAACAAAACTTCACAGCTTCAAAAAACAGAATCATAAGTCTTACATCATCGATAGACTGTGCACAGACCAATGGGTATGCTATACAAAGGTAATTCATGTGTTTGCTGTGGAAAAGGGGGTGCCAGAGTTAGGTCTGTGAGCAGGATGGACCAAGCAAAGCATTAAATTGTCCTATTGATTCGGTTGACACCACCTGAGCTGGATCATTTAGAATTAGCTTAAATATGTCTACGTTGTGTAGATACTCTTGCTCACCTCTGGATTACATGTCACTTACTTAGAAGTAAGTTACTTGTGCGTAACTTACAAGTGTTATCAATTAATCAATGTGAGCCTTGTATTACAAATAAGCTTCTATCTTGCTGTTGTCCACAGGAAAGCAACAGTGTCTGCTGTATGTGAAACCCTAATGTACTCCTGGGAAATTACCACATACTTTCGTTGTTCAATACTTTTTGTAAGCTTGGGGTCTTTAATAGTGGTTCAACCAAAGGGGGCTTTCCATCCTTTAAGAAAGGGAACCCTCTGTTTTTATCTGTGTGATGTTCCATCCATGGCATTTGTTGCTAGCCAGCAAGGCATACAAGAATACTTCATTTTTTGAGATTTTGCTCTTTTTTTGAGGCTGAAATCTGTACTGGCAATGTCTTCAGCCACAACCATCCTAAAAAGAGATGCTACAAATCAACTTCAGCACCTGGGTATGAAATCATGTTCATAGCAATTATGCTTCCCTGCAGGAAGACACATGTTCTCCAAAGAGTCCTGTCCCTGCACATCACCACACTCCTCCACAGAAGCATCTGTCAGGCTGAGCTTCTTTCTGCTTTCTCTTATTTTGCAGTAGACTACACACACCAACTTATTTGTGAGGCACATAGCACAGCCTTATTCAGGCATGTTTCTACCTCAATTAAGTAACTCGTCTGAAATAATTGGTAATTAGTCTAACAGCAAATCCCCCTCACTGGAGTGTGGCTCAAATTAAAATTTTTGTAGCAGAAACAGATTTATTACAGTCATATTGCAAACAAATGTATATGGGCAATGGGACAGTGAAAATTGTCCCTGAGCAGGGCAATGTGATGTTTCCAGTCCCACAGCACACAGATAAGCATCATGTCTCTGAACTGCTTTCAAGCCAAGATCTGAAGAGCTGCTTTTAAACACCTGTGTTCCAAACTAGGCCTGTTACACTTGAAGACTCCATTCTGGTCGGAGATAGGGCAGCACTTTCAGCCTTTTGTCATCAGAATAACAAAGTTAACACTAAGTTCTGGGAAGTGAGAGCATCACCGCTTTACACATCCACTTTCAGAAAGCACATTGAAACTATGTGTCCAGCATCTTATAAAAGCACCATTGAAAGGTTGAGAGCACCATATATATAGAATTGTGATCAAGACAGCAGACAGGGGAAGCACAGAGTCCAGCAGAATCCCTGCAGGATGGATTCCCTGAAGGCACAAGAGATGAGGGCCTTGAGAACGAGGCAGCTAGTCCTCAGCCAGTTGCTGCTGTGGGGATGGTCTGGCTCAAGGTGATACCAATCCCCACACCTACTCATCCCTCACCTCACCAATCCTGCCATACGTAAGCAAGCCTGCAATTGGTATTAACAGAGACTAAAGCAACTAATAGTTCACAGCTGGCATAGACAAAGACCACCAACTCCCTGAATACTCACTGTTGAAAAATGTAGGTTCTTCAAAAGAAGATTGATGATTCTTATTGCAGAGCTGAGTCATCACAGCTACATTAATGGGATTTTACAGGATATTTGTGAGAGAAGAGACTATTGCTATTGTAGGGCTAATTGAGGTCCAATACATTTGATGTGTCTCTATAATGCTGTTTCCAGTGTAGGCAAGTAAGTGGTGTGTTGTCCCTTTGCGTGAGTTGAAGAAACAGCATGGAGAAGAGTATGGAAGTGCTAGCTACTTAGTAAAAAAGGCACTGTAAGTGAACTGACTGGTAATTAGGTACATGCCTGTGCTACAGATATCTGCAAAGGATCTAGTTCTATGATGGAGAAGGCAATTCTATACTCATCAAGGTAGAAAGGGGTGACTGGTTTATGTGTGGGGCACTGGTTTAGGTTTGTGGTGAGAACAACTCCCACAGAAGACACAGGTACATGGAAGAGACGGCCAAACTGCAGTTAGGATTTCTACTGATTCCCATAAAGGAAATCAGAAAAGACCTTTTCAGTAGTGCAGTTACACATGTGTTACAGCATGTCTCAGCCCTACTGTGGCAATTTGATGTGAAATCTTACTATATAGCTGTGCCAAAAAATGAACACAAAGAAACAGACTGTGAGGCTTCGCCAGGAAAGATTGCCAGGTAGCAAATATTTCATTTTGCATGTTGATGTTTTGTTTAGGGATATGATGAAAGAGGAAAAAATAGCAATCAGGAGACAAGCAGAAGAGATTCCCTTTTCTTTACAGTCATTATAAACTGTTTGGGGATTACTACTGGATAAATCTTTCAACCCAATATATTGGTGAAGAGGAAGAACTGGCAACAGCCATAGAGGAAGAAGTTTTACTTCTGGAAAGAGGGATCTAAACAGAAGTTGATTCTTTCTTTGTCAAGAGATGTAATTGTTCACTGAAAACCCTTGGACCACATTCTAAAGCAATTTTATTTAGCATTAGACTATATAACAGAGATTGGAGGGGAGTTGTGGACTCCCTTGGCATCCTTGTTCAGGAGAGTAAATAATTTTTTGCAGCTGTCAAGAGTTCAGCATGCAGGAAGTCTCAGTGGCTGAGGGCCAGTACACATCCCACAGGCAAGAATTCAAAATCTAAGCTTCTTTCCCATCAGGCTGAGCATCTGGTGGACAACGACAAGGTTCTGACCAGTATGACGGTTGTTTAAATGGGAATGAATGTGCTGGTCCTAGAGGACTACAGATATGGAACCAGCTGTTGATTTGAGGCTGCATGAAGCAAGTTAAAAGGAAAAAAAAAAGAGATGGTGAGGGATTTCACTGTGAAAAAGGGAAGTCTGCAGGTCTCAAGGAGCAGATGTCAGAATGGGAAAAAGAAATGAAGAAAGGAGTTGAGCTTTGTGTCCCTTCCTCCAAATTAACACTTGATCTTGCTCTGAAAGAGCACTAAGTGCAACTGGGCAACCTTCTTCCTCCCTTTGACTTGCTGATCTTGATGGGGGCACTTCTTGAGTGATGTCTGATTTTTTTTCTTTTGCACCTTAAAATTTTACAGTATCAAAAGTTCCGTCTTACTCATTGCCACTGTTAACTGGCATGATCTCTTATCTTTAAACTGGTCTTGAAATTGAATCTGGTGAACCTGAGAAACCTCCTGTTGTTACTGTTTCTCCAGAAACAGTCATCCATGTAATGAGTAAGCCAATCCTGAAAGGTAACAATATCTTGAGATGTATTTGGAAATTTCAGGAGTTGAGGTATGTCTGCCTCTAAGGTGCAGGAGTCAAGCTGGGGGCTACATTTATAAACCTGTACCCCAAGCAAGGAACAGACAGTAAACACAGAGCTAAAGACTTAGGAAATTCTCCAGACTTAGCACAACAGATCTTCTGAAACATGGTGCATCTTATCTTTGGCCATAAAGAGTGTGAAGTAGAAATAGAGAACAGTCAAAGGTGAACTTCACAAATTTACATTCAAGGGAACAGAAAGAGAAACATTTTTTGAGGGAAATACTCCAGAAAGGAAGACCAAAGTCAGCTTTAAAAAGCACTGCAGTGAAGTGGAAGCAAAGGGTTTGCTGCAGCTGTGGAAGCATGGCAGCATAGTCAAGAACAAGATGGATATATACAGGTCTGACCTGCATCTCCTCAAAGGAAGGGAGTTACAGATCAAGTGTAGGGCACTGCCTGTCACATGAAAGTCAGGCTCCATAAAGTTTGAATTGCCCCATGCTTGCCTGCACACTTAGACTGCTCCTCAGAGCTGCACTACTTACAGGCAAAGCCCATGAATCAGTGTGCTTCTTTCATTTATGAAGTTATTCCAAATAAATGTGTGTAACCAGATCTGTGGTTTCCTCTTTAAAATACCAAGTAATGTTGAGTGCTGCACAGTTATGTAAAAAGATGTCAGGCTGGTACACCAGAACCTGGTACCAATGGAGGTGAAGCTAAACCTGTTTTGCCTACTGTGGAATAAGCCCACCTCAGTTTATGTAGAGTTTATTTCAAATTAAAAATAAACTACTCTTCAAGCACATGCCATATGCTACATATGGGAATGTTTTTGATTGTTACCAAGTCTGGACTATAATTTATACTTGTGTCCACATTACATGTGTCTGTTTATATACAGATGTGTATCACAATGTAAGTTCTCTCCTGTGGGACTATTCTTGTATAATTGTACTATTCATTGTACTATTCTCAAAGAAAACTGAAGCATCAACCCATTACCTACTTATTTCATTGAGGCACTGTACTTAGTTTTTAATAGTAACAGAATAACTTGGTATCCTTGGAAAGCCAGTGGCTTTCAAACTGTTTATGAGAGCCCCAAGGAGCTCTTGGTTGCACTCCTTCTGCTTTAAGAAGAGAAAGAAGGGCCAGTGGTGATCTCAGACTAAATACCACTTTCTCATCTGTCTCTTTTTTTGCCCTTTGGCAGTGCTCTTCTTACATAAACTTCATTATTTTGAGCTTAAAAACAGCAAGGCATATTCTACATCCCTGCTTAAGAAGATGAAAAAAAAACCCAAACCAAAAAACCCATTGTTCATTTACATACTTCTGAAATAGAAAAAAAAAAGAAAACCCAGAGAAAGAGTGGGATTCCTCCTTTTACATCCTTTTACATAAATCACCAAGTTAATTTAAGAAAACTTAAAGATGTACGTTGTAAAAATAAAAAATACGTTGTAAAAATAAAAAAAAATAAAAAATACCCAACACAGTACATAAATTTTCCTATGTAATAAACTAGAGAAATGTGAAAATATTTAAAGTCTTAAAAAAGGGTAAAATTCTGCATAAAACAAATAAATGCTATTAAGGTTAGATTTAACATCATGCCAGTGATGCACAACTTTTTGCAACATGACATTTGTCTGGGGGGGGTGTGTATGTGTAAATACACGTGTGCACAGGAGGGGAACAGAGCAAGAACTGCCTTTTTAAAGTGGTATTTAACAAATAATCAAGCAAAAAACCTACAGATACCAGTACACATTACAAACTTTCCAAGTCACATTCTACAGCCCTTGGCATTAAAAAAAAACCAAAAAAGAAAAAGCTGATGGAATTAATTCCAAGTACATTTGGAGCAGGTCCCTGGTGAAGTACGGTGGTTGGATCTTTAGTTGCAAGGGACATGGTCAGAACTCCCCAAAAGGCAGCACACCTTCCCCAGCACTGTAGAGTAAGTCTGAGTTGAGGTATGATGATCCGCGATGATTTGCACAACCTTTTGGGTGCTCAAACTTGAGTGTAAAACGACAGTTGAGAAACACTTTGAAGCAAATCACATAAAATAATCTCTCAGTATGAAAAGCTAGCTTTGCCTGAAGGCTGTCTTTTTGGTATGTATTCCTGTTAGGATGACAAGCATGGCACTCCTTCCCAAATTCTGGTCACCTTGGAGGTGATGATTAAGAAGCCTTTATGTTGATCTGGTCATCATTCTGACCTAATGTACCATTCCCCGTTATCTGTGAGCCTCCTTCCACCACCAGGAATAACCTAGTGGGTATCACACCCTGGCTGAAACGTATGCTACTTCACAGCTTTTGTTCTCCCCTTAGCTTTGTTCCTCAGGAGGAGAAGCATTTCTCTCTCCTGGTTTCACATGTTCCTTTGAAAATAGCAGTGGAGAAACCTGCCCTGCCACAACAGTTAAAGTCTGGTGAACTCCCTGTGGTGCTGCAAGTCCCCTATGCTCTCATAGTCATTCTCTCCTGAGAGAGCAATGTGGTTTGTGTTAGGCACAGACAAAGTCCTGTCTTCCTCGTGGCTTACAGACTGGATTGCTTCATAATCAGGCTCCAGCTCCCCGTTGGGTCTGTCTGCTAACTGAGGCACAGTGGTAGCATTGAGGGTGTTTTCAAAGTCCTTCACGCTTGCGTAGAGGCCACTGCAAACGGATGGGGACCTCTGCGATGCAATTTCTTCAATACAGGTGTAAGGAGAATCCAGTGCCTTCATGGCCTGTCCCGGCTTACTCACTGATGAGTACATGGCAGAAATCTGGGAAAAGGAGATACCTGCTGAGTATTTAAGCGTGTTTTCCAGTCTGCAGCCCTTCTATTCAAGAAAAGTTACTCAAGAATTGACAGGAACTTCTCAATAAAACATACCCTTTCTGAGGAAAAAGAAAGGATTTCTTACAAATCCGTTCTTCTCTGGCATGCATTTATAAACTGATTTTATTTCAAAAAAGAATGCTTTGCAAATGTAAAAAAAATCCTTGAATATAAATCCACTTCAGGCAAATTAAGCCTGTGACAAAAGGTAATGGCTTTGTGAGCAGGAGCTCTTGCAGGTTTTGCTATGGTCCTGGAGGCAGGGCTCAATGGGAGACAGGCATTAAGGGGAGGATCAGGATTAGCTACTGTAATGTAGGAGAAGGATGCTGTCTGATCCTTGAGGTTTTAAAGAATATTATTATTATGTATAAATGGTTACTTAAATGGTAGTGGTTACTTTTCTGAAAACATCCCAAAAGGAGAGTACTCATTTGTCATATTCATAGGCAGGACCAAGGAAGCACCAAATCATGTGAAATGAACATTAAAAATCAGGACATAAATTACTCATGTCAGAAAACAGTCAGTGCTCATCTTGCCCATGTGCACAGATGTCCCTCTTCTCAGAGCTCTCTGGGGCTGGCGCTGAGCACAGGGAGGCACTTATGCTTCCCTCCCTCAGTCCAAGGGAATACTACCTGCACAGAGTTGAAATTCCCTGCCTTGCTTCTTTGGTACCTAATACTGCAATTGCAACATAGCTCTTTTGTTATTTAAAGTCTTGCCCAAGCATGCAAGGCCACTCTGGATTTGTGTCAATTCAATCAGAGTATTAGATTGGAACAAAATTAATGGTAATTAAGCAACACTGATGCAGATTGCAGATGAACCAAATTGCTTCTGTAAATTGTTTGTTTGCTGTGGTGTTTTTTTTTTTAATTAAATTAAGAGATATCCAATCACAGAGGGCAATACTTCTCACCTTTTATTGATTTCAGCCAACCAACTAAACAATGGCTTTTCTGCTCAGCCATACCTCAACTCTCTCCAGCATTAAATTACCTGAATCCAGATCAAGGATCGATTTATTCATTAGTAACTGGGAGAGCCTCTCCCAGCAGAAAGCATTAGCTTACACAGCTTATTGCCAGGTTTGTTTTTACTTTTATTTCCAGAGAAATTATTTATAAATATAAATTTCATGGGTGTAATGGAGATGATCACAAGCAACTTAATATCTGCTTAGCTTTTCTCCCTTTGTTTCCATCTCCTCAGTTTATTTGAGCAACAGTCATTTTAAGGGACAGTTTATGTTCTAGTGCTTTTATCGTGCTTCCGTTTATTTCCCAGAGCCCCAAACACTTTGTTGCATGGGGAAGGTGGAGTGTGCTTCAAAAGGCAGCTGATTATTATTCTTAAGTAGAGCTCATCAGCCAAATCAAGAAGCTGCCATAATGATCAGCTAATTGTGGCCTCCTGCTATTTCCTGACACCATTTTTTTACCTGATACAGGCATGTGCTACAATACTTCTGATTTTAGGAATTTGGTAGTACAAATTCTGTGCAGAGAACCTCTGTATTTCATTTTCCCTTCTGACAAATTTCACCTTTCTTAGAATCCTGCTTAGTCATGCAGAGCTTATGTTAATTTCTGCCTGAAACAAGGTCTCTAGTTATTGGATTTTGTGCAAGATACCTACCTCATCTTCGGTAAGGGATGGATCTTCCTCTCGAGACTTGTAAGACACTGAACTAAGCCTCTGTAAAAAAGGAAGCAAAAAATGAAGAAAAAAAAAGTCTCATTACCAGTCAACAGCGTAAAACCTATAATAAAACCCTCCCATTACAATCAATACATTACATTTTATGGTCATTTGCTCACTAGTTCCATTTTACATAGCTAATATCCCTAATACCCACTCTGGTAGTAACAGCCCTGAGGTTAGTAGTGCTTTTTAATGTATCTGCTCTTGTCCTGACCTCAAAAGGGTAAAAATAATGTAATGGTTGAAACAAACTCCTTTCTGCTGTAACCCCCGTTGCACTTCTAATGAAGCAAGAGTAAGTCTGTAAAGGCTTTTGAACAATTGAAAGTCAGCTGCTGTGATATACTAGTTGTCCTTCTATGTGATTTCCCAGTAAGTTTTCAGGTTACAGAAGAGCAATTCTTAACTGGTACCTTCCTGATAGCTGTTACCCCTCATTCAGTGGATCCTGGAAGTGCTGAAAGGATGGTGCAATGTCCTGCTTCTCCATGCAATGCAGTAGCTGTGCAGAGGTGCCAAATAATCACTTATACCACCAGCATGGAAAAGACCTGTTGCAACCCATCCTGAGATGAGCAGCTCAACCTTCAAAGCTCAACCCCAAAACACCCAGTTCACATAGCAAAGTTGTTAAAGGTTAGAGGGTTTGGTTTAGTATCAAGTCTACCTTCAAGCATGTGAAGTGTGTTGACATTAGGTCATGAAACATGGGAGAAAAGCATTCTGTGCTTACGAAAAATGCCCGAGGACCTTCATAGGAAGGAGGACCCGGGCTGCCTCAGAGCAGCTGTATGATACCTCCCACTGTAGGGTGAGAAGGCTTTGCTACACTCCTGATCCACAGTTATTCAAGGGGAGCCTTTCAGCACTGTTTTCAACAGGATGTAATTAGGAATTGCATGCAAATTTTCCACTTGAAAGACTTCAGACATTCTCCAGTGCAGACCAAGGTGGAGCAATAGAGCTATTTTTAGCACAGTAAAAAAATACTAGGCACATACTAGACGCACAAGACTTTTTTTTCTCCATAGAGCCTCATTACAACAGTTGCTTTCCTACTTTCATTCTTCATGGTGTTTTTACTTCTGGTAAATATCAAGTTTCAATCTCCAGGGGCACATCTGATGAAGATCCTGAACTGAAGCACACTGAGGTCTCCTTGCTGCTTCCCAGGGGGGATTTCCTCTCCCCTAACAATCCCTTTGCTCCTTTTTTACCCTCTGCAGAATGCAGTCTTTCTCCTGGGGTTTGTGTACTCACCAAAAAAAAAAAAAATAAAAAGGGAAAAGACAAAGTTAAACATATTTTGTCCTGTTATTATTTCTTTAGATCTGTTTCACTACAGTAGCTCAGTTTAGGCTCTTACTTGCGGGATATTTTTTGTGCTGAGGACTAAGTAACTAATTTCATCCTCACACATTGAAACAAACACATGCTTGCAAGATTCTTCAGTGAAGTTATTTTCTGTTACCAGCGTGGCCATAAGCACCACGTGGCAGGAGCCCTTCTACAGTTTCTCACTGAAGTATTGACAAATACCCCAGGCTGTTGGCAATCCTGAACTAGTTTCCCTGGGACCTAGTTCTGTCTTCTAAATGTGAAACCTGTGACACATCAGTTTTCAAAGGATATTATCATCTTGGAAATTGAAAAAAAACCCTTGCTCTTAAACATCTTGTACCTAGCAATATTATAAATTATGCTCGAAACCTCAGCAGCAGCAAAGCAAACAGCATGTGTCCCTATTTGCCTTCTCCTGCCCTTTTCTTCCTCGACAGCACTTGATTTTTTTGCTCTTTGGCTCAGCTGCTGCTACTGACTAGGGCACCAGAACAAGGCAACCATTCTCCTCTGGTGTATTTCTAAGAGACTCTTTGCCCATCCTCAAGCTGCCCAAGTCAGAAATCAGATGGCAGCAGCCAAGTGCACACACATTTCTACCAGTGATCACTCTGGAAAGATGGGTGAAAAAGAAGATTCATCCTTTTTTTTTTTAATTAAAAAGGAAAAGCTAAAAAGCTATTCTGCTTCTCCAGTTTTATTAGAAGAACTATACCCAAGTGCTATTAACAATGTCTTTCTTCACCAAAATCTCCCAGGTCTTCCAAAGAATTTGGCTGGGTCACAGCCAAATTAATTACCTGTTTTAGGCAGGTAATTAATTTTCACCCATTTATTGCATGTCTGGCTCTTGAAAGGATCCTTTATCCTTTTCATGATGTTACATACTAGAACAATCTCTGTCTTGGTCCACCTATCCCTTTTCCAAATGACTGTGCTTTAGGAACTGGTGTGGGCTGGGGATCATCCCAGCCAGCCTCTTCCACTGGGCAGGCCTGACAGCCTGGGGATTGTCTCTTCTCCGTCTGTTGGATGCTCTCCCTGACAGTCCCTTCTTGGTGCTCCACTAAAGCAAAGACTAATTGTAGTGAGAGATGTCTGCATGACTTAATACCCAACCTCCCTCTCAGGGTCAGGGGAGAAGGCTGAAAAGTTTGGGATAGCAATGTCAAGTTAAATAAGACAGCTAAGGAGTCTCACAAGAGAAGAAAGAGAAAGTGTGACACCTATACAGGCTGTTTAACTAAAAGAGTTATCAATATAACTACATTTCTATAAACATCTTGGTTTTGGTTGCCACACTGGAAAAAAAACAGGCATTGCTCTGCATTGTTTGAAGCAACAAAACAGAGGGGAGAATTATCATCATCATAACAGAGAAATCCTGCCACCACCTCCCCACACAATACCAGCAATAATGACATATATATTCCATCAATTACCATTTCCAACCCTGCTGCAGCTGTAGCTCTCAAGGACAGGCCAGGCACATGCTTCAATGCATAATGCATGTTCCAAGCAGAGACATGGGAATGATCCAAAGCTTTAACTCAGGATGGCTTTAGCTTTGAATACATTTTAATTAGACAAACACCTTTTTTTCGCCCCCAGCACTTAGGGGACTGCATGTGTAATTTCTTGATTAGTCCTTCAAAATCCGAACCATTTTAATCAATTCCCATTCCTTGCAGTTACCAACACTCTGTACATGGTGTGCTGGGGAGCTACAGAGCAGCAAATGCCCTTCCTTTGTATAAGTGCCTAGGAAATACAATGATTTTCTGCAAGTCTTTTCACACCTGGTAGGAAAAATGTCACTCTTGAGGAAAGCTGTTTCTCCAACAGTTTAATTAGAAGTTACATATGGCCAGAGTTTGGGGGGAGGGGAGTGCTGGTGGATTATTTTTGACAATGACATCTTATTTTTTTACTTAATGAGCTTGTTAATTTTAAGAAGAATCCAGATAAACACTTTTTATATTCTGAGTAGTCTTAATTTTATTCATTTCAACTCCACTGTGCTTTACAGGTGGAATGATTAGTCAGTTATTTAGTAAGCTATTTTTATGTTCTCTGCCTGGATTACCAAAATGTTTCAAATAAGAGAACAACCAGAAACAAATAACAATACCTCAGCTCTGCTATGACTTCTCACGTAAACTTTTACACTGAAATGTCATATCAGATCTTAAGTGCCTTTTTGGAAATTTTCATCAATACCTGATATTTTTGATGACTCAGATGCCAAAATTATATTAACTTGCTAAAATCACAGTTCTTTCATTCACAATTAATAATAACTAGTTCTGAGTGATGCAAACTCAACAATTTGTGTAAACTTTGTGCAATGATTTGAAAGCATTCTTAAAATCAATTCTGGTTAAAAACTAAAAATGGGAAAACAACCTATTGAAAATGTCATTATGCTCTTTTCCAAGGAGTTCACCACAACTTGTTCCTAGACTGTGAGAAAGAATAAGTTGCTGAGAAAACACAAATTCTGGCCATGATTAAAGCAGGTAGAAACCCATTACTCTGCTTATGTGTGACATACAGAATTTGACAAATAGAAAAGCCTTCTAAACAAGACACAGATGCTGACTGAGATCCTGGATGCCTCTTGGAAAAGGAATAATTTCTGGCTAATATTTGAGGGAAGTCGTATGAAGGGCATGCTGCAGCAACCCAAAATGTAAGCTGCAGTTGAGATAGCACATGCCTATAATATAAATTCTATGTTGTACCCCTTCACATTTACATATTTCACAGTCTTGAGTCACCTCAAGTGTTTGATGGGTTTTTTTCACATTTTTTTATTATTAAAAAAAATAAATCATCCTCTCCCACCCATAAGTTCTCAATCATTATTTGGTTGTTAAACAAGCACAAGTATTTGAAGTATTTACCTTCTCTGGTTTACTTGCTCCTTCTGTCACTTCTTCTTCCACTTCTTTTTCTTGCACATTCTCATTTTCATCAAGAAGTTTCATGGGCACTGGAGGGGGAAGCTCATCCTCTACATATGGTGCATTGTCAAGAGGGCTTTCTGAATTAGCACTTTGACGACTCTTTTTATTTCGGTCAACAGATGCATATTCTGCTGATTCAATTCTGCAGTCAGGAATTTGATTCTGACCTTCAGAAACCATCAGTGAAGCCTTTGATTTATTGTTACAGCTCCCTTCCATGCTGGCTCCTGCTCCAACATCTTTAATTTCCTTCACAGTTTCATACAAACAGTCTTCAACTATGTTCTCCTGAGAGGAACTGTCTTTCAAAACTTCATAAGGTCCTTCCATTCCTAGACCTTGATAGTTTTCTGCATTTCTGGCTGAGATGATGGTTTCCATGGTGGTGTTAGGGGGAATACTGGGTAGTTCCCGGCTCTGGTGGCATTTTATAGACTTTCCAAGACTGTCCTGTGAATCTAGCAAATCAGATATAGATGTCTGTACTTCTTCATAAGGCTGGATACAGGCAGTTGTGCTGTCCTCTGAGAGTACTAGAGAAAATTATACAGAAGAATTTAAAACAAAAGCAATTTGGCTCAGTTTGGTTCTCTACATCACTTTGGATCTGTGTCTCAATGGAAAGGATAAAAGACATGAATTCTTGGAAATGTCTAGTGGTCATCATGCTTTTTGTTTATCACAGAATGATAGGAGTTGGAAGTGACCTCTGGAGATCATCTAATCCAGCCTCCCTGCACTCTATAGCAGGTTGTACAGGAATGGGTCCAAGTGGGTTTTGAATGTCTCTAGAGACGGTGACTCCACCATCTCTCTGGACAGCCTTTTCTAGTGCTCCTTCACCTTCAAAAAAGTTCCTCCTCGTGTTTAGATGGAACTTCCTGTGTTTAAATCTGTGCCTGTCACCTCTTGTGCTGTCATGAGAAAAGACTGGCCTCATCCTCCTCACCCTGTAAGTATTTACAAGCATTGAGATCCCCCTCAGTCTTCTTTTTTTCCAAACTAAGGAGACACAAGTCCCTCAGCCTTTCCTCATAAGAGAGATGTTTTAGTCTCATAATCATCTTTGTAATCTCCCAAAGTTTCAGTTAAAGATATTTCTGCACTCTAGTCTCACAACATCTTAAATACTCCCAAATCACATTGTATAGCAACAGCATTCACAGTGAGAACATGGGATGGGTGAGTAGGTGCAGATGTGCGTAGATGTTCATACAATCATATAATTGTTTGGGTTGGAAGGGACCTTANACTGTCATGAGAAAAGACTGCCATAGGCAGGGAAACATCCAACTAGATCAGATTGCTCAGTGCCTTGTCCAGCCTGGCCTTAAACACCTCCAGAGAGGGGGCATCCACAACCTCTCTGGACAGCCTGTTCCAGTGTTTCACCATCCTCACTGCAAAGAACTCCTTTCTTAAATCTAGCCCGAATCTACCCTCTTTCAATTTACATCCATTACTGCACAGTGCTCTCAAATGGGCAAGGCTAGTGGGAGACCTCAAACCAATTCCCTTTACAAAAAGCCTTGTTAGATTTTCTTTCCTTCTTCCATTTCCCTGTCCTTAGGAATCAAAAAGTTCTTGCTTTGTCCCTTCCCAGCCCTCTTCTTGTTTAACATGCTGGCCAAATTCTTGTCTGCCACAGTCAGCTTTGCTGCAGGCTACACCAGAAGCTCCTTGCTGGGAGGGTATGCCATACTTCTCTTAGTCTCGCAGCACATAATGTAGGTTGACAACCTACTAACGAGCCAGCCATATGCACAAAAGAGAAGACTAGACTTCAGAAAGTAGTGCTAGGCAGAACATGTTATTTTCAGGCCCCAGAAATGGGGCACGTATCACTGTTTCAAGAGAGGACTGAAATCTATAGGACTTCTCATCTTAACAGTCCATCTGTATAGCATTTACCTACATTCAGGGAAGTATATAACCATGTTTCAGGTAGTATATGGTATGTAACATCACATGGCACCATTTGTTTGAAAGATGACTTCTGAATAGCTTTACTTTCCTTAGTTTCTATGGTACTCTTTCATCAGAATCAGATCATTCTTCCATTTTCCTTAGTGTGTCTGACACGATGACACAAGGAGTTGCCAGAGCCTCAGTACCCTTGATTTGGTGGCTGTCATGGACATTGATTTTTCTTGTGCTCAGAGCATGCAGACCCCCACAGTCAGCACTCATAGGGAGCCACATTCACTGACAGTAAAACTCAGGATGGACCCAGAGATGTGAGAGGGTAATCCCTGTCTGAATGGGAGATTCATTCACTTGGCTCTTCCATACAACTGAGGAGGAATAGGTGGCACAGGAGGAAGTGTCCTATCATGTTCTAGCTCAGACTCAAGGTGTCTTAGTCACCTTGGATGCCTGCAGACTTCCTGAGGAACATCAGGAACCAGCTTGGAGAAAATAGAATGTGTAATGTGTTTTATCCTTCTGGTGCTTGCTCTCAGGGGTTTCTGTGCTGTACAGAGTACTGACATAGACCCCAGAGGGCACCCACACAGTTCAGCTTTGTGGGGGGGAGGAGGGAGAAATAATTAGAACTGAGCAGTTTCACAGATCCACACTTCTGTGGCTTAATGACACAGAAAGTATTGTGTAGATTAGGAGTTGGCATCAATAAACAGATAATAAGAATGTTGGTAGGTTGGGTAAGGGCAAAAAAAACCCAACACCAACATTTGGTGTTCCTTCTTCTATAGCCCAGCCCTTACTCAAAAGGCTGGCAGAAACAGCAAAAGAAAGAATTATTAACACAAAGAACACACAAAGCCTAAATAAGAAATTAAAGCACATTGGTTCCTGCTATTCAGAAGGGCTATTATGCAAAGTGTAAGCTGAGTAATGTCAGACAGTCTGAACACTGTCTGCTGGTTGACAGCATGCCTTTTAGTAGCAGCTTTGACAGCTGCTTGTGTAGTGATTTGTGGCAAAGAGAAATGCTTCCCTTCTGCAGGGCTTTGTGTACCAGGTCCCTCTGTGACCCATGCACCTACGTGAACAGCTACCTCAAGGATGGGAGCAGTGATTACCTGCAAAAAAAAAAAAGGTAAAAATCCCCTTGGAGACTTGTTTCTGAGGAGTAAACATTGAATAGCTTAACCTCTGGCTGCACTCTGAGATGAGGAGGTAGGAGGTGAGGAGAGCAGCTCATAGTGTTGGTGCAGAGACAGCAGTTGGCTCCTGAAACACAGTTTATTTTTGGTGCAGCTGAGTAAAATATTTTCCAGTGATACTTCATGGTGAATCATTTTGAGTGTTCAGCACAGATAGAGTAAGGAAAACAAAAGAAAGCCTACTTTTGTTGCCTGTTTTCTAAAATACAAAAATACAAGTGACAGTCTTGCACAGCATGGGACTGATCCAAAGCTGTAGGCCCTGGAGGAGGACCTGAAATGCTTCCACAGCCTCCAGGAACAAAGCTCCAAGATACAGCTGCATCTTCTGGTCAAGTAACTGGCCAAGATTAAGGAATCAATCTTTTCCCGGTGGCTTGGTCAATCTGTAGGTGTGGCTTGGTGGCCCAGAAGAGTACATGAGCACCTTCCCAACTGGCTGGTAGGGAGAACTGAAAGCTGGGGTGTGGGGCTGTGCCGATGTATGCCCAGCAGCCTAAAACACCAACATCTCCATAGGATGGGCTACTGACTTCCCAGCAGGGCAAACATACTCACTGTATTTTTTAACTTGATCATTAAGTTTTGTGTGACTGATGCCCTGTGAAAAGAGGACTGGCTGCCCTTTAGAGAGCTGTTTGCCCAGCCAACAACCTGAGATACAAAACCTGGTCTGGTGTCAAGAACTCCAGACATGAGCAGAATGGAACGTAGGGTATTTAGATAAATGGCATGAGTGCTTGCTTAGAAACCTCAAACCCATCCTGATAACATGCAATTTGTGAGCAAGGGGACAGTAGTGCTGGTTCACTCCTCTCCTTCCCCAAGGACTGTCCTGCTCACCCTCGCCGTTGGTGAGTGCTCCATTCTGGTCACTGCTTGGAGGGGGCTCTGTAGCCGAACTTGTGATGGAATGGCTGAACACCTCCTTGTCAGATGGCTGCAACACAAGTTAGTGAGATCTCGTCATTGTTGGATCAGAGTAAGTGTTTGCACAAATAGATATGTGATGAATTACAGTCTGACTCACAGTATTTTCATCAGGGGAGTCAAACAGTGCTGATTATACTCAAAGATTTAGGTGGCTGTGTTTACAGATGTTAAAACAAATAAATGCAAATGTGTCCAGAGTGATCTCTCTTCCAACCTTTATGCTACCATGGCTTTAACCCCTGAGAAGACAGCAGCTGACAATGGGGACAGTGGGCTGCAAAGGGAGTGAAAGAAAGTCAGCTCTGCACTACAACGATGGCAAAAAGAGCACTGGGAAAGCACAGATTCTTGGTGTCTGCACAAGTTCTCCTCTTCTTGTTCTGCAACTTTTGAAGTTGCCTTTGCTCAACCATCTCTAAATGCCTATCCTATTTTCCAATGTGTGGTATTTTGCAATGAGCTTGGTACAAACCAAACATAAGACAGGCACAAGCAACCAGAAATAAATACTTACCACATTCATCAAGTTTTCATGATCTCCATTCAGATGTTTGGCCTTCTTTTCCCTATATGAAAAAGATTTATGAAGCGTTACTAAATATTATTTTAATCATTAACAGATCTTAAACATCTGCAGGAAACAGAACCATGACTCAGAACAATATTTAAAACAGAGTAATTGAAAATTATTAGGGAGGCCAGTATGACCTCTGTGTAAGGTCACGATCAAGGCAGGGTGGTGATAGACGTATCTGAAGAGGTACAAAAACACACATGAACCTTTTTCTCCTTCAGTGAAAGATCACAGTAAGGAGTAACTGATAATAATAATGTTATTATCCTCAACCTATTCCAATACGAAATGCTCAGAGATACATGAGATGCAAGTTCGGATGATTGCCTGGGGAGTTCCTTCACCTGTGTCAGACAAAGGTGTTCACCCATGGAAGAATTAGAAAAAAACCCCAAAACCCAGCTTACCCCCACTCATGATGCTAGTTATAATTTACAGTAAGGACAGGCAATTCAAGAAGGCCTAAAAAGTTCATAGCAGCAGAGGCTACGCCTTTACAATTAACACTGCATCACCAGGTATTTCACAGAACTCAAAGTATGGATCATGTTTCCGGTTTTGATAATTTTGGAAATGCAGCTCTTATTCTGAAACACTGTAATAAACTATGAAGTTAATATAATAATAGTCCTTCCCCTAGATGAAAAGGCAGGCAAAAAGGTGAGAAAATATTGACAATGTGAAATCTGTGCTTCTTTTGAAGTGCACTGTACTTCCCACATTAGCAACTACTAAAATTCTGCCTAATTAGGAAATAAGAAACAGAGTAAGAAAGGTTGTATCAATGCAGAGCAAGGTAAAGTTTACAAATAGTTAATTTCATCTCTGGAAGTTTTTCTGACTCTGCCATTTCAGAAGAAAACCTCAGATTTTGTTCAGGTTTTTGTGTCCTCAAACATTTTTGAAGAGTAAGCTAGGAAGGAATTTTACATAACTGCATTTATGCATAAACAGCCTGCCCTACACAATGACCTGAAATAAAAGATACTATGTCCAGATTAGCAACGCAAGAATTTAATTAAAAAGCATCACCAGACAGCTTCTGACAATGTTTCTCTGTAACAGCAAAGATCTATCCCTTTCAAGAGATATTTCAAGGACTGGAGTTTTAAAAGACAAACATGGTACCCAGCTGTCATGGTTGTGGGCTCAGCTCCACTTTGCTGCCAGAGGGGCTCAGCTAATGTAGTATGAAATGGCCTTGAAATGGAAATAAAGTTAGTAGAATTTCCTGTATTGGTGAAATCAAACCCTCTTATGGAGAAGAAAACAAGACACTAACTAGTATCATTGATTCAGACTAATTTTGGCTTGACTGGCAGGATCAATTCCTTAGCTTTTGGGAATGGCCAAAGCAAAGCTGACATACATAGAAAGCAGTTTTCTTTTCTTTTTACCTAAACTTTTTTGGTCCTGTTTGGGCCACCTAATTTTCTAAGTTTAGCAATGTGATCTGCTTATCATCATTGTCCCCCTGTTCTCCAGGCTTTATCTGAGGAGCAAGCGCCAAGCACAACAGTGCTTTTCCTCCACAGCAAGAATAAAAAAACCCACAAAAACCTAAACCAAACCAAAAAAAATTCTAGGGTGAACAGAACTGTGCAAATTTAGGCTTGCTCTGAAAACAGATTTTGTACCATACTTTTAAAATTTCTATACCTGTGTCCTCAATATTTCCTGCTATCTATTAATGAATCTCTTTTCCACTTGAGTCAGTAGCCACTGATGCCTACTAAGCTCCTCAGCCTTACCTGTTGCAGCTGGAGCAGAGGAAGATGAGGAATGTGAGGAACAAGAGCGTTGTCATGGCTGCCAAACTTCCCCATAGGATGACATGAAAATGTCCACTGATTAAAAAACCACCTTCTGGCCCCATGGTGCTTGCAGGAACTGGTCACTTGAGGATAAAGAGGTTATTCCTTGGAGAAGGCTGGAATCAGTGCTGCATGCACCTTCTGCCCCTGCAAGAAGAAAAAATCACCAAGAGAGGTGAACATAAATTTTGAAGAGAATGAATCTGACAACTACAAATCTGGTAGGATAGATTCTCAAATGCAGATCTTGCAGAAAAACAGTTTCCAGCACAAGTCAGCCAGCCAAAGAGATTTTCAGCTATATTTCTGATGGTGACATAGAACAAACCTTGTCAAATCTTAAAACAAGCTGTTACCAATCTACAGTCTCAACAGGAATAAAATGTAGCATAGTGTCTCTGTACTTCCATTTGGAGGAAAAAGTTTATAAAACCACTTTGAGGGACAGAGTAGTCTATTTTGCAGTGGTGTTTGTGAACTTCATTGAAAATCAACCTTTCCAAATCAATACAGCTTCTCCAAAGACAACAAGCCAAAAAGAGATGCAGCAGGCTTTCACCTCCCTCCCTCTCAACATCTCCTGCCTCCACATGTTTCAGTTCTTAAAGTACAGTGACAAACAAGATAGATAAGTCTTGGAAAGTAATACCACAAAACATTCTCTTGCAGCAGATCTGATCTAATCTTATTTCAGTCTGAAATGCTTATTTTCTTAATTGCACGCCTGGAAAGAAGTATGACTGAACTTTCCTTTTTTTGCTTCTCCCCTCCTAAGGAAACAACTAATGAGAAAAGTTGACCAAGTGGTTTTTAAGAAACTGAATAAACAGAGCTTTTGCTAGAGCACAGCAATCCCTGGAGAAATACGCCAGGTAAAGGGTATTTACAGTATAACAGTTTTGGTATTCAGCATATTCTAAAATTTTATACTTTTAAAAAATGTAATACATTGTTGACATGTCATACTTTCAGACTTAAAGACTGATAAACACCAAAATAGACATCCATGGCTAAGAAATGAGCAGTTATCTTTTGGGGATGAAAAAGTAGCATAAATATAAGATTGAATGCTGTCTAAAGCATTCAAAGTAAGTCTAAAGACTTACTTTAATTTTATGCATATATTTTCACATATGTATTTTATATATTAAATATGTACATATGTATTTATTTTTTTCTTTGCAGCAGAAGCACACTGTGAAAAAGCTAATTCAATGTGGTACTAATATCATATTTGCATCAAAAAATAAGATGTCTCCATTTTGTTTTTACAATCTTATGAGAAAAAAGATTAATTTCCAGAAAAAGGCCATTCCCATCAAAGGACATCTGATAAGTCAGCAGAAGAAACTTAACAACTAAACTCTGTGATTGGGTGACTAGCTCCTACAAGTAGTACTTCTGTTCCCACATAAAATAGGTTTGCTGGTTTCTACCACGCAGGATCAGACTTCTGAATATCTTCCATGAAGAAACAATTCTTACTAATTTCTCCAGAGTGAATAAAAGTTTTTCTTTTTTTTTACTCACTGCTTTTAGATATTAATGGAATTGTAATTATGTGAAATGGGATGGAACAAGTTGCTGATTTTGGAAAGCCATCCTTCAAGTGTAGTTAAATATTTCTAGTTTGGCCAAGTCATAAGGAAGCCAGATAATCGTAACTTCTTTAAACCCATAAATATACAGGATAGGATGAGTAGGTATCACAGACTTTACCAAAACACAGATAAGTCTTTCTGGTAGCCCTGAGCACCAAATAGAAAAGAGTCATCACTCTTTGGGGATGACCGCTGCTGAGCAATGTGCCTCTGTTCTTATCTTGGTTAAACTTGAAAAATTAAACATTTAAAAGCAATGGCAGACCACTCTAAAAATGATGTATTTTGCAGCCTTTCCTCATCCCTATTTTAAGGGAAAACTGAAGTTGTTACTATCTATTCCAAGTCATAGTCACATCACTGACTGTGAAATGGAGAGACCTTAAGAGAAGCAGAAAAGATTTAATCAGAGGAACATTTGGTGTTATGTCTACAAAGATCTCTCAGATCAGGTGCAAGGGCACTGAGCACTGCGATGGCGATGGACTCCTGTAAAGGAGATGGGCTGTCCTCATTCAAGAAAAACTACAAAGCAAACTGCACTGGCTGCCTTAACTACCTCCAATCCTTTGTTAAGTGTTTTGAATGGAGAGTATTTTTCTTTTCATTTTTCACGAATTTCCAAAGACATTTTCTGCTCTGCTAAAGCTTTAAAAATTATTCTCAAAAGACCTTTTACCTGCTTTTTTCCCTTCTTTTGCCTTTCAAAAGTAGTAATTTTCTTCCTTTCTTGGAGAAAATGGGTGAATTGAAAACGAAATGAGCAAAAAAACCTGAATCAAATATTTTTTCAGCTTTTTGTTTTCTTCCTTAGAGCTCCATAGCAATAAAAAGACAGAATGCAAATGAAAAAAAACCCAACCCTTTTTTTTCTTTTTTCTTTTTACCCCCCAAATATTAGACAAAGAAAAATGTAGGAATAGAGATTTCAATATCTTTTTACTTTTTCTTAAAACAGAATAGTGTGAATTTTTTAAAAGCAAGGCTGCCTTGAAAGATATAATTGAAATTACTTTTACTAATACATTCATGATTTTATACCTACTCTCAAGAATATTCTACACTTTTCTTAGAAGTCTAAGTAATGTACGAAAGGCCAATGCAGCAGTTATTCTTCTGTTCTACACACATATTCTTAAGGCTTCAAGCCTTTAAGTAGAGATAGTATTTGAGCTAAGGAAAAGCTAAAGATCCATGGGGGGCAGTCCCATGGAAAAGCTGCATTTTTGAAGACTTCAGTACAGAGTTAGGAGGTGTTGGGATGAGCTGGAGCAAAGCAGGAGTCTGAGCTTAAAAAAGAGTAAGATCAAAAGACAGAGAGCTGAGGGAGACCTGAGTCTCAATGGCAGGAGTGAAGTGTAAGTTTGAGGCCAGACATGAGACATCCCACCAGGAGAAGCCAAATGGAGCAAAGAGAACAACCAAGGGCAGAAAATGTAGTTAATTTACAGCAAAAGAGTGAGAATTCAGATACTGAAGCTTTGACAGTAAGCTGAGAGAAAGAGGTGTCAGAAAAGGTCAGAAAAGAACAGTGGTACTTAAACCAGGTGAGGCAATGGCAGAAGACACCAGTTACCAGTGCGAGCAGAACAGAGTATTACATTGGGACAAATTGATGACAGATTATGCCCCATGTGAGAGAAGCTGAGCAGGCAAGACATGACTAGTTGTTTCTCTTAGCTCCTTGAACAGTGAGACTTTGTCACAAGTGCTCAAGGATCTAGGAGCTGCTCAGCATCCAGGACAACAAGACCTAAATATAATTATAATGCACAAAAAGTATGCGTACATTCACTTTCTGTAAACCTTTCTCATGAAGTGCCATCAGAAGGCTTAATCCTATCTTTCAATGCTTCACAAATAGTGTGATTGAAATAGTATTCCCTAAGGATGATGCCTGGAACGCAGGAGCTTCTGAAATGCTTGAAGCTGGACATGCCAGATAGATCAACCCTGGCAGAAATCTGGCATAGAAATCTGATGAAAATCGAACTGCCTGGACTCTCTCTGGTGCCACTTGGTAAATGCCTGGGCACTTAAACGTCAATGTATGCCTAATGGAATGGATTTTGGAGCTGCTTCAGAGGCTAGCTTTAAATAAAAGATTACTTGTAATCACAATTATGGAACAAGCACCTAAATTCAAAAAGCTCTTTTACAGCTGAAATGGTTAACTCCTGCATTTACAGTAAAAAGTGATATTCTGCTGCCCTCTGGTGAATATCTCTGTTTGGGAATGGGGACTTGTGGCTCTTGCAGAGGTTCTGCAGAGCTGAATGCAAACCCAGCTGCTAAGGATGGAGCTGACAAGGGGTCTTTTATCTGCTGGAACTGAAAAAAAGTCCTCCCACCACCCTTGAAAGACTCAAGCAGTTTAACCTTGCAGACAGACATCACTGAAAAAGAATAATAGTCAATTGAAAAGGGATTTTTTTTTCATATGTGAAGATCTTTTAAGATGAAGATTTCTTTTGTTGCCCCTTTTCCATGGAAATAACCATGCAAGCTACTGGTGATACTGAACTCTTAGTAAGAGTCACAGAATCAGGGAATCAGACCTGGTACATCTGGATAAAAAAACTGGCTATTTCATCTAAAGCAAAATGCAAACCACAGTTTGTGTTCACATTTCAAAGCCACCATCAGCTTGGAAAACTAATTCTTACACTATATTGAATAAAATTTCTCCTTCTTGTGAGAACTCTCTCATGCTTTTTAGACATCAATATTTGCCATTAAGGGATCCCATATGACAAACACTGCCCATAGCTATTTCCTCAAAAATAGCACTTAAATGCCCAATTACATTTGTGGTTTCAGAAAGACAGATATTTCACCACATGAGCTGCTCTTTCATGGTGAATAATTTGTTATTTTTCCTTGCAGCTGTTGCAGGAATGAAGCAGAGTTGAGGCTGTTCAGCCTGAGTCAGTGATGAGGGAAGTTTAGGATTTGTAAGTCCATATTTGCTGCTAAACTGTATTTGGAATGAGCATAAGATATCCAGTTGGGACTGGAGGTCTTTAAGGTACCTTCTAATCTGCACCGTTGTATGATTCTATCCAGGCTGCAATTTTAGGGAGGACACAGAATAATAATTTCAACTGGTGAGGAAAACCTTAGATTTAGAACTAACCTCCTCTGAAGGCTGGGAATGGACAGATCCAGAGTGTCTCAGGTCTGACCTGGATTTTCTGAGAAAAATTCTGCCCAGGGGTACAGTGAAGTACATTCAGGATGTGTTTGGTGAGAGGTGGATGCTATGTTCCAGTGGCCAGGAAATCTGGGAAGGAGACAGCAGTGAATTCTTCTCTTATCATCTTCCCCTTACTGGCTTCTGAGTTTGACAACTGCTCATTCATGTCTGATGCAAACCACACTCTGCCCACGCTTTCCAGAAGGGAAAGAGTGGGAAAAGCTGGAGGCTTCATTTCTTTCCTTTTCATAATAAATTATAGATGGAATGTAGGCAAGGAAAGAAATCGTTTTGACAAGTTGAGTGACTTTGAGTGTGAGAAGCCAAATGCGACAGGTTGGGAGAGCTTTAGGGAGAGCTGTGGGATCATGACTCCCCATCCTGGGCTGTCAGGCAGGATTCAGCTGAAAGGGACACTGCCCAGGAGCTTCAGGTGCTTGCCCCTGTGCTGAGCTTCAGTTACAGGGCTCCTTCTGGGGCTGCTCCATCTCTTACTGCTCCCTTCTTCTTCCCACCCTTTCTGTTCCCAGTGCTTTCAGTTACCCTCTGTTAAATGGTGAAACAGATCAGTCAGATCATTGCCAGGAAGATGCCCATCACCCCAGACCTGGCAGAGAGAAGGGACAGAGGGGAAGAAGGTCGTAATTATTAAGAGATTTGTATTGGTCTGGCAGCAAGTCTGCAAAGAGCTATGCTAAACCTGAAAATTATGAAGTACAAGATGTGCAGAACAACAAACAGCAGCCAAGGAGTATAAAACTCTTATCTACACATACCTTCAAGCACTGTCATTCAAACACAGAACATGAATCTGAGCTACAACAAGCAGGTGGTGGCAGAAACAGTCCTGCAGGTGTGCGAAACAACTGTGGATGCTAATTATTTATATTTTGTTTCTTCAGACAATGAAAACAGACTTTCCCTATGAATCTAGAGAACTACATGAGCCCTAATGAGGTCTTGTTACCTTACTCCTTCTCCAGAAAACTGCTGCAGCTTCAGAGCCAACTCAGGGTGTAGTGTCTCTCCAAGTACACAAAGATTGAGCATCCCCTTTGAACTTGACACACTCACACCACCCTAAAGAAAACACCTGAAGGAAGGCAATTCATTGCCACAACTGCTGCTCCAAGAGGAGTTCACAGCAAAGTCCTCCCTAGGGCCCATACACTTGATTTAGACAAGAGACCCACACACTTGATGCTGCCTCTCTTCTCTGCTCTGGTGGAACCCCACCTGGAGGACTACATTCAGCTCTGAAGCAGTACACATGCACTACACATGAGAAAGATCATCTTGCATCATGCATTTCACTTTTGGGGTTCCTGTGTATTACATCAGGACAAATCCTTTCCAAGATGCAGTCTCCTAGGACCAGAAAACCAGATTAAAGTTCTTCTGGTGCAGCTCTGTTTTGAGCTGCTTGCCTTGGAAGCACCCATTTAACATGAGCATTTACAAGACAGACATGTCTTCCTTCAAGCAGTGAAGAACTGCTGCAGGAGACCAGATGTGCACATAATTAAGGCCTGGTCCTGGAAGCCTGATTCTGGAAGGAATTACTGACATGGTCCGTGCTGCTGTTTCAGGCTGTCAGATGAGCGTTGCAGAGACCGTGCATGCCATAAGCCTTCAAAATAGTTCATGTTTTTGCTTTGCAAAGCAGCAGAATAATCAGGTTCTGATCTAATTCCCCACTGTATCTACTTTTACAGCATTCATAGCTGGCTTAAAAGGATGTGTGTGCTCCGTAAAGCATAAACAGATCTCAGACACAACTAAACAGCCCCAAATCACTGGTCACTTTTAACCCCTTCTAAGTCTTAACTTCTCTGAAAGAGAAACCAAGTCTCTCTGAAACTATCAATCTGTGGCACAGCAAAAAAAATTAAAAAGGTGTCTGCAGCAGTAGAGGCTGATCTACACTGCAATTTGCATTCATATTCCAATCAACTCATTCATGTCTCTTCAGACCAAGTCATCTCAAGGTCAACACATTCAACGTTGACCTGACTTCTCTTTTGTGCTTTCCTCTCTGTTCCTACTAGAGCTTTAGCAATACTCACACAAGTCTGCATTGTAGGATGACTCTCTTCCTCAGAAAGATAATTAGGAAATTAAGTATGTGAATCCAAGAACTCATTCCAAGGCAGCAGAATAGTTCCTACTAAAATGTCAGAGAATTTTAGAAAATAAGAGATGTCACCAGTGTGATTTTTTTTTAGCAGACTGTAAAGCTGTATTTTTCAAAGGAAGGTGAGCATAATTGCACATGAACGTGACAATGTCTCAGTGAAACAGCCTGCATCCTGAGGTTAATGCACACGCATAATTATGCATCAAACTTGTCATGTAAGTAGCACACCTATTTGCTGCATTTGCAAGGTCTTTCTTTCTGTGTCTAAACCATAAGCCAAAGGTTTCTTCCATTAAAAATCAGATCTTGAGCAAACAGGTTTTTAAACTATTAAAACTCACAAATTGCTTTCTCGGTGGGTAATAACATCACCTCCTCATTTCACTGCCAGCAGTACAAAACCACTGCAGACACAGCTTGCAAATGCAGCTCATCCGCTGGGCTTGGCTGGCTGCTGAGGAAGGAACTGATAATGAAGCTGCTGTGGAACAGCTCCCAGGAACACCACCACATATTTTCCCCAGGCTTTATCAGCCAAATAATGACTGCCTCAAATGTGACAGCAGAAATGCTTTATCTGATGAGTGACTGTGCCAAAGATTACAGCTTAATTGTAGCATATTATTCTCTTTCCCACACCTCCAAAATGTCCCATATTGCTTTCTGGCTGCAGCAAGGTAATTAGATCACAATTACTGCATGCTTTATGGCATGTAGAAATAAAAGCTCTCTTTGTGAAGTGTTTTCTAGTTCTGCCACAACTACTCCTGATAGCTATGCTTTTTCTGGATCATAATCATATTCAGCATTGCCTGTTTATAATTGCATTTTGCTGTTTAATGCAATTCTACCATGCCAAGTCTGCTTTCAGTCTTTGCAGTGTGGTAACATTTTGAGCAACCCTTTTATGAAGTCCAGTAATAATAATGTAAACAGAGAAATTCTCCCCAGTCTGGGAAGTGGGCATGCACAGAGATTGACTGTAAAATCCATGGCAATTGGACTTCTTTTCAACCTGCTGTTTGAATTAGGCCCGTTGAACACAAAACACAGTATGTTTTCAGAGGCTACTTCCAGTTTCCAAAGGACCCTGAACTTACAAAAATGCAGAATATTGCAAAATATGCAGCAGCGAAGAACAATGCTCTAATTGTACAAAATGAAATGCTGACAAAGAGGAACTTGGATTTTTTTTTTTTAATCAAGTTACTACTTAACAGAGATCCAACTTCTGTAAGTTTACATCTCTAAAAACAGGCTTCTATTAAACCAGACACTATCTAAGGGATCCCAACTGAGAGGTATCATCACAGGAGAAGGCTAAATGACTTCTATTGATACTTAACTGATAAATGCTAGTAGTTGTGGTAGTTCTCTACCTAAACTGAGAATTTCAAAAATGCCTGGTATCCCACTATCAGCACATAACAGCTTTTTAATGCACCTGGAGAGAGATCCCCACAAACCAAAATACACTAAAATAATTACAACTTTGGAAAATGTAAGCAAAAAAGAATTTTAAATTTAAAAAAAACAGATTACTGAGTGCCAGCACTAGCATGTATCTACAGGAATTAAATTCAGAAGTGTTTCAGGGAACCTAAAATAATGGTCCATGGAGGTAGACCACAAATTAAATCTGAAAGGTTTGTTATATCTAAGATTAAATATTCTTGAAGCAAAAGGAATCAGTGAGAAATGAACTGTGTAATATCCTACGGCAAGAGAGACAGCAGTCAGTTATTTAAGGTAGTGACAGGTCAATTTTAAAAAAACAGTGTTCACCTTGCAATCTATTTTGTAAAGGTGAAGAGCTATTTCAAGCTCAAATTTCTCATTATTCACTCTAATTGATCCAATAAAGTGAGATGCCTTAACTTCAATCATGTAAAAACAACCTAAACTGGCTGCCTGAGAGCCACACACATGGTCAGCAAAGACTGACTTCTACTTGTGAAGAGAGCAGTACCTTAAAAGGTAGAGAAGACTAGGTATGACCATCAAAGTTTATCAGACTTAGCCTCTTGCTACAGACCACACACTCAGAGTTTGAAGAGGGTGTGAACAAAAGCAGGGGAGGTTAAGGTGTGGTGACCCTCTGGGGAGGGCTATGTAAAGCATAGTTAGAATTCTTGACCTCAGACACAGTCCTTTGAGTTGACTTCCTTGGCTGACACATGAGAACTGAAAACATGGCTAAATCTTATGCACGGTGAGAGCAACACTGACAGAACAGGCTTTTTTTCACGGCTGCACCTTATTGCACCATTTCATTGCAATTTCTACTCAAGACTAGCATTATTGTGCCATTCTGCCGTTTTGAATGGAAGCAGAACTCAGGCAAAGGAAGGCCACTACTTGGTTCTCAAAGTCCAGCATATCCTGCAGCTTCACCAGCCCCTTGAGATGCCACTGCAGCCCCATTTCGCAGCTGGACCAGCCTGGGATAACAAGGCAAAATAAACTTGTTTCCTGCCCCTGATACTAATGCCCTGTCACATGGTGCATTTAACCCACCTGATCTGCAGTGGAAAGGGAAATAAAAAGTTCTGGGTTTGATCTCAATGGGCTGAGGCAGTAGAAGCTAATCACAAGTCCTCTGGGAATGATTTACAAGCTGGGTTCCCCCCATGCTCACCCAAACCCCTCACTCCCTCATCATGACACACAGCAAATATGATTATAAGATCTAATGAACTGCAACTAATGTAATTCCGAAACTCTTCACAGCTAATGAAAACCAGGTCTTCCCCTTCTCGATCTAATTGAGATGTTTGCTTCATACACTGTGGAAAAGCCATAAAGCTATATGTGAGAATAGCATTTACATAGCCAGCAAATGCCATTGTCTGTCACAATTCTGGGATCTTTCTCCTGATTGCTGCAAATTCAAGGAAGCTATCAGTGAAAAGAAATGGACTGCAGAAAAGAAATACCTTCTCATGTGGTTTCAAGGGAAACCTCCCATCTGAATGTCATTTACTAACTATGGCTTTGCAATCTGAACTTGGTAAACAGAACATTTCCTCAACATGAATACATCAAGATGCCTAATAAAAATACACTCCTCTTGCACCTTAGCAAGGATCAGAAGACATCAGTTAGCCTGTAGCTTGTAGACTGGAATTTGTCAAATAACAAATAACTAAAAAAAAAGCAACTTATATCCCTTTTTCCCCTTCCTCCAGTCTGTTCTTTTTGCTGCCAGTTGGCATCAGTTTTTCTGCAATTTAAGCATCACTAATGTTGCGAGACTTCTCCTGCCTCTGTGCTTTGCCATGTTACTATCTGAGATTAGTGCTATTTAACTACAATATGGATAGCACTGCAGAGAGAAGGATAAATACATCATGCCTGCTGCAAAAAGTTCTGCTATGACTTTTGAGTGAAGAGCTGCCAAAGCACGATGACAAGGATGCAGTTGTTGGCAGGCAGGGCAAGCAGAGCATCACTTCACCTTATGCCATCAATAACCAGTCCTGGCTTTTCTTCTTCCACCTTTCGGTTTTGTGCTGACCCAATCAATACTTTTCCCCCCACTAAACTTGACCTTATTAAAGCTGAAGCAGAAGAATAAGACTGGAATTTGATGAAAGCCCATACTGAATACAGGATAATTGCTCTCCAGGGACAGGAGAGACAGCCAAGACAGAACACGCAAGAAGATGAACTGGTGATGTATGAGTGGAAGAGCAGCCAGCAAGCTCAAAACCTTTGTATGGGGATCAGTAGCAAGTATGCCTCATTCACTCAGCAGCTGAGTCTTTCAGCTGTGCAGATGTGACCACAGCATGCACACAGGCACACCAGACTCCTGAGCCCACACCCACAAAATCAGCTACTGTCACCACTCCTGCACAGCCAGAAAACCTCCACCTCTGTCCTCTTTCCTCCTTCTGGTACCTTCACCCACCCTCTGCCACTCCTGGAGCCTCTTCCTCCTTTCAAGAGGCCACAGGCTGCCTCCAGCAGGGTCACTCTAGCAGGGCACAGCCACCCTTGCAGTTAGCTATTTCTCACCCTAGACAACATTTATATATTATCACTTGGCTCACAGATTATTTTTCTACAATCAATCAAACATAATCATACAAACTCTCTATAAAATTAGTGGTACTGATATCAACACCTACTGATTGTTATTCAGTGTATGTGGTCTATCTTGACTTCAGCAAAGCATTTGATATTGTCTCCCATGGCATCCTGGCAGCTAAACTGAGGAAATGTGGTCATCAAGTCTGCTGATGACACAAAGCTGGGAGGAGTGGCTGACATGCCAGAAAGCTATGCTGCCATCCAGCGAGACCTGGACAGGCTGGAGATTTGGGTGGGGAGAAAAAGGCAAGTATAAAAAGGGCAAGTATAGAGTCTTGCATCTGGGCAAGAACGACCCCATGTATCAGTGTCAGTTGGGGACTGAGCTGTTGGAGAGCAGTGTAGGGGAAAGGGACGTGGAGGTCCTGGATGACCATGAACCAGCAATTTGCACTTGTGGCCAAGAAGGCCAATGGCATCCTGGGAAGTATTAGAAGGAGCATGGTCAGTAGCTTGAGAGAGGTTCTCCTCCCCCTCTACTCTGCCCTGGTGAGACCACATCTGGAGTACTGTGTTCAGTTCTGGGGCCCTCCATTCAGGAGAGACATGGAACTGCTGGAGAGAGAGTCCAGCGCAGAGCCACAAAAATTATTAAGGGATTGGAGCATCTCCCTTATGAGGAATGGCTGAGGGAGCTGCGTCTCTTTAGCCTGGAGGAGATTGACTGAAGGGTGGCCTAATTAATGTTTGTAAGTATGTAAAGGGTGAGCGTCAGGAGCCAGGCTCTTCTTAGTGACATCCAATGATAGGACAAGTGGCAAATGGTGCAACCTGGAACATAGAAGGTTCCACAGAAATATAAGAAAAAATTTTTTCATGGTCAGGGTGACAGAACACTGGAACAGGCTGCCCAGAGAGGCTGTGAGGTCTCCTTCTCTGGAGACATTCAAAACTGGACCAGACACATTCCTGTGAGACCTGAACTAGGTTTTCCTGCTCTGGCAGGGGGACTGGACTAGCTGATCTCACAAGGTCCCTTCCAATCCCTGACATTTTGTGATTCTGTGTGGTTCTGTGATTTTGGTTATTAGGATGCCTGAGAGGTGAGAAATGTCAGGGCGTGTCAGAAATATAAAGGGCAGGTGACAAGAAATACATGAAAATGCTCTCAGAAAGAAAATGAAATTACAAGAACTAAGTAATAGCACAGCTTACTTAAAATATGGTAAATACCATTAAATAACATATAAGACAAACATATACCTGCTATATACCTCAGTGCAAGAATATATACAGCAATAACTACACGTCCCCCACTGTCCTCCACACTGTCCCCACATTAGCATTTTCAGGTCTGTTTTTCCTTCCGCAGACAGACCAGATTTCACCTGCTTCATCTTTATTCTTTGAGGAATTTACCACACTCAGGCCTGCTGTAAAATCCTCCTGAATGTGGCTCATTTTAAAGGATAATCTGATACTACATGGTGAACCAACCTTTTTTTTATCCTTTTCCATAACTTAGGGAGACAGTTTTATTACAGAGCAATCAGATTCTGCAGAAGGAAACAGTTTTCAAAGAAACCTCTCACAAATCAAAAGAGTGACCACTAGTTATTGAAAGCTGAAACAGCTTACAGGTTAATTTGGTGGTAAAAATAGTAAATTAATTTTCCCTTTTCACAAAAGATTTTCTCAACAACAAGGAACAGCTGGCTAACTGCTCAAAGAGCAGAGGTCATCCAGCTCTGCATTTACTCAGACACAATCCCAAATTGATGTGGTACTTCCAGAAAGAAACAACTGTGCCATCTCCTTTTAGAGAATCCTTTATCAGATGCCTTATAATGCATGACCCTAGACTTCCATTTGGGGTAGATGCTAAAGTACTTGCTTTGCTATGTATTTTCATGAGTTAATCAACTAACAGGAGAAACAAGACTTTAGTTAGGCTGGAAGGAAATAAAAACAACAGAAAGACTCATCACTCTTTTTACTCCAGTTTCACAAGTCTAAAAATAGCAAAAGTGAGCTAACAGATATTGTGTGGGCAAATATGAGAACCAGATTGCTGAGGGAGAACTTATTCTTAGAAAATCTCTTATTTTGGAATGGTTACACACAGGCATACACTGACCCAAATAGATCATGGCTTCTATCATTCCCTGGTGCATTCAAACAGATAAAATGCTGACATGCACCAAAATGGTTTGGGGCAAAAAAGCAAGCAAAATCTGCACAGAAGCTGCCAAAAAAAAAAGAAAAAAGAGAAAAAGCACAGCAGCTGGTACACAACTGCTAACAGGGAAAGACAGCAGTGCTGAAAAACTAAGGTGAAGGAAAAGAAAATGTGAAACACTGGAAAATTCAAAGGTAAGTTCAAATGAAGAAAAATCCATTACCATTAAGTACCTACTGCTGTCTCAGAGGATTGTCATCTGACCCACTTCAGGATGGCTAGTTTATTCCTCTGCTGGGGGATAAAGCTGAGGTTGCCCAGTGATCAAACCCCAAGGCCACAGATTTCCTCCTGGCACAGCTCTCTGACTTGGCTTGATAGCCCACACTGCTGTTCCATGGCTGTGCAGATGAGTCTGGAGGATTGGGAGACCATGGGTCAAATCCACAGTGTGTCTCACCATCTGAGTTACAGTCCACCACAGAGCAGTAACGTGGGCAGCAACCACCATTTCCTCTTCTTTCTTCCTTTCAGCCTTTCCAATGTTTTTCATGATCTATCGACAAAGACCCAGGTGGTCCTGTGGGCTGAGTGAAATGTGATGGGTGGGAGACAGCCACCTATCATCAGACGAATGAGATGCCCAAATGTGTCTACATGTGAATGATGTGTCTGAGTTTCCCGCATTCCCACAGGCTACCAGGCAATGGAGCCTGGCAATGGATGCAACTGACAGGCACTTGGGGATACAATTTTGTTGCTTAATCACTGCCAGCTAGGATCACTTGGGTTGCCTGAGAATATACAAACTGTCTGGATGCCCATGCAAATATATCCATTGAGATGGACAATTTGATGCAGGAACTGCAGGAGATTTGTGCCCTTCTGGACTGGCAGCCGGAGGCCAAAGAGCCTATGTATTTTAAAACAGCATTCCATGCCCTCTCTTCAGGTAGATGAAACCTGGGTGGCATTGGCAGACATGGCACAGGACTTACAGAAAACTCTCATGTTTCTCAACAGTAATTAAGCACTATGAACAAAGTCCCAATGTCAAATGGCACCAGCTGTGATGACAACACAGAGCCTGAAGGTACATGCAGGACCTGCAGTTACTTGCACTCAAATCTCTAAGCAGTAATGTCATGTTTAATTGTTACACAGATGCAAGCATCTTCCTCTACAGTAATTTCCTAGACAGGCTCTTAGCAATAAATCCTTCTCAGAAAGCTGCAAGGATTTATGCAGAGATGCAACATTTTAGTGTAAAAGGAGAAGAACACTTTTTTTTACAAGCAGGACAAGGCCTGAGCACCACAGTCCTTCCAGAGTGGATGGGCAGATTTTCAGAGATGTTTTCTATCACAAACCCTGCAACATTTAATTATCTGATGGTGCTTAGGACTCCGGGTAGAGAAGAAAAGAAGCAAATAAAACCACATGAGTTTAGTCATCATATGAATATTTAAGATCCCTCTGCTGGAGCCTCAATGTGTGGGCTCATATCAACATTACATTAAACATCCTTATGCAGCTACAGAATGTGAGTGTAAGCATAAGATTAGCAAACAACCATCAAAAGGCCCATATTCAGGAAAAAAAAAAAAAGTTCTTCTCCCTTTATGAAAATGTTCATGCAAAATGTTCATTTCCCTGAATTTTTCTCCATTAGAATTTTATGCTACTGCACAGAGATAGGTATGCAAGGATCTTATGGGCTTACTCTGTTCCTAGTTGCATTCATATAATAAGTACAGGCAGAAATGAGTCCCCTCTGTGGAATTTTGTGCAACTCTATCTTTTTATTTAATGCAATGTTAACATACACATCAACATGCTAAAATATTAAACCTGCAGTACAGGCAACTATCTGCCCAACTAATTTACATAAAAGTAGAACAAATAATAAACTCTTATATTATCTGTTTAAAGTGACCATCAACATTTATAAAGTTACAGGCAAAGAGAGAAATCTTAAGAAAAATACAACAGCATTCTTGCTGCCACAAAATGTTTCAAGGAGTATTAAAAGTGAAGGCACAGACTTCTTTTGTAAGCTATTCTTGCTTTGTCTTTAATACTGGTATGTTGCTATGAATAAAATAGCTAAATGTCCTGCAGCTGGTGCTAAGTATTACTATTTTGTTAAAGTAAGTTGAAACTTAAGTGTCAGTCTTCAGCATGAATCTCCTGAGACTCAGACACTTCCCAGAATAAATCTATTATACTTCAGTAAATAAATGGAATACAAAATAAAGCAGGAGCTCTGCAGAGTTTAAAACAGCAATTGCCACTGTATTAACAGGCTTATGGCAATGTTACTTAGAAGAATTTGTTTTAAAGTCTCAGCAGGCTTGTCCCAATGCCTATTGTGTAAAGCCATCTGCTGAACAGACAGAATCGATCTCTGAGTGTGTCCTGCTTAGTTTGTAAATCTACCTACTGTGGCTAAGTACAGAACTCATTATTAAAAACAGTCAGACCTGGTCTTTTCCCTGAGGGCAAACTAATGTTTATCATCCTTAAAAAAAAGCATACAACAAGAGATAAGGAATAGATAAGACATTTAAATATGAGCCATTAGTTGAAAGGCTTGAATGGCCTGATTCAATATGCAGACATGGACTCCCAATCATCTTCACAAGATAATTATAATTCATAATTGGCACTTGTAGAGCATCTTCACAGAGCTGTATAAATATTGACTAATTAGCCACACTAAAATCCTGTGGGGTAGGTAAGCAGCTACACTAACCCCCTTGTCTATCAGAGAATAAGGGAGAAATATCTTGACTCTCCTCTGCCAGTGGGGCTGAGAAACTGGGGAGGTTTCTAGCCCCAGGTTCCTCATCCAGTTCATGTTGCTTTGACTGCCAGCATGTTACCTGCTCCTCACTTCCAGAGAGCAGATGAAATGAGCTCTATTTTAGCAGTATGCTATCTAAATTCTCATTGAACAAAAGGATTTAGATGTTCAAATGTCAGAATAAAGCCTGAGGATCTGATGCAAGTACATGCAGTATTTACACAAGGATGGTGGCCTCTTCTGCTGAGGAACATCTCAAAAATTATGTACTGCACAATTATGGCTTATTCCTAGAAAAAATTATTACACAGGGTCTTGTAATGGCATACGGTAGAAAAACAAGTTTAGATCTATAGAGTGAGAAACTCCTTTATTAAAACCTCTGATCAATCCTATTATCACTGTGTAGCCACAATAAAAAGTGAAAAAAACAGGGCAGCCCTGTAAGAGCCTCTAAGAGGCTCCCCTTTCATCTGCTATACAATGCAGAAGGCAACCAAAGTCATTAGTCTAGAAGAAAGGTGTAAAAACAGCGTGAAGATCCTCAGACACTACAGCATCTATAAAGTCAAATATCCCACTGAATACTGCCTCCATTAAATCCAGCTCTTCACTTAAATCGCCCTTCTGAAAGCAATGATTAGTCATCAGTGTCTTACGTTTTCTGGTTTAAACCAGAGAACACTAATGATGGCTTTATTCCAGAGCTTTGTTATTAATCACAACACTCAGAGGTGACTAACAGGTCTCCTCCAAATAATTGCATTATCACAAGCTTACAATGCATACAATATACACACACAATATGAATAATTTCTCTTTGGTGTAATACTGCTTTGTCTACTGAAGACATTGGTTGTATGTTGTGTCTAATTTCAGCTACAATCTCTTCAGGGCAAAGATTGTGTCCCTGTGGTTTTGTAAAGCCTGGTTCAGAGTTGTAATGGAATATAAATTGAATAAATAAGGAACTGTGGGAATTTATTCTCCATTTATCAGGAATTTACAAGTGAGGATTTACATATTTCTAAATGGATTTTATTAAGATAGTGTCTTCCAGAGATCTGTTGTTTAGAAATTGGGAAACAGCTTTTAATTTAACTGCAGCAACAACTGAGGTGAAAATAATAAGGCAATTCAAGTTAGTGTAGTGACTGGCTAAAATCTGGTGTTGTTCCATGCTGAAGTTCATTTCTTCTGCCTGGTTCCTGTGTAACTGCTTCTGAGATAAGCAGATTACCATCCCTGGTATAGAGTATTAACGTGATGGTATTTTAACTACTGCATTAGTTATCTTCTCTAAGCAAGGCTAGACAAAACAAATATCAGGAGAAGAGCAGAACTGGATGCTGTAGTGAGGAAAATTCATAAAAAAACCAACCCAACCAAAGGAGTGTAGATTAAGTGGCTCAGGCTGCAATATGATGTGCTCAGAAGGTTTTTTTTTTGGTTCATATTGGTGGAAAGAATGGAGAAACAGACCAAGAAAAATTATTAACATTTTCTACATTTGGCAGCTTGAATCACAAATGCTGGAGCAGAGGCTGTGGGATCATGGTCACATCCAGAAACACACATATGGGAGCGGAGTCCTAAGCCAAAGCAAGTTGATGATAAAGCTTCATATGATACATAATTTTGTGCACACATTTTTTTTTCTCTTAACAAGGAGAAGAGAAAAAGACAGCAGCATTTTTTTATCTCTGTATAGAAATACGTTCATGAAAACAAGTGCTCAGTCTGCTCTGAGGGCTTTGATGTGCAGCTCAAGGGACCTCAGGGAGATTGCTGGTCTCTCACACCCAAAGCTGTATGTTATTGAAAACACAGGAAGACTTTGGTCTGTAAGAATAAAGGTTAAAGACTAAGGTGAGTGCCTCTTTTCATCAGTGGTCATCTACAGTAGGTAAAATACAGAAATAGTGGTAAAATGAGTCGGTTTTGTTATTACAAATGTTAATTATCCATAGGGTTTGGTCCCTAAGGCTGGAGCATGTGACTACAAATGGGAGTTCTCCATCTTTCAGGATGCCAAGCCCAACTTGTTGAACTCAAAATGTTTCTGGTTTTTCTTTTTGCTTAACAAAACTAAAACCTGTATAAGGAACAGCACATGAAGTCAACTCTATGCTAGGATGGAAAATGCACCCATTTGCACTGAGTTAATAACACATCCTGAAGTGGCCATTCACCCTCAAAAGATATTAGCATGTAATAGCAGCTGCTCTTCCTCTGAGCACAGATGAGTGCTGGAAAGAGGTGCTGAGAGGCTGTGTCCTACAGTTATATGTCACTGCTTTAAACATTATGTTAGGAAATTATTTTAATTGCCTCTACCAGTCTGGGACTGAAATGGTCTTATATTGGTTGTTATTTTGGTATGAGTGGTGCAAATGTCTTTGGTCAGGATATTGTTTGAGAACAGGAGCATACCTGAATGTCTAGAAAGCCTCCCACAAAATCAAATTAAATTTCTCAAATAAAAAAGCTTTGCAAACTATTAGTTAGTAATTATAGCTGTTGACAACGAGTCTTACATGCGAAGATCAGATTTCTTGCAAGTATGAGAACTGAAAGAGCAAAAATACTATTTTTGAGATAAATGTTACAGTTCAAATGCCACAGACCATATTAAAGGCATGCACAATTGGCTCTTGCATTTAAAAAGGAAAAAAATAAAAAGACTTCCATTGTGGTAGGAAGGCTGGTGGTGATCAGAGTGCTAATGACCACGAGAAAAACGTGAGATTTTATTTTTTTTAAGCATCATTATCTACTGGCCTTGAGTGCTAATCAAAACAAGGACTATAATGCCTGCCTTAATTGGGTTTGTCTCAGTAATGTTTCTAAATGGAATAAACTACATTAAACCCAGACAAGCTATGAAGAGAGATAAATGGCAAAGCAACACACTGAAAACCTAAAGATTCTTTTAATATACTATTAACTGAGTTAGCATCCATGGCTTTCACAGTTAACTGTGGTTTTGTAATCCATTTGCTGATCTGTACAACTAAAATTGAAACATAGCTCTCCTTCTGTTTAAAACAACAGATTAAATAAGGTCCAAATTAACCTCCAGAATGGAGGTTTGGCAAATACTGTACCAGAATAGGTTGTGTATGTATTTTCTTCTTTAAAAACAAGGAAAACAGCTTTCCTGGAGGTGTTTCCCTAAAGTAAATAGAGGGAATCTGCCTCTGCTGAGGTAATTCTACATGTAAGCTGAGCCTCTGTGCATCACAAGAAGGACTCATCACTGCCATTCCCCACAGCTCCAGTGCTGCAGGGACAGACACTAAATGTTCTCAATCACCTTCATATCATCCTCTTACAGGAAGGGGCAGTGAATGCCAGGAAGATTAATCCACTGCCATCCTCCTCCTTGTTCCTTTGACCTCTCCTCTGCGTACCCTGCCCCAGAACACAGCCACACTGAATGATTTGATCTTAGTACCCCGGAAGATCAGTTGCTTTTGAATCCCTTGAAAGCAATTAAATATTTTTTCTATTTAGTTTTCGCTATCTATCTATCTATCTATCTATCTATCTATCTATCTATCTATCTATCATCCAATCCATTCATCCATCCATTTTTCTCTACCTCTTGTGCTGAGACAGAAGGATCCTCAGCAGCTGAGAGGGAGATTTGGGGCAGATCCTGCAGGAAGAGGTGACAATTTATAGATAAAATGACAGCCAAAGGACAGAGGCGGTGATGCTTTTGCCTTCATTTAGAGGCAAGAGTGAAATGTTTCCAGGGGCTCAGCCTTGGAAAGACAAATTAGCTTTTTGTTCATGGTATATACAAAATGTGGCATCATGCATCTTACCTTGAGAATATTTTCAATAAAGGCTTTCACAAACTGAAAATGCAGTTCAGGGAACATAAAATTCATTCTCTAATTAATGGCTCCCTCCTGTATTATAGAGCAAAAATTCCTATGATTTGTGTTGCTTCTATAAAACAGTTGCTCTCCTGTTCTCAAGGGATTGCAAAAGGTCAGTGGTGTTGAATATACGTGATTTATTAAGTACTCTGAGATGAGAGGTGCTGTGTAAATGTAAAATATTATAAGAGCATACTCTCCTTAATTGACATACATTGAAATGGAATTGGCTTCCACCACAAGAGCAGAACCAAGAAACCGAGTTAGTCTGATGACAGTGGATTATCTAAGGCGACTAAGAGTCTCCAACAGCCTGAGCATAAAGTCATCTCACAGACAGATTTATCTAATGCTGAGACTTATTGCTGTTCATCTGGAATAGGTGATAGGTAGGTATGAATTTGAAGGCTGTGAAATGACTATGTAGGCAAAGATCACAGATTACTCTGTACCAGGATGAAAAAGCAGCTCCTGAAGCAGCTGCAGCCACATGAGCACACTCCCCTGTAGTCCATCACCTTCTGCTGAAACACTGCATTCAGCAGGTCAGCTCTCAAGTGCATGCCAGGGATGCTTGGGATGCCATGGTCCTCATATGCTTTGCAAAACCACACTCAGATGGCACTTTTGGACTCAAAATATGTGTCCTGTTTATCCATGGCTTTGGTAGAGGCTTCCAAGTTCCTGTGATTTGAGTTCCTGTGAGTTGAACCACGAGCTTTGTTCATTTACAGCTATATGCAAAGAGGCAAAGAATCTTTCTAAAAAACAGCCTATTACTAAACTGAGTGAGAATGAGAGGGAGTGGACCAATTTCCTCTCAGGGAAGCACAAATTATGTTTTCACTCCACTTTCTGGGCTGTATTCCAATTTATTTTTGTTTTCTGACCACAACAGACTATACTTTAACATTGCAGTAAATAACCAGTTTGAAGTAGATTTTAAAATATTTTAACAGCTAGGGCAATAACATTATTACTCCACTTTACCATAAGTGGAAAAATTCTCATTACCCCTCCCAAAGAAAGACAAGAGATTCCAGATCACATTGTGAATTCTGTTCAAAACCTAGGCCAAAAGAGCTCACCAGCACAGTCTGTTCCTTTTCACATTATTATTCCCACTCTCATAGATTCTTTTATCTAATTCCCTTTCTCCCTGAAGTTTACACTGTCATTCCAAACATTTTTCAACTGCACTTCTCTTCCCTCCTCTTAAATTTCCCATCTCTCATCAGCCATCCAAAACCCTTCCTCAAATAATACTACTGTCTTTTAGAAAAATGATACTATGAATTCAGCACTATAAAGTAATGGATTCCTACCTTTTCTCATGTGCCAAAACAAACCACTTTAGATACTTTCTTTTTGTTTGCCTTTTTTATTTTTTAAGCACAATACAGTATTTCAGCAAAGGTTTATGATCTGCCAGCTCCTAAATGGAACAAAGCTGTGAATTTTGAATATATTCATGCTTTCAAATGAAAATTCATACATCTGTCTGGTAGGTAAAGAAAATTCAGGTTATCTATATCTAGAGTGAATAGTTACAAGAAGTTATTGAACAAAATGATGGATTTTCTAGCAATAGAAGCTTTCTTCAAGGATAACATCAAAGTTATTATCATCTACATGAAAAAGGCTCTTAATTTCCTCTATACTGCTACTTTATCTGAATAATTTTTTATTCTTTATATATTGGGTCATTTGGCTACAGCAAAACTGCTGTAGTAAAGACAGACAATGAAACTCTTTGGCTATACTATACATGATTAATTTGTGCTCCAACTGAAAGCATTTATCATCTGGGGGTTACCCTTCCAATTTATTTTTCCCCCTGTGTTTTCAGTGGTCCTTTCCAAACAAGAAGAATTACAAAGAAGTGACATTTTTAGCTCTGAGGCCTATGTGTAAATGTAAATTTCCAGCTGTTAGAACAAAGAAATATCAAGTGTGAGGCAGATGTTAATATGTTACCCGTTGTTGGTAATACAAGCAAAAATCAACTTCAAAAAAATCACCCAGCTATTCCAGTAATGAAAGCTTACATGCTTGGGCGTTTACATAGATCAGTGCCTACAGAAATAAGATGTAACTAGTTTCTTGTGATCCATGAAGTCCAGTCAAATCCACTGCTTTGATTCCTCTTCTGATATTAACAACTCACAGGCTAGGATACACAGCCAATGGAATAACCTCCAGGTATCAATTCTGTTTAGTAACCTGATGAAGGCCCAAAAACCATTTGGACTCTACTTCTTCGCATCTACTGCGACACCACAGTGTCAAGTGGTATCTAGAGGACTCTGTATCCTGTGTTGCAGCACTATTTTTGAGGACCATAGTCAGGACAAAAGTTAAACATTATGTTTGGTTTCTATGAGATGCTGCTTGGCTGTAAGTCTTCAAGCCCTTATAAAGCCAGTTTAGGCAGAGCTACTGAGCAACTGCTCTGAGCTCCCCAAGGCTTCTGCTTTCCTTTGAATACACCAACTGAAAAACCCACAGCATTCCTGTGAATGAAGTAGGGTGCTTCTTGCTGTATCTCATATCTTTGCTGCTTCTAGCATCTTCTAACCCTTGGAAACTTCTGAAATGACACTTCTGGCACTCTGACCACAAGTCATAGCCAGACACACAAACGAGCATAGATACACAGAGTATCCACATGGTTAGACTTCAGGATCTCCAGCCTCTCTTTGCTTCTTACTATCTCACATTATCTCATCTCACATCATCCTTCCCATGGATCTTGGACCCCTATGAACTCTACCAGTCCTTCCCTCTGATGTTAATACAGCAGTGATTTCCAACTATCATGTGTCAGGCACATTTGCATTTGTAATTCTTTTTGCACTAAGCAATTCATTAAGGGCTCTGTTTTGATTACCAAAATGTGTGAACACAATTTTGTATCTCATCTGTACAGGGTCAGTTCGATGTCAGCTCATTTTTGACTGTGACAATCTTTTCCCATCCTAAAGGCAAAACAGTGTTTACATTTGGTTTGTTAAAATATTTACATTGCACATTCAAATGATGCGCTTTCCCAGTGACAGGGCCCTCTGTGGTATTTCCTCCTGTACCTACTATGCAGCGGAAACAGAAGATTAAGATGAATATTGTGGGTGTCTCCAAACAAGCAGATTAAGCAAACGAGTGGCATGGCTACACTAGACTAATGCTGTGGGGTTTTCTGACACGTATGAGGGTTGTGTAATCTGCTAAGTACTGCATGAAAGCCTGTCTTTTAGGCCCCCAAATTGGAAGAGAGCTACTCAACTACCATTCATCGTGTTTTAAATAAATACTTCATATTATTGACTGTTTATTTGTTCACTCAGTGTTGGAGGTAGTGCAAAACGCAAAAGAAGGTCCTGGGAGAGAAGGTAAAGATTATAGAATTATAGGGTTGGGAGGGTACTTCAAAGTCCATCTAGTTCAACCCCCCTGCAGAGAGCAGAGACATCCTGCACTAGATCAGGTCGCTCAGAGCCTTGTCCAGCCTGGCCTTGAATGTCTCCAGGGATGGGGCCTCCACCTCTCTGGGAAACCTGTTGCAGTGCCTCATCACCCTCATAGTGAAAAACTTCTTCCTAATGTCTAAACTTAAACTCACTCTGCTCTAGTTTAAAACCATTGCCTCTTGTCCTGCTGCTAAATGTCCTTCCACAACTTTCCTGTAAGCCCCCTTCAGGCACTGGTAGGCTGCTACGAGGTCTCCCCAGAGCCTTCTCATCTCTGGGCTGAACAGCCCCAGCTCTCTCATCCTGTCCACACAGGAGAGGTGCTCCAGCCCCCACATCATACTTGTTGCCTTCCTCTGGACCCTCTCCAGTAGTTCCAGGGTTCCAAAGCTGGAATGATGCTGGATGATGCTGGTCTTGACTCTTAGCCTGCCCACAGACAAAAGCCTCAAGTGCATTGTGTCTGAAAGAGTGTGGAGACAGGGGCTGCCACCCAGCAGGAGAAGAGAGAAGTGGAATCAAAAAAGGATTACTTAAGCTGGCAGAGGAAGACCACAAAGTGAGGCCATTTCTATGAATCAGAGATACAGCAGACACACATCATGGCCCTTCTCCAATGGGATGGTTTGAGGCTCACAGAAGAGTATGCATATAAACTTCACACAACAGTGAATTCAACATAATTTAAGACATATTACCTACACTGCAAGTATTTAATTTTGTCCATATATTTGTAACTACTGAAAAATTAAGGACCACTGTTCTGAGAAGAAATGAGATGCAGGACAGATTGACTTCTCACACTGGAACTCCATAGCAATGCATAATTAGGAAGAACAACTTAAAAAACTGGTCTCTCGGAGAGGGTATTCCTTACCTTATGGCACCATCCACGCAGGCTCTCCTTGTGTGGAGGCAAAAGCTTCTGTGGTGAAAAAAAACATGGAAGGACGGTTAAGAAGTTACTCAGAGGCCCTGCCTGTGCTTACAACCATCACAAACTCTGCTGCATTGTTTTGTTTACAGAAATATATACAATGGATGAAAGTTGACTGTGTAAGCAAAAGATATCTATTTTAAATTGACCCTGCCCAATTACTGTCATATGCTCTGGAGGAAATGGGATATAAAAGTCATTGTACAAATAAGGCACATGACATTTAGCAAATGAACTTAAAGCAGTTCATTTTATACACTGCTGATGTGTTTGCTCCACTTTTTTAAACTAACAGCAAATGGAACTTTATTTCTGTCTGTTAAAACACAGCAGTAAAAGTAAAGTAACAGGCTCTGTATCATTGATAAATCAAAATGATAAATGACCTATTTTGTTTTAACAAAAAAACACATTTATCCACAAGTATTTGTATTTTAGGATAAGAGTGCTCATAGTAAAGCACTCACTGAAAACTGGGTGTGAATTGTAATTATTTTAATTATTCTGTTTCTCTTTTGTTGTTTGTGCAGACGAGCTTTGATTTGGCATTTTCTCACATGCTGGTCCCTGTCAAGCACAAGAAAATCAGTAGTGCAGAATCTAATCTAGGGACCCACTTTTCTCTCTCTCGAGGAGGTAATGACCACATATATCTCTCATCTGATAGATTAGAAGATGTCCTCCGTTACTATAGCAGGTGCTACTATTCCAGTCATCATTAAAAGCAGCAAGATATGTGGTCCAGTTTCATACCTCCAGCCTGCATCACAGAACCCTCTCCCTCCCTGAGAAATGTGCCCACAGAAAGCCCCCACGGAGAGAGGTAGTAGGCTCATTTACTTGCCCACAGGTTGCCTGGCACAGCCCTACCATCGAGCATCCTGAGGGGTTGTGTGTGGATTATCAGGGCTGACATGAAGTGAGTGTCACAGACCTCTAGGGCAAGGGTCAGAATAAACCCAAGGACTGCATTTTGAGCAAGCAGTTAGCAGCCTCTCAGTTTCCCACGGATAAACATTCTTTCCTCTGGCCATCATCGCTTGATGGCTCCCCTGTGCTGATCCCCTCAAGGCTACACAGCTTGCAGTTCCCAGCTTTTGGCTGGCTGGCTAGCAAAGTCCTGCTGCTTTTGGCATAGGGACATCCAGCCTGATGGGCAGCGGCTGTCACTGTCACTAGCAGGATGTTTTCTGGAGTTTCTCCTACCAAGCAATGTGTTTATTCTTTGAAACAGTTGCTCCCTAAAGATTAAAACTGAACAAGAGCACACAAAAGCAGTGTCTGTCCTCTGGGGATGCTACATGCCATCAGGCAAACAGGAGGCAAGTGCTGTGTTCTCCCGAATGACACGCAATGGATGGTGCTGTACTGTCAGGGAAGAGTACAGTGCTATGGTGCACAGATTACACTCTCCTCTTTTTTTACTCTCCCTTTAGAAAAAATATCATTCAAACACCACTTGTGACATTCAGAGCTCCAGATCTGGAGCAGCTGAGCCCATGCACCCCAAAAGCATGTCAAAACATACAACAGCTCCAGCACCAAGGCAAGTATTTAAAAGACCACCTTCTTTATCACCCTCCTAAGGGCAGTATGCAGTCTCAAAAATACAGTTAACAATTACAAGGCAATAAAAGTGGCAAAAGACCCAAAGAAGTGCACAGACAAATTATACCTTTACTTCAAAACTAGAGAAATAACAGTGATTTAAAAACTACTAAAAATTTCATTGAAGTAGTAAGAACACAGGAGAAATATCTGCACAGCAACATAAAACCTGTTCAGCACAGTTTGTGTAACATTAGTTACTACAAAGAGATTGAAAAAATAAATGCAACAACGATTTTTTTTTTCTGCTGAGGTTTGTGGAACAAATGTTAATTTTTTACCACTGTACAGGATGTTTTCTACCCCAGAGACTACCTGCAGGGGGGAGGAATTCTCTCTGGTATAGGAATAAGTATTTACCTAGCCTAGTGGCAATATGTTAATGTATTTCTATTAGCAAAACCCATTTAATATTGCATATATGTAATAGCTTCTGGCTTAGAAAGGAAGAAAGCTGGAGAATGAGATTAAATGTCTTTTCTTCCTCTGATGGGAACAGATGCAGATTTTCTCATTACAGGTAACATGAACTAAGCCCACATAAAGGGGAGCAGACAAACTTCAGTAACCCCCAGCTGCCAGCACAGTACCACCCAAGGAGCAGAAAGTTCACAACTACTCTCCCTGCTGTATCACCCAAATTTCAAATTAATAACCAAATAGCAGCAAGTGCTACTGTGCTACTGTAAAGATAACCACCTTACCTTTAACTAACAGGGACTGCTGGTGTCAGACCTTGTCTGAATTGTGCAGAGAACACCAGAATCCCTTAGTGAGGTGCTCTGCAACTCCTTCTGGTAGTTCAGGCAGCTCTAAGAGTTTCTCAAGCCCTGTCCTCTGCCACTGTCCGATTCCGTATGCGCAGCGCCGATCCCCACCTTCTCTGCTGCCAAGCCGGCCACAGCCTGGGAACAATGCTGCCTCTGTCAGCCCGCTGAAGGAACGCTGGCACAAAGACATGCTCATGCACAGCCCCAGACTTTCATTTTTCCCTCCTTCTTCTTGGAGTACAGGGACGGGAGAAAAGCACCTACATATCTGTGATTAGCCAAAGCTTTGTGGAGCTCAGGAGCTGTAAGAGGGTGTTGGTGCAGGATGGGCAACCCAGTACCCAGAGGAGAGATGAAATGTGCTCCAGCAAGAGCGCTCTCTGCCTTGCTTCATACATTTTGTTTGGGATCTGTGGGTGGCTGCATGAGCAAGCAGCCGAAAGCAGGGGAGGAGTTAACACAAAATGCAATTTTATGACTTGGAGCCTTGTCTGTGTGATGGAAAGCAGGATGGCAAGAGGTGAAATCGCAAGGTGATGACACAGCAGCATGCCATACTCATCCTACATGCCACTGCTTACTCTCCCAAATTGCCTGGGACAGGTCCCCTCATGGATGAGGTGTCACCCCAGGGATGGAGCAGGGATGTGGCAGCCTCTCTCACAACACTTGGGAATCACACTCCATAGAGCCTCTCAGTATGCTGGCTCTCTGCCCCTTTCCCCACAGCATTGACAGTTTGATTTTCAAGAAGGCACAATGCTTCACACTCTAACAAGCAACTGTATGATGAGACAATGAATGACATCCTCAGCAGATGTTTCCAGCTGTCACTAGGAAGGGAGGAAGGCAGCGGCATTTCAAATCCCAGTTTTCTGCAAAGCATCCCTTGAAAATGAGAGGGGCAAAGCAGAAAGCCAAAAGCAGAGACAAATCAGATGTCTGTACTTTTCTTGTATTGAAAGGACTACCGTGTGCACTGCACACAACTTCAGGTTCCTTCTCCTTCTTTATCAGAAAACAAGAAGTGATCTGGCCAGGCTCCAGGGAAGTGGGTGATGATCTCTTTTGAAACCAACTGGAATTTTACAGTTTAACTCAAATATTCCCAATCCAAGCTCCACAAGAGATAGTGACTGTTTCAGATTCCTCCTCGTGAATTATAGTTCGGATCGACAGACACCACAGATGAACAGAGCAGCAAGCAACAATGTGCTCTCTTATAGAAGGGGACACCAAGGGACACACAGCCCTGGGGTGCTGCACAGCTATGAACTCATTCTGGGTCCCTGATGAACCATCACAGCGTTACAATAATTTCCCATGCAATTAGTATTAATTGGTGAGTTGCTGGCAGTCCTCCAGGGGCCTGACCTTATCCTTTCAGCAGGTCCTACCAGGTCAGGCTTGAGTATCATCAGTGGGGCCAAGCAGGCATCACTGGTGGCTCAGCTCCCAGGGCTCATTTTTGCTGTTAACATTTTTGGGACGTTTTTGGGCAAAGGTTATCTTGAGTAGCAAACAATCACAGCTAGGTCACTTCCAAATTAGCACATGAGTTTGTAACATGAGACAGTAAAATAAAAGATTTCTAGAAGGAAACTCCAACACAATTTTTCAGGAGAACAATACAGCAGTGCCAGGGGACAGTAAGAGCTCAGTAAAACTCTGCATCTCATGCTCAGAATTAAGCTGAGAAATGAAGCTGTAAATGAAGAACCACCTCTTTTGCTTTTATTCTTTAATAACAGTTTTAGAGGAAACTTTTTCATTTTATCCATTAATAAGCTCAAGTTATTTGTCTTAAGCATCCTGCCATATGGACTGAAGCAGGACCAGGTCTGCTTTATACCAGCAGAGGCCCAGAGCAATAAGCAAAATCAGATGTTCTTTGACACATCGTAAATATCTAAAAAATGTTTCTGAGTAACTTCCTGTGTTACAGCTGATGGATCTCAAATGTGATCTCTTTTGCCCTACAGAATTACATAAGTAATCTCAAAAATTCATATACTTCTGTTCTTTTAGAAAAAGCACTGAGGCAGTTATTTTGAGTTAAAAACATGCCCTAAATGAGAATTGCAGAGAGACCAGCCCACATGCACCATTCAATAACTAGTTAAGGATACCAACATCTAATGGTGAAATACATTAGGAAAAGCTTGTGGCTAGAGGCAAGCAGAATTACTTCAGCTAAAACAGGTCAAGTATAATCAAGAGCAATGTCCTACAGGCCCTTTTTAGTCTCTCCTGCTTCTAGTCCCCATGAACCAGTCCTCAGAATTACTCTGCTCATATAATTTTCCTTCTTCATTGCCATGTTTGGGAATTGCAACATAGCATTAATAGGCTGCCTAATGCAGAACATCTAATACATGGCACACTTTGGCTTGGAGGTAGTTGAGAAAATTAATGATGGATCCTACTCTTTGAAATCTTGGGTCTGAATGGAGGAGAGCACTTCAGCCTGCCCTGTGCCTTCTCACTTCATCTAATAATTTACACCTCTAGATTTTACTTAAGGGCTCATGTACTCAGTGTACACAAACTCAGATATAAAAACCAAAATTCATAGTATTTACATTGATCAGCAGATATATATTTATTATTTACAGATAATGTGGCTTACATGACAGAGTTTGTCTATTTTTTCCTTGAAGATCCTTCTCTCTCTGGATCTTTGCAATCCTGTTTGATTTTTCAAGTCCTTATTGGTTTATTATTTCCACTTCTTTGGCATGTAAAGATCCAGCCATCATTTTTTAGTGTCACATGAAAAATGAATTCTTTCAGACTATTCTTTCAATTATTTTAAAAGTACAGAAGGTGACCTGATTTTCACTGGTGTAACTCCACAATAATTCTATTAACTTCCAGTATCCCAGGATGTACAGCAGCTATCCAAGATATCCCTCACACCTCTCTCACACATCCTTAGCACTCAAAGGGCAGAAAAACCACAAACATACTGCTCAGGGCAGTTTAGGTGGCAAAAGTGTTCTGCCATTCAGTGAAGGAATGGATCAAGGAACCACAGAATTAATGTTTCAGAGAAGAGCTTTTTTCCCTAAAAAACACAAGAGGAAGGAGTGCAGTGCACACTCTGGTGGGGACAGTAAGGTGCAGTGTGTGTCTTTGGTGTTGCAGAAGTATTATTAGATTTCGTATGCTGCCACCCTGAAAAATCTGGCTTGCACAAGGCCTTTTATAATGCACACATATTCACACTCCTACTTCTTGACATCTACAACTAAGAGACAATGGGATACAACATCAGTTTTCAGAAGACGTAAGAACAAGATGATGAAGAATGCCAAGACTTAGTCACTGACACTCTAATTCCCTGATATCAAATTCAAACTTTACAAATATAAATCAAACACCCTCAAGCAAATTATGAACATCTCTGTCCATACAGACAAGAGCTGCACTTGGAAACACTTCTTTAAATAGGTGTTACATCAAATCTTCAGCCATAAAAAGATAGATGTGTTCAGGCTGCCGCAGGTGATAATGAAGGTTTAACCCCAGAGATCTTAATTAAATTGTGATTATCTGTTGATGAAAACCAATTTAATAACACCGATTATTCTAGATTCCCCTTAATTACAGTTTTTCCAGTCAAGCTTGTCATTGCTGTTCCTTCCTGCATTAACTTTGTAAGAGCACTACTTCCAGTGAGGGTTTTATTTATAGGACTGCAGGCCTTCAGTACATGCATTTCCTTAGTCACTTCACCTGCCTGAGCTCAGTACTGGACTGTACCAGGTTCTCTTCATCTACGGGAAATCCAGAGACTGAACAAATAATCACCTTTTCCTCTGTCTGGGAGCTTGTCAGTCCTGGGAAGTATTCACATATCTCCTTTGGTGGATACTGAAGACACACATGCTAGGACTGCCTCCACTGCTGAAGAGGGCTGTATTTAATTTTGTGCTATTTTATTGAAGTATTTTAATGAGCTAAAGCTAAAAAGCTAAAGCTAAAAGCTCTTGATTAACTTGGGTGAATACACCAAGTATACAAATTACACAAGACTTATGGCCATGTGGATTTCCGTTTGGCCTATCTAGCATGTGGATAAAGCCCCTTAGAGCAGTCAAGTCAAAGCCTCATGAAGATTTAAAGTGTACCAATACAGTCTCATTTTAATATTGTGTATTACAAGAACAAGAATAATTTTATTAAATCTTTTTTTACTGAAAGTTGGTTTGCAGCATTATACCAATAAAGAGCTACTATACATTCAGCAAAGCACTTTTATGATACCATTCACAAATCTCTTTCTCCTCTCTCCACCTGTCATCTTTGCACTGATAATGGAACTGATACTTTCATCTCCCCTGCTCCCAGCATTTATCAGGGTTTTGAGTACAACTCTTTTATGTTCATTTGCAGTGACTAGAAATACAAACTGATTTTTCACCCAAATACTTGACAGATTTGGGCTTGCTTTGTCCAGACAAGACAAAGTCAAGACTAAATGCTTACATATGGCCTCCTAATGCTACTCACTAGGACATGGATGGGTACAAATTTGCTTCCTTCTGCTTCAGCTTCCTTTTTATTGTTCCCTGCAGCTTGCTCATTTTTATTAAAAATGAAGAAAAAAAAATCTCATTTTGAATTTTATTATTTTTTACTTCTCCTAACCTTCAAATTTATCCCATTTATAAGGCTCAACTGTTCTATGGCAAGAGCTCTTTAGACCATTTAACAGGAGCAAAGTCTTGAATGACCAGGGATTTTCTTTTTTGTTTAATCCTCTACTGCATCCTTCCTTAATGTCTACATTCCATTTCTTAATTAAATTCCAGGTCAAAACACTTTATGATTCACAATATTCTAATGTTTTCAGATTTGGTTAAAAAATTGTGCAAATCCATTTTCCTATATTGTCATAGCGCATGAGGAAAAGCTCTCTGCAATTATTTGGATATGATCTGATTATCTAAATCAAATTGCTAAACTCTAAATGCACAAGGGAATCATATAATTTTTTTTCCTTAATGTCAAATTAGATAAAAGTGTGCTCAAAATAATTGATCAGACTATAGGATACTAGTGGGTAGAGGTTCTGAAAAAGGAGGTGACACCATGACAATTGGAATAACAGACACCAGAAGATAGAAATCTATTTGCAATTTGAGGGCTTCATTTTGAGATTATCAGTGCAAATGACAGAGTGACATCCTCCAGTGATTTGTTGACAAGCTGTGATACAGCAGCTGAGAGTAAGGACACCTGTGTCACTACCTCATCACCAGCCATGACTGCTCTGCATCTTACTTCCCACAGCTGACTTGCATTTCTGAGCCCTGATCCTGTCCAGACCTCTGTGAACGTTCACAGTTTTCCTGACAGGACTGGTGGTATCATACCATACTCAGCAAAAGCGTAAGAGATGAAACTGTTTTTATTCAGCAGATTGTGTTTATGTGAAAAGCAATTATTAAGATGCCATTTTCTCTGTACAAGCAAGCATTTGCACAAACTATGCAAGTCATCTTGCTGGAGCAACTGCTCTGTACGAACTGCCAGATGTACCTTTAAGTATTGAATCAGTGACAAAGATGTCAGTAGCTTTAATTCAGTCATAAAACCAGAGATATTAAAAAAAAAAGGGAGAGAGAAAACCCCCCATTCTTAGAAACTTTGATTTAACCACAGTGAGTTGAGATAGCCTTTAATATTAGAAGATTAATTTCACTAAAAACTGAATGGAATATAAAATGTAATTTAACAGTTCTTGGTCTCTTTGATTAACATCACTATATCTTTCACAGCAAAAACTGCTTTTTAGCAGGAAAAACAAGCTGAGCAACCTTAATTCCACACAAAACATGAAGCTGGTTAATTACCTCAAACATTTTTTAATGCAGTCTAAGCTGTTTGTGCTGTTCTCCTAATTACCCACAGGACAGAGCAGTGACCTGGGCATTCATGCACTTGCTTTGTGTGGCATTACCCTGAAATCTAGCAATATTGCCCAAAGTTTGACCTGTATTACAAATATTGAAAAAAAAACAAAAAAAAACCCAAAAAAACCCAACCAAAACCAGTCTAAAGAAGCTGTTGGCATGTGAAATTCATCGAGCTGATAGAGCAGATGTACAACCTCTGTAAGAGAAGGGCTTTCCAGGTTCTTTCTGGAATTTGATGCTTTTTGCCTAGACTCCACGCTACCTGTGACAGATAAGACCTGGTTTAACATCCAATATTGCATTCTCTTTTGATACTTTGTTCTCTCTTAGGCAGACTTGCCATGGCATCTATCCAGAAGCCTCACCCAAATTTGGCTCTTGAGGGTGGACAGAGGGAATGCAGAGAATAAATACAAAAGAAACTGAAAAGAACAAATCTCACAAGCCAGGCTTATGCAAGTGTGTTGAGAAACTGGACCTTGCCCTGCTTTTCAAGTACACTTTCAACTCCATGGCACACATGAAGCAAACATTTCAGGGTAAAGTACCCCAATAAGCAAGAAGTGCTAGACCACAATGGGAGGTCTTTGAAAGCTCTCTTTTTTTTTTGGTAAATTGAGCAGCTAGAAATACACCTGAACATTCTAGAGAAATTTCAGCTCAGAAATGCTCATCCTACTGCAGAAAGCCACCAAAGAGGAATATTAAGCCCCTTTCCCACCTGCTTCCAGCTGCAGCAATCAATGTGGGTGGTATGAAAATTAAACCAAAACTGACGATTCCTCCATTCTTTTATCTGCTCATAAAGTTTTTACCCTGATCATAAAGCACAGCTGTGACAGATTATAGTTTTGGGTTTGTTTTTTTATAACTAATAACAAAGTCATGAAAACTATCTCAACCATCAAGGATCAGTCTCAGCCAGCAAGTAGAGCTCAGCCCTCAGCATGTTCTGCTCCACCAGCCTTTGATCTACAAAAGCCAGTATCTGCAATAAAGATCTTACTGCATAATCATTGAGTATATCTCTACAGGATCATGGCTCAGTACAGAGGGTGATGCCCAGTGGAAGCTGCTGAGACAGAACACCATTGACAAGAAATAAAACCCTACATAAAACATAAAAAAAGCTCCAAGCAGACAATTCAGTAGATGAGATTTGTAGCTACTTGTCATTTGTGTGCCACCACCTGCCATCTCCTTCTCATGCATGGGACAAAGTGGACTGACAGACAGAGAATGCCATGCATCACTGCTGTGACTATCACTCAGACAAGAAGGACTTCCCAGAGTCTTTCTGAACCAGGAGAGAAACCAGTGTAAAACCCTAAAATGGAGATCAGAGGGGGGAGACTTGCTTAATTGAGCAAGCTTTGCCAGAAGATGTAACTACACACTGCAGAGGATGCGATTAGCCTTCCTGTAGAAAAAAACCCATGCTTAACCAAATCCCGAAATTCCTGTTCAGTATTTGCATGAAAACTCTGAGAATTGTATCAGCTTCAGCATGTGTTTTCTCCCACATCAAAGCAGGCAGATGGACAGACAGGGATGTGAGAAAAACATTTTCTGTCAAGCCTGAGGAGAGATGAACAAATAAAGAACCCCCCACATACATCCACCCCCACCCCAAGTATGCACCTCCCATCTAACTTAGTCAGAGCTCCCTTCCTTTGAGTGTAGAGAAAGCAGCAGCAGGGCAGCCAGAGGGGTGTACTACTGCCAGCACTTCCACTACAGCTGGGAAGTGTTCCTGGGTTGGTCCATGCCATGATGCAGTGGGGAGAGCAAGCTGAGGGTGCCCCACCACTCAGCATGGCTCTAGTAAGAGAGGTCACCCTGTATCCTAGCTGTCAGTCGCTGCCACACAGAGGGTGGCTTTATATAAATAGCTATTCTATTAAAATTCATCTTCCCTAGCTTGTTTGATTCCTAACAGTTGTTAATGGGTTTTACTACAGTTTTTCTCCTCTTTAATGTGCATTCCTCCCCCCACAAGGAAGGCGCCATGGCAGCTGCAGCCAGCTGTGAACTTCCCCACAGGGACCCTGGCTGCTGTTTCTGAGACACCAGAGACAGTCCTGCAATGATGCAAAGCATCATAAGTTCAGACAAGATCACTTTCTGCTGCTGTGGGAATCCAGACAGTGAAGTACTGCTCAACTTACAGCTTGGAAGGTAAGTGTGGTGGAAGTAAGAGATACACTTCCTTGGAAATCAGTGGCACAGAGGAAGCAAATTAACCATGCAATACATTTAGGAAAGTTTCACATCTTCCAAGCTTCCTGTTTCAGGAATAATGTTCAATGAATAGCTATTATCACTACACCTTTGCATAACATAAAGGTCCCCACCTTCGCTTTTACAGTTTGAGAGGGGAATGGCAAAATATTTCTTCTCTTTTTTTCACTTTTAAAATCAGATTTTCCAAGTGGCTGTTAGCATCCTCTCTGTACTAGACACCAGAAATCACAGAGTTGAAGTCTGAATCTTCTCTCAGACAAATCTCCTAGGAATATCATCTTGGAAAGCATCCTTGTGAAACCAGTGCTTATGCCCTGCCACTGGAAACATTACAGCCAATAATCCCCAACTGAGCCAACTAATGCAGATCTCTTGATTTTTTTTACTTTCCTAATTTTATGGAACAGAGAAAATAAACTCAAATAAGGGGTGGTTATCTCACATGTGCAGTCCCCTCAAAACTAAATCAAGGACATGAAGAGTGTGAAGCACCAGACATGCACAAATCTTCTCCAAGAGATTCTGTCAGCGCAGAGATATAACTCAACTGGCAGATTCTCCTTAAAAAACTAAAGGTCTTATACACACTCTGTCATATCTGTCACCCACTGCTAATGGACAGAAAGACAGGACAAATTAAGGACTACTGCTACCCTTGACCCTCCGTCTCTGACTTTTGCCCTCTGCTTCTGTTCTTCAGCCATCCCTTTGCTGCAGACACATCCCTGTCCTTCCCCTGCCTGCTGCTCCAGCCCTCCCCTGCTGGCAGCATTATCAGTACTACCCACAGCACTGGGTATTGCCTGCTTGATTCATCACTGTATCAATGTATCAATCCCCCAGGCAAGCCAAAGCAACACTACAATACTGCTTCAGATACAATACAGGAGAGTCTCCCAATGCTTAGAAAATAGGTTCAGATGACCCTGGCTATGCTTTTGCTGCACTGGTCAAAATGTGGTTAAAATGGATGGTGAAAACCACTGGAAGTAAACGGAAAGATTGCACTCCCATTGTGTTTGCTGCTTTTAATCCTGTTTTTTCCTATATAAATATTAGTGCAATGCTGAAATCATTAGAAACACTGACTTTGTGCAAGAGGAAAAGCCCAGATTCTGATCCAGCATTCAGGAGCATCACTACTTCAACTGCCATGAGTCTGCTGTGCAGTGTCAGACACTTATTTCTCCAGGTGTCTGCCTGTTAGGGAGAAGCTTTTCAAGATACGTTCCATCCTATACAGACATGAGGCAAAAAAAATTCAACCCTGCAATTGACATAGCCTTTTTCAATACAAATGGAGTTCATAGGAACCATTTATCCTTCACATTTTTATTTTCAGCTTTACAATTTCCAGTTGTTCAAGACCGACCCCTTGTCACCTCTCACTGTTCCTCTGGGTCTAACCCTAACAGAGTTACATAATGGTTATTTTGACTCAGCATTACCTTATTCGAGTTCTGCCTGGATGTAAAGAAGAGAAAATAAAAGCCCTACACCTCCATATACTTTTATATAGTTATTAATTGTGTCCAAAGGGTGGATAAGTGCATGAATACAACAGAGATGGACATTCCTATTGCTGTAGAGACCTATCTTTTGTGTTTTTCTGACTCTGCAGTAAATTAGAAACACTCCCAAATGGTGAAGACTAACAAGGAAGCTTGCTTTGCAAACAATTCCCTCTAAAAATGCCTTGCAAGGAACTATTCGGTAGCATTAAGCTTTCTGTCTCTTAAACATGCAATTCTCTCTCAAATTCTCTGAAAGCAGATAATGTGAAATAAAGTACCAGAACATTTAATGGTTTAAGATTATACACAGTCAGTTTGGCTTTCTCTAAAGAAACATTACACAGGCACTTTACAGCTTGCAAAGCTGAGTTCCTAGAAGCCATAAGAACCAGCATGTAGTAACTGCATCCTGTCAAAGGCCAGCAGCAGGCAGGACCCTGCACAGTGGGTCTGCACTGCAACCACACTAATACCCTCATCACATAAAAGAGCAGGAGTGATAAATGAGAAACGAATGGGAAGATTAATTCCTGCTGGCTTTTACAGCTAACAGCCATACCATTGGGGCAGCAACACCAGCCAGGAAGTTTTGTTCTCCACGGCTAGTTGGTCCTGGCTCTGAATTGGGACCATGACTCTGTGGCATGGCAAGCAGGAGATGCTACAGATGGAGAGACTTCAAAGAAATGGATGTGGAAATTATATAAGGATATAGCATTCTCGCTGTTGCTCAAGGATACCTGCTTCTGTCCACCATGCCAGCCCATCAATTCTCTATTATCACTGTAGAAACACTTCCTCCAGACTCATACTCCCCGGAGCACTGCAGAAGCATCTGGCAGTTGGTAAAGAGAAGGATGGGTCTTCAAGCCTCTGGAAAGACAGAGGTCAGTATAAGCAGGATAAGCAGGTTAGATGGGTATTGAGCTAAATCAACACGTAGTGAGAACAGTGTGCTTGGTGGCTAGGCTGTATGGCCCCCTAAAATTTGCCAGGCTGAATGTCTATGTCCAGCAGCCCTACAGACAGTTCAGGAAAAAGTGCCTAGAAACAAGATTTAGTATCTTTCCCTTGTAACAGAAGTTCAGAAACCTCGACACAACCTTGCACCAGTTTCTTTTCCCCAGTGAGATCCAGCTTGTCTGGGAAATGCTCAGGAGCTGTACAAGGTCAGAGCTTTACCATTCTCTCACAGAGCCTGGGCTGTTAAAGCAGTGGGATGCGGAGTTCAAATAATCTCAGTCATGGCTTTAATTTCTGAAAGGAGCAAACAAAACCCAAATAAATGACACTAGTGATGCTTGCAGTCACTGTCAAAAAGCAGAATCTACCACATTAAATACATAACATAAGAGTCTAAGAGTGTAGGTGAAATCAGAGCAAAGATGACAACAGAGCTATGAAAGGAACAGTATAATTGAACTGGCAAAAAACACTGGTGCACTTTAAAAAATAAAATCAGTAAAAATTATTTAAATTTTACATTAAATCTGCATAGACTTAGATGCAGATATGAAAAGATACATACTTATAAGAATGAAAATAAAACAATACGGACCTACCAAGAAATTCAACTATTATGAGACAATGCCACATGAAACTCTGTACACCTTGAAAAAAGCTGTTTGCTCCCTTTTAAACTTAAATGTAAAGCTTTCTATCTGCTTGTGGACAGCACACAGGAGTCCCGAGGCCCTGATCTATACCAGAAACTTCTCTGCTCTCTCTGGTCTCCAAGAGTACAATCACACCGAGCTTCAGCTCTCTGTATGGTGCTGATAATGCATCTGAGCATATTTTGTGTCCAAGCTCCACATGGAGAGCTGTTGGACTCCTGAGGAGCTTGCAAGCCACTGCAGACAGAATGCTCTTCAGAAGTGCCACAACCCAAAGGAAAAGATTCTTTAATTTTGGATCTAGGCTCACCTAGGGGGCTTAACAGAACTGTCCAGCAGAAACTAATGCCTTTTCTGGGCATGACACCTTGGCATGCTGTCTTGTGGACAGGTGCTGGCGTTACTGATGTCCCTCAGCAGGCTCTCGGGGCTGACCAAATGGGTGGGCTCTCCATAGAAGAAAAGCCAGGAAACACAGTAAAACTGAGACAAAAATTGTCTCTTCATTCCCCTCCACACAAGCCCCTGGACCTTGCTAAGCCAAATCTGCACTTTGCAATGCTTTTTATCCTGTCTGCCCTCAGCGTCGATATTGTAAGCCCTTCCAGGCTGCACAGACCAGTGCCGCATCAATATTCACAGGGGAGATCCTGAAGAAAGTTCATTTATTTTCCAGCATTATTACAGTTAATTGGAAACATCTGCTGTGAATATCTGTATGCCAGAAGCATCCCAATCTACTAGGCAGTCTCTGCAGGAATATTCACTCTGTCTTTTCTGGATAGGTTTTGCCAACGGCGTCTTTATTGTCAAAGAAAAGACACCATAAGACTAATCATCCAAATGCAGAGTTTAAATTGTCTCTGCTCATTTTCACACAAAGTAGTAACATATGTTGTGCTGTCACAGCTGTGAAAGATATTTTCATCTCATTTGGCTTTTAACTATTTTCTTGCAGTGAACCAGGTCATGGAGTTTTGGGAATGCTGCTCCCCTCTGACACCAGATAGCATCCTTAATCTAATACAGAGCTACAGTGAGAATATTCAAGCACACACAATTAACAGCTTAATTTGTATTGGGATTAATATCAACATATTATGTTAATGTAAGTACATTATTTAATGTAATATGAATGTTAAAAAAATTGTGTAAGCATTTGTGTGAATTAAGGGCAATTAATTGAATGGAAAAAAGTTCCTGTAGGAATACAACACAGCCTAAGTACAAAGTATTTGTGAATCCCAATAAATATATTCACTGGAACCTACTGAACATCTAGGCTGGATCTTGGAAACACAGGATTTGTAACCAGTTTGTCAAAGATACTGAGAAATCTAAGCACAGGCTAGACTTTCTTAATATTATTAGCCTTCTGACTCTGTTGTAATTTTCTTTTTAGCAAGCTGAAATGTGAGACGTGGCCACTTTTAGCAGAACAAATCTGTAAAAATTGTGAATAAAAATTACCAAGGTCAAATTTATTTTATTTTAGGGAAAATTATGAACGAAGACATTTGTATGTGTTATTTCCCTAGTCTTTAATGAAGCCAGATCAAACCAGACAATGTCCACCCTAGAGAGCTTGTTCACAACAGCTGGAGACTTCTTGCTGACTCTACAAGGCATCACGATGAAAAAAAAATTAAAATTGTCCAAAGACATTTTTGAAGCAGATGCTCTTCCCTAAGATGCCAGACTAGGAAACTTTATTCCTAGATAAAAAAACCAAAAAGCCAAGCACAAAAAAACCCACAAAACAAGCTGCAATTTAGAATCTGATTTTAAGAAAATAAATTACAGTGGGTTAGAATTTCATACAGATGGTCACTATGAATTCTGATCTCAAAGCAGATTAGAAAAAGACTTCCCTTACACATGTAAGGCAAAAATCAATCTTCTGTAATGTAATCTTAGATCCTCTCCCACCCCAAGGGTAAGAAGAGCTACAAATTCCTCTTTAACAGTGTGGGAATGGACATTTCTTTGCCAACACCCTTAAGAAGTTCCAAATCGTGCTAAAGGAACTTGCACTCATTGATGGACAGAAAAAATGAACTGTGAAAAGCAGAAGATCACATAATATCTGGATAACATAAAAATAATGTAGCCCCTGACTGTAATGGCAAGTATTCCCTTATTCCTGGAACAGAATAGTTCCCACACAACATTGTAACTGCATCAGTAACTGGAATGTAGCCTTGAGACCAGCTTTCTTCATGTTGTGCACACATTTCACTAGGACCATCATCACTTTGTTTGTGTTGGAACAATCTAATTTGTATCTCTTCTTGTTTTCCTCAGGAAGAGACAATGATAAGGTTGCCAGTGATTGTCACCTGGACAGAATTCAAGACATACTAAGTGAATAAACCCATGAACCTCAATGTTAAGAAGTATTCTTAACGCCAGGAGACCTCCATGGACCATGCTGTTACACAAGAATTATCAAAACTGTTCCACAATTTTAATGTTTCATCAACACAAGAATTATACAGCAAAATCCATAGTTCCTGAGGATGTTCATAGGACTTTAAGACACAAAAACCAAAAATTACTCCTATTCACTCATCTGGTCTGTGAAGTAGCTTGCTATCAGAGAAGTGGTGGGTTTAGTGGCCAGTGCCACATGTTCCTCTGTCCCTCTGGTGAAAGCTCAGGTCAAACTTTTTTGGATTTGCTGCAGAAATGTAGAAGCTGTACTCACACAAAGGTGGAATATGTCCTATTTCTGCCAGTATTGAAGGAAAGACAGAGAAAAATTGAACATTCTCTTTGTAGCATCAAGTCACTCTTGATTCTCACGTTTGTTGGCTTGCCATGCTGCATGTCTGACACAAAAGACAATCTTACTCTCAAAGCAGAGTAAATCAGCAAGTAAAATTCTTGGAATAACAACTGTGAAATCTGTCGCACACTTGCCTAAAAATTCATACTAAACCTGCTTTAGTTATGATTAATGTGTTTAGTATATCTGGAAAAAACAGTCATTCCTGCCAAGGGTAAACAATGTAAACATGGAAACTGGGGGAGAATAATCTTAAGAACAAAAAATTAAGCAGATGCTTCAAGATACAACCCCACTAAGGATAACCATTGCTATGGATGATCTGAAAAGCAAGCTTCACATGTCCTATGTGGAATAAACTGTCATGTCCTTGTGTGGCAGTTGAGGAAACATAAGTTTTAGCATATGAATGTATGAAACAAATGTCTGGTTTTCCTATGAAATCTTAACTTCTGTTATTTTAAGATTAGGGAGAACAGAAATTGTGATGTGTACTTTCTCCTAAACCCCACAGAATCATACAAACCTCAGAGGACCACATACAAGCAAGGAAGATGATCAGTGATAAGAGTACTGTCAGTGACCTAAGCATCACAAGTGTGGTCCTGGCACAGAGCTGCCACCCCCTCTCCCCCCCAGGCTTCCCCATACAGCTACCATTTTTGCCTGAGGCTCAGCAAACCACCTGCTATGTCCTTCTCACACCCAAACTCACTCTTCCACATGTCTAAGGTCCTCTCCCAGAGGCAGCGTTTAAGCAGCAAAGAAGCCTCATTTTGTTTGGAGCATTGATGACTACAGTATCTAAGGATACATGTATGCCTGCTTTTGTCTGCTGAAAGGTGGCACATTAGAGCTGGGATATAAAGCCTGGAATGGGAAGTCAATATGATCAAAGAGTAATTTTAAGAGCTCCAACTTGCCTTTGGAAAGGCAGCCATGTAAACTCAGGATGCAACACTTACTGCACTGCCTCAGGACTTGACCCTCTCTCATCTACATCTTAGCTGCCTAAATCTCACTTCAACCCTAAACCTCCTTGTAACTGATGAGATTCTTCCCATATATAATCCCTGCCTGCATGATTTCAACCCACTTTTACAGGGGAACTTCTACAGGTGATGAAGCCTCCATGCTTTGAGATATTCAAGGCAACCTGGGCAACCTGCTCTAGGTGGCTGGCTGTGCCTGAGCAGGGGGATTAAATCAGATGACCTTCAGAGGTCTCTTCCCACCTTAACCCTCCTGTGATTCTGTGAAACTGATGAAGTTCCCTTCACAGCTCAAGCAGTCTTCCAAGAGGAAAATTTCAATTTTCAATTTCACGTCAAAATTTGCATTGTGCCCATGAGCAGCGATCAGAAAGGGTGCAAAACCTCAGAATATTCTCACAACAGCAAAGGACATGGGATGAGTGTGTATCACCCCTTCAGGAGATGGAGAATTTGAGGTCTCTTAAGCGCTCCCCTTTCCCGCTGTGCTCCAGCTGTGTGCACAGGAACACAGCTTTTACACCACCCACAGTGCACAGATACACACCTCACTGGGGAACGCTTCAAACACACGGAAGCAGCTAGCAATTTAATTAAAACATTCACACCCAGAGAAGCACATGCTTGTCCCATTCCTCAAGAGAAACACCTTGAATAAATACAGGAATGCAAAAAAACTCCCGAGTTCCTTCCATTAACTGAAGAAATTCCACATCCTAGAGCTGATCTTTGTTATTACTACCTCTGCTGCAGTTCACAAACCTAAGAGATAACTGGGGACTGTCTTCACTCACTTGGCCTCATTTTACCTGTGGTCCATTTATTTCCATGTTTACTATCCTGTTCTCCCTGTCATTTAATCTAAAATTTAGCTCTTTCACTCCCTGGTGTTTACTCTTCTGTATGTCTTCTCATGAAGACATCAGTATCTTTTCCTCCACTGAAAAAGCCAGGGTTTTTACAGTGCCTTTTGCTACATCACACAAACCATTGTGTGCCCCCTGATCCTCCTGTCAGCCTCTCTGTGAGCCTGCTCCAGGTTGAACTTATCTTTCTCTAATGTGAATAATGCGTGATCTCCTTGCTGTGCTTTGTCAACACTTCAAAATATATTGTTAATACTTGCTTTCTCTGCTAGAAATGCCTCACAACTACCCTCCTGGCATGCATCTATCTTTTTAGCAGCAGCATCATACTGGTAGCTTGATCCTAAATAGGATGGGTCTTAGATTCCTAGATCTACAAGAGGTGATCAAACTAAGGTCCTGATCCTTATGTTTTGTTTTTTTTTCCCATTTTTCCAGAAGACAAGGTCCCAGATAACAGATTAAATTCAGATTGTTGCTCCATGAAAAGCATGACCTTGCACTTTGCACAATTATATTTCATGCTGTATCTCTTACACCAACTTGGAAGAAGCCCATAAGCCTTCTTATATGATGTTATGATACTCTTCTGAAATCTTTGTCTGTAAATTCCTAACTGCTTATTTGTGGCAACAAGAGGAAGATACTCAACAAGTTTTGCCTTCTTTTGAAGAACTTAATCGGCACCCTCCCTTTGAATCAACACTGACCTTTCAAGATTAATGTTGCCATCTCCTCTTTATTCAATTTTTCACCTAGATAAAATTTCCTCTACAAACTTCCTTTTTCTCTTATCGTACTGATAAATCTCCATACAGGTACCATATTCAAATTCTTTATCAAAATTTAGATGGATTGCATGTATTGCCTTTCTTCAGCAGCAGAACCAAAGATGAAACAAAATACATATTAATAAATTTGTTTTTATCTTGTTATCAATTTGCCTCCCTAACTTTTATTATATTTGAAATTTTTTTCTAAAATATTACATACTCTAGAGTTTGGACTACCAGGCTGTTATTTGCCCAAATTCACTTCCTCTGGCTCCATCTCATAATTTGAAGTATAAATTTTATGTTTCTCATTCTCATGCTTCATTGTTCAATATATATTGTTCAATATATTCATTATAAACTCTGCAATCTCATATAATAATAAACTTCTTTCCAGGGATGAGCAGAAATGTTTTTAGAAGTAAAATTTGATGGCCTCTTACTGCTAGTCTCTGGGAAAGAAGTGCTGGATATTGCATTTCCCTAACTTGTTCTTGAAACTGCCTTGCTCTTCTTAATGATACACTGTACTGTTGCATTTTTTAATAACTAATACAGGAAATGTGATTCCTCTTTAAAGTGACTTCTCAAATCAAACCTTAAATCAAATACCTCCCTCCCTGTAACTTAATTTAAAAGGTTAGAAATGGTCAAGATTCTCTTCACCACTGAAGTGCTTCTTCAGTTTTCAGTAAGGAACTTAATTTCTTTCATCTGGAGCAGATGTGTGTAATGCAAATGACATTCAGAAACTCCAGTGAACTCTGAAATGTAACTAAATTTTTGCAATGACTGCTTTAAACATCATCAGTGCCTGGAAACAAGGCAAAGCCTCATCTCATTGGCATATCCCTGCATTAACATTAACTCAGACAAATGAGTTTAAATGTTCTCAGCCATCAGCTGTGGAACTCCACTGCATATTCCACTATGTGCTCAGTAGCATTGCAAATATTCTAGATATCTACTGAAACTATGCACAAAGACATAATTAGAATTGTGCATGTATGCAGGTACATTCGAAGAGAAGAGAGAACAAACCTAAAACTCCCAACTGTTACCTTTATTAACTCATTCTCTGTGGCAGTATCATACCCAGGGTTAGTGTGAGGTTAATGCATATCACACACTGTGACCTTTCAGACTGAATTTAATTGCATCCCTACCCAAGGATACAGAAAAATGATAAGGTGCACACTGATTGATCTTCCTCCTTGCAGACCACAAGAGCTCACTTCAACAAAACCTTGCAATTAAATTTACAGCACAACTGAAACAGAGTTCCAAATGATATACACCCTAATCTGATTTTTTAAGCTGTTATATCAAAGACTCTTCATCACAAGCTGCAAAATCCACATTTACTCTCTCTACAGCATTCACAGAATCATAGAATAGTTCAGGTTAGAAGGGACCTTAAAGATCATTGAGTTCCAACCCCCCTGACACAGGCAGGGACACCTCCCACTAGATCAGGCTGCTCAGTGCCTTGTCCAGCCTGGCCTTACACACCTCCAGAGAGGAGCCATCCACAATCTTTCTGGGCAACCTGTTCCAGTGTTTCACCACCCTCACTATAAACAATTTCCTTCTTATGCCAAGCCTGAATCTACCCCCTTCCAATTTACATCCATTATTTCTAGTCCTCCCATCACATATCTTGTTAAAAAGTCCCCTGCCTTTCTGTAGTCTCCCTTCAGGTATTAATAAGCTACTGTGAGGTCCCCCCTGAGCCTTCTCTTCACCAAGCTGGACAACCCCAACTCCTTCAAACAGTCTTCATAAGGCATTCAATTGCTGGTGTGCTTGAAATGTATGCATAAGATAGCCAGAGCCTCAACATAAAGAGTTAAATATCACTTTTACGCATTCTGCCTCTGTAATGTTTGGGAATTTCAGGAAATACAAGTCAGGGAAAATCAAAGTGAAAAGAAAAGACAGGTAGGTCATCATGGGCCTGAATGTAACGTAATCTCACAATAGACATTTCCACCATATATGCCCAGCACATTTAGGTTCTACAGGAATCTGACTGTCCTTACTTTAGAAAAGCTGGGATGAGTATTTTTGTGAACACACCGGTGCACAGTGAATTGTCAGAACTAGGAAATTTTCCTGGAATATTTTATACACTGTGACTGCTGTATAAAATATGATAGGCCTCATTACAGAGTGTTTTATTCTGTACATTAGTTTCTTTTATTCAATGACAACTCTTGCTAAATCTATGTTATTCTTTTAATTACAATTTTTTGGTGATATTTCCAGGTATTTGACATTGACACTATACTTGGCACTAAAAAATGCTGCTCACAGGGAACTTTGAGATATGAATTTTTTTGAAGCAGAATCCACTTACATTGGATGAAAGTAGCAGCCAGCCAAAATATGTGGTTTTGAAGCTTTTTTTAAGGAGGTTATGACAGCCACATTTTGTTATTAATGTGTATTTCAGATATTGTACTCATTATCATGGTCAGAAGGATCAATCTGCATTTAAGTACTAAAGAGCACTGTGCACAGCTGAACCGCTACTTGCAGTGTAACAGAAACTTGGATAAGCCACAAATTATGGTAGACCTAGAATCTCATTTGCCATCAAATAATTTGTATCAGGAATGACTTTAAATGACAGATCTAAAATTAAATTTGCCCCGTGTTTGAACATCCCCATTAAAAAGAAATCCTTCAGTGCCATTCAGTGCAGCTCAGACGCAGATAGGCAAAATGACTGTGTGGTTGGCCACAGCAATATCCTTGACTCAGGCCATCTGCAATGGCTGTGGACTCAAGGCTCAACCTACTCTCTCCAAAAATTCACCTTTATAACTTTCTCCATGAGTTTCTGGCACAGAGATGTGTTGGGGCGCTATCAGAAGCTTCAGAAAGCAGAAGAATGGGTAGACTGAGATAGTCAGGTTTTGTTACTTTACTGAGACTCCACTTTAATTTTCCAGCAAGGCTGCACCCAAAGCAGTACTGGAGCCTCCTGAAGTGTTTGGTCACCCCCAACTTCCCTTGGATGACCCCCAAGAAAAGGAGCACAGTGGCAGCAGATGGCTGGGGTGGACCTGGGGCTGCGTTAGTTTCAAAATTGCTTTGAGCAAGGAGTCAGTGCTGTTAACAAAGCAACCTCATGAAAGACCACTGCAAACCTAAATTCCCAGTATCTCATTTAAATCAAAAGAAAGGAAGCTCAGTGTGAATGACTCCATTAAGGCAAAGGCAGAATTAGCCTCATCACACATGCAGCAGCATATGTCTCTCTCAACATGTGCCGCAAAATGGATACCAAATGGAAAACAGATGATTTTTAACTTCCTATTCTATCTACTGGTAAAGTCCTGTATTTCTTAATGTAAATTACTACGCTGGATAGATAAATATCAAAGTTGTGTGAGATGCTAAGTAAGTAACAAAAAAAAAAAAAGGTTTAAAAGAACAAGGAATGAATAAAAACACCTACAAAGTCTCCAAAGACAAAAAATAAACAACAGTTTATTTGTGTTCCCAGGAAAGCCTAAAGCCAAACATTAGCATTTTCTTTTGGAGGCAACTTTCTGCATATTGAGAGACAGCTTAAATAAATGCCTGGCTTTTCTTCTTAGAATATTTGGGCAGCCTGCAAATTTTTTTCTCCTTTGAGAAAACAAACATGAAAACCAATGCAGGAAGAAAGTCACACAGGAGCAGCACAGAAGAAATTCAAAAACCTTCTTCTAATTATAAATGAGATCTTGGCCAGGTGGAAATGCATTTGAAATGTTGTCAGGTGGGAGCATTTGCCAGCCATCTTTCTGGAGCAACAATCACAGAAATCCACCCTTGTCATCTTCTTGTTGATCTCCTCTACCCACCCCTCATGAATTTTATATGGCTTTTGGTTTCTATTCCCATACTTCTCTTTTAATCCTTCCTTTGCTCATACCTTCTAGACCCCAGGGCTCTTCTATCCCTGAAACCTCAGCTGAGGATACGCTGCTATTTAACATGAGATGTCGAGGGGCTCCAGTCAGCTTTAGGCTGCAGTAATTCTTTCTACTTTGTAAAGCCTGAAGGAAAAGTACTTTTCCTTCCTTCCTACATAGTAAACATTCCTCTTCCACTGGGCAAACAAATAATCTTCTCTTGTTTGTAAAAACACTCAAGTCACATTGTTGTTTACCCTCATAAATGTCTTTCTGCTATCCCTAACCTAGCATAGGGAACTGAGCTGAAGATGTTGCAGCTAACATATGGTGAACAAGAGGAAGAGCCGCAATGCTGGCGAGCAGCCCCCCAAAGAAGTCCATGCACAGGAAAATACAGAAACTGTCACTCTGAAGTCTGAGCTAGGGCTGAGATAGCAGCAAAATAGATCTCAAGACAATAAGTTATCTTTGGGGAACAGCTTAATTTTGCTCATCAACATGGCACAAACATGGTTTTCTGCCTCCAGGGAAGGGTGCAACATGTTCTCATTAATGACTCTTTATACAGATCAACACTACTGCTGTATTAATTTAACCCCCCTCCCTTACATGAGACATTTCATGATCAAAGTATTGAAATCAGCACTTGCCAAAGCAACATTATTTGAGCAGTCAAGTTAAGCACATGCACGTTTGAAGGATCAGATCTTAATGAGGTTTTTGGGTTGTTTTTTTGGCACGAATACAACAAACACTTCAACACAAACATAACTCTGCCCGTGTGAAGCCAAGGGCTCTGCTCATGTAATTAGCAACTACAAGCACAAGTATTTGTTTGTAAGAATCAAACTAATCATTAAATATTTATTGGATTATTTCATAAATAGACTAATTAGCACTGAAATAGCCGCTTTCTTAAGATACATGACCAATATGTAGCCTAAATTTATTAGCTTTTGTTGAAAAGAATCCTGCAAATCTATCATGACTTCATTGAAACCACCAGACTGTTGGGCAAATCTTTGCAGGGGGTACATGAAAATTCATTATACCCAAATAAAAACCAGTGTACTGCTATTCCAGACAGCAAGGCTACTAACATGGTCATCACAACCTCAACTGACATGCATGAGGAACACCTTAGAGAACACAAAGTCTTTTAACTTTTATTTCTGAAAAGAAGAACACATTCACTCTCATCTAGGTTAGTTTAACTACCAAAGCTGGCTCTAAATTTATCAAATTCCATTTGAAACTGAAGGCAACTGAAATATTTTGCAGTAATGTATCACTTCCTAAGAAAGCTGATGCTAGAAATATGTCTCAGCCGTGGGAATAGAGAATAGAACAGAATAGAATAGAGAGAGTAGGAGCGAGTGAGAGATACCTGTTCCTCACCAAAAGCCACTGACTGTCTGCATTAAGCAGCATTTGTCCAGGATGTATCTATCAGACTAAGAACCAAGGCTAGGCTCTCAGTGCTACAATAAAGTGCCTCACCGAAATATACTTGACTGCTCAGGGAGAATTTTTCTCCATGCTGTTTCATTCATGTTTCCAAGGCTCCCAGTTTTGCTTCTGTATGGAAAAAAATCCCACAACTAAACAAAACAAAAGAAGAGCAAGCTTCAAATCCATCATTATGAACCAAAATTAATTTGGCATTTTGACATGTCACAGACACAAGCAAGCAGGCTTCCAGTGATTCTCCGGACTATCAATGCACTATAGAATCTTAGTATGATTCTGTGATATGAAATTTTGATAACATTCAACACTAAAGATTACCTAAGTATCTCCTTCAAACCCCTATTGGTATCTGCCATATTACTCTTTTTCCCTACATTTTCCACACTTTCAACTTACTTATGGCAGTAATACCAGGAAGAATAAAGCAAAATTCTTTGTGTGGCAAAACAACACCTAACATAAAAGGTCTGCAAAATATATTGTAAACTGTCAAAACCTGACAATAACTACAGAAACACCATGGAAATAATATAGGCAATAAATTGAAACTATGCAAGTATTTATTTTTGTTTCCAAGACAACTCCTGAAATTATGAGATCAATTTGGCTTTGTTTTTCTCTCATCACTTTTCCATCCTGTCAGAAGGTAGTGCAAAAATGCTGCAATCAATACCCTCCTGCTAGTGGGGATTAATAGATTTATGTTAATTGCAGCCATCTACATAAAAATGCTCCTTAGTATTCTTCCACAGCCTTTTTACTGAGGCTGAAGTTATGAACACACAGATAAAGTGAAAATAAATGATTTTTATAGGAGAAAATTTGCCTTGTAGCATACTTACAGCAGATGCCATGAAGAGATCTGCTTGCTTTGATCTTGCAGTCATGCAGAGGCTCCTGAATGAAACAAGTGACCTCAGGGGGAGGGAATGGTCTCCTCACATGAGACATGCTTCTTCATACTCTGTTTACTTTCAGGCTGGACAGAAAGTAAATGTGTAAGTGTGAAATATCAAATATCTGCCACTCCAACTAATGTGATGGGAGTTATCAGCTCCCTCAAAGGTTCATGCTTCTCAGTTGCAGACAGGACAGCAGGATACCTGCACCCACACAGACCCTGCTGATTCTGGGGGACAGTGCACCTCACCTTGGCTCTGTGAGGAACATCCAACAGCGAAATAATAGAAAGGCAACTAGCCAGCATACCACCTTCAGCTTTCAGATGGAGAGAAATATACTTAAAAACCCCTTAGCCAATATATGTTATTTTTGTGGCATTTGTAATTTCTTTCATCAGCATGAACTAAACATCAAGTAATGAATCAGTTGCTCGTTCAGGCTAAGTGCTGAGCATAGATCATGGGATAGAAGCTAACAAGAAAAATCGTTGAAAATGCAGCACCTGTTGACATTTTCCAATGCTCACTGACCTTTCCAGCACCATTACATTTGGCCCTGCAGCAAAATTACATAGTTTCAGCGCTATCTATCTGTAATATCCTCATTATCTGAATCTCATCAAAATCTTTAGGCTTTTGTTGAGAGCCCAAAAAAAGACATTAGTGAAAAAGGGCTGTCTGAGAAAAAAAGTGTCAGTTCAGTGACACCAGAAAGCCCTCCACTTTGATACTGGGGTTAACTATTTCCACCAACATGCTGTAAGCAACCCAGGGAAGCAAAGCATCGAGAATGAGGACTAAAATGAGAACAACTCCTGGTTACAGTGATAGTAGTAGGTCGCTAAACAGCACAAAGTGCTGTATTTGTAGAGGGAATATAGAAAATGAATCTTGTAATCACAAACACACCTGTAAAGCAGAAATCATTTCACAGTATGTGAGAAGAGACCAAGATCGTTCATCACTCAGACCATCAAACTCCATGTTCTCCCTTGTTTAACTCACTTTATGAGGTTATAATGACTAGTATTATTTCTAGCAAACCCACAAATTTGCTTTCCTTCACTTCCCCTCCTCCATTTACATTTGCTTAGCATGCAAAGGTAATATGTTTTATTGAAGAAATAAGGAAGATCCACATTAAGTCACGTCTGCTTCAGAACTTGGTTGACTCCCCACCAGCTGGAACCTATTATTTGATTAAAAATGCTGTTGTGCCAGCTGCCATGTAGCACGTTTCACTACTGCAGCTCCTGGTGGAATTAAATCCATACTAAAAATGTAGCCCAGCACAAATCAATCTCTTCTCAATATTAATTCATACTTGGAAAATAAAGGTGTTGAAAAAAAAAATGTAGTTCTCCTAAACTTTGCCACCCCAATCTCTGATGCAGTGGGGAGAACTTCAAACTTTGCATATTATAAGGTAGCAATTTCATAAAGCAATGTCTTAATTATATGCTTGTGTTTGTTTTTTAGAGTGACCTCTCACCACAAAAACAAACCAAACTCCCCTTCCAACAGAACCAGTCCTGAAATAAAAGAGGACTGATGACTTCAAAGAATTAAAACCTCTTGTATCACACTGATTTGGTTAAGTATTTACTAGTAGAGCATAATTATTAGAGAATGTGCCCAGAGTGAAAAATAATTTATAGCTCATTCTGTTACTGCTGATTTAGTTAGAATGAGAGAGTGTGCCAGGCAAAAAGCCCATTTAATTCGAGGGGACTTCTGCCCCCTCAAATATATGCAGGAATATATGCAGGAATATACGCCAAGACTATGCTGTGAATAAGCAGTGAAAATGTTGCAGTACAAGAACAATAAAAGCTTTAAGGCAATAATTTGCCAAGGAATGCTTAAAAGGCCTCTATATGGAACCACAGTGATGGGGTATTGATTGGTGTGATTCTTCCCATTTTCTTTTCCAGTTACCTCCAAGCAAGTTGCAGACTTCAGCTTCACTAGATCTGAAAAATGACCAGTGCAAGTTTGCAGATTGCTTTGTTCAATGAATGGCCATAAAATAAGTTTAAAGTTTTGATGGCTTCAAACAAGATATATATATAGACATAAGAATGTAAGGCCAAAAGTTCAAGCCCACATTCATTATTGGTGGCGTCAAGGCAGAGAGTGCTCAATATTTTCCTTAGAAAAACTAGGTAAACATTACATGGATATCTCACTAATTAAAATGATTAACAACAGTCAATGCAAAGTAGGAGCTATGGCATGTAAAAAATATGGAGAAGATAACAAATCAGGTTTCAGACTTGGTACTGGAAGTAACTGAGAGGTCAAGTCAGTACTGAGCCAAGCTGGCACCATCTGACAGTTGCATAAACTGAAAGGATGGTCTGTGGTTTTAAATTTACTTATGTTATCAGATTTACTATCTGACTTCCCCAAAAAGCAAGAAATATGTTATTTCATATATTTTTAGAAACCGAGCTTTGTATCTGTTGACTTACAACCTCTCTCACACCAGTAAGAAATGCGGTAGTTTAACAACCCTGTCTATGTTTGTATAAGGATTATTTAGAAATAAATTAAGCATGCATGTACAGAGGAACATCCTGCAAATACAGAAGAGGAGTTGATAATGTTTATGTACTTCTATTCACTAACTCTTCTGGCAGCATATGCCAGCAATTCTATCTACCATCATCTATTGATTCACTCTCTCATAGCTGCATTCTCCACGTCTACATGCACAATGGAGATACTCTACATGTCAAAGATGCAGAATTCCTGGACCCCCAATAGCATCTGCTTTATTGATAAAGACCAACAGCTCACTGGAAGACATCATAAAGAGGATTTACAGCACTGAGGTTGCACTTAACCTTGGTATAAGCTACTTGTCCCAAAAGTGTCACAGACAACATTTAAAATAATGATGTTCCTATAGACCAAAAAACCCAAAACTGTGAAGTGTAGTGTCATTTCAAAAAGGGAACACTTTTATAGTAAGAGTACAATGCCCAGATTTGCCAATAGACACTGAAAAATAGATTCAATGGTAACTAAGATATTCCTATCCCAAATGGTAGCTAAAACTTTATCCCACCCTATATTGGCATGCATTGTGTATGGGCCCTACATTTCAATAAAAGGAAGCAAATGCTTTTAATAGCACACTGGAGAGTTTTTGTGAGATATGTAACCTACAAGAAGACTGTTCTCCCTCAACAAAATTTGTTGACTAAATGTGCTATTCCAATTAGCATAAAACTTACCGAAATGATAAAGGATTAACTTAAATTATAAGAAAAATTACTGAGAAGAAAGAGCAATAAGGTATTTTGTGTAAATTTTATGTTTGTATTGTAGTATTTATTATAATATTTATATTTTCATTGTACGGTGTAAAAATATTCCACGTACGTTGCAAGTGTGAAGGAATCTTCATGGGGCTAGGTCAAGTGCTGCAGCAGCTTGAGGAAGGGGCAGCTGTCTGTGGTGAAATATGCTGCCCCAAAAACCTGGGTCCCAAGCCCGATGGTCCTGCCTCAACCTGTCCTTGTGGCTCAGGCACATATCATACTGTAAGGTGGATGCTGATGGCTTCTAGTAGGGGTATATGAACATAGCTCCTGTGTTGCTGGTTTTAAATAGTAAGGAATGCCACAAACCCTTAAGGGAGACATCTGTATTTCAGTTCAGACATTCAAAATTAATAGGAAAATTTTAAGATCATCCCTTATTAACTACATATGCCTTAATTTTCACCTTTGCCATAAGGTAACAACATTCATTTTCCTCACATATTGCTGTGAAAAAGCCTATGAAAGTTGTGAAGCACTGAGCCATCACAGTAATTTTCTCTTCCTTGTGTTACAGTAGCATCTAGGAGTCCCAGGCCAGGACATGGCTATGATGGAGGCTGCTCTCAGAGACAGAAGTCACATTAAAGCATAAAAATAAAGAGGCCAGTAAGTGGATATGGATTGTTGACAAGGAAGGAAAAGGAAACAAAGAGGCAGCACTAGTCAAAATGAGGCTGGAACACATTGCTAACCTACTTAATTTTTTTTTTCCTCCAGGGATTACAGTAGAGGAGATTTTAAGAAGGGATTTAAGAGGAAAATGAGGTTAATTGTATTGATGCCTGCCCACAGCTCATCCTTAACTTCAGCAGCACCAACAAAGAAAGCTCACAGATGCTGGTTTGAATACATGGCAGGATGGAGATGAAGCTAGTATTAAAGGTGAACTGGAGGGATGTGTGTCTAGATGGGCCAATAGAGCTTCAGATATGAAATTAGGCTGTTTCTTGCTAGCATAAAATAGAGAATTTAATATTACAGAAATGCTCAGGAGAACAGGGTTGGGGTTTTTTTTTATGGCAGGTTTTAACAAGGTAGAAGCAACACAAGCTATACAAGGACATTGCTTGTCAGTGGCCAGACGGGTGGCATTGCTTCATGACCAAAGGCATCCTCTAGGCTGTCTTCTAAACACCTCTCAGTGCACAGACATCTCCAAAAGAAGATGTAAGCCTTATTCAAGAGCCTTCACATTTGTTTCTTTTTTAAGTTCAGGACATCACTGGTTGTTTCCATGAGTTACTATCTTTTCATGAGTCCTGAAATATCTGTATGCAACAGTTGGAAATGGCTGTGCTTCATGACTAATTTGGTCTTCTATGAATTGATTTACATGTGTACTTTCTGGTTTTAAATACTGGTAGAAAATACTTCAGATAGCATTTTTTCTGTCATCTTAGCCAGCTTACAGAGTGAAAAGCACAGAGGCCTCTGACTTAAAACACATTTGTCTTTCAGTTTATCATGGTCTCAACAGCTTTGCTGCCTTTTATCCAACTGGCCTGTGAGATGAACAAGAATCTGCCAACCTCTTAATAGGCCTCTGAAAATATCTGGTGAGGCAACCTATTTCACTAGATGTGCTGACATTAAGTAAATCATTGCTCAGAGGAAGAATGGTAAAAACAGAAAAAGGAAAAAGACACCTTCCCATACACAGCCTTTTCAATAGTGGTTTCCATTTAAATAATTTTTCACCAAAAGTTCCAGTAACCCATCACAAGAAATCAATTTTAGGAACACAGCAACGTCACAAAATTAAGGAAGCTGTTTTTACGGTATTGTTTTCAGATAAATCTGAACAATGCAATGCCTGTTAAAAAATGTCCCTTTTTTTGCTTAGTGCTCTTTACTATGTCCTTTAAAAGCTAGTAAGAATCAGCATCCAAAGGAAAGCCAATAAGTGACAAGCTAGCTTGCTAATGTATTGCTGTCCTAAATAACTGCGGGCTGGAAGAGCACACTGAGTCACAGCATAATGGTAACAAGGACACTGCACCCAGTCCAGTCCAGTTAAGTCATCCACAGCAAATGATTCTGCAGAGCAGGACCTGTCTCAGGGAGATTGGCACTGTTTCCAGGCTCCACCAGCCACAGGGATGGCACCTCCAGTGACTCGAAAGGAGATGCTGCATTCACTTGAGGACTCAGATGCTCAGAAGACCAAATGTGTGCATGTCAGCCTGAAGCTGAATTCCATCCCACAGCTGTGTACCTACAGTCTCTTGGCACTACAGCCTCCCATAAAGCTCTCATGAGATGCAAGTTACTGTACAATAAAATATGCCTCAAAAAAAATGGGACATGTACTAAAAATAGCTATTTCTCTCTCCTGACTGGAGAGAGACCTGAGGTGACCAGCTCTGGTGTAGATCTCCTATGCCTGAGTGTCCTGAAAAGCACTCCAAGCCACTGAAGCAGAAAATGCGTGTATCCAGATTCTAGGGCTTTATCTGGGTCTGCGTATTCTTCTGCTGTCAAAATGACAGAAGTCAATTAAGAAAATAGTGCTCAGAGATGCAGAGAGATGTAGCTGAGCTTTGGATGAATAGACATTATTAATTGATAGGCTACCAGTTATCTAAATAGATTAAAAGAATTATTGCTACACCTCTGGCTTAACAGTTTGGAAAAGTGACATTTAAAGTTGCTACTTGATGTGCTGACATCCTTAATGCTCTGAAGTAAAACTGTTATTTAAAACCTACTGATAAATACATAGTAACTCCTGTGAGTTAATGGCAGTATCCAAAAATTTTGGCAAGAGCAAATAAATTTTTTTTAGAAATTAAGTATTTTCATGACTTCATGTTCTCATCTGACAGGAACCATAAAAATATGCCTACTGCAACATATACAATAGCCTAGGAAATTGTAATTTTTCCTATATTTTCTTCAGATTTAGTAAAATTAGATTTCCAAATCCATAAAATACAGGCAAATGGAAACACTGTGGTGCTTCCCCAACTTCATATGACAGAACAGTGAATGTGAAAGCTCAAACATTTGATTTCCTAGAAGACAACAGTGAGGTATCACATCTTCTCCTTCGTTTAAAGGCCACATCCTGGGGAAAAAAAAGTAAGCATGCTTCAGGCACTCCTACTTATTCTGGATGGATGCAGATTATGCTGTACCAGTTGAGTGATTTAAAATTGCACTTACTGTGATGTTTCATGATTAAAGTGGTCAAAGCCTACCTGGGAAAAAACAACTATAAGGTGTTCTGCAGATCAATATAAAGAGTATGTGTGAAATTCTTAGCTTCAGGAGGTTAACTTGTGCCTTGGTTTCACTGTAAATAATACAATCATCGGGTCAGCTAGGAGAAAGACAGTAACTTTCATGTCAATAGAGTAGAAATTAATTATTTTCATATATTGCCCTTCCCCCCTTCAAATATGCAAAGCAAATTTTGAAATTCCCAACCTTACATATCAAAGAACATACAAGTTCAAAGGCAAATACTAGAAAGTCTATAAATGCAAAAGCAAATTCAGTTCTTCTCCCTCGTGTCTATAAATGATGACATGCTATTTTTTGACTGCATTATCTACATCTTTAAACAACAAGAAACAAAGTCCATAGTGGCCTGATTCAACAACATATTTAAACATCTCACTCATTTCAAATATAATACTTCATTAAGTAAAGTTACTTATCTTGTTGAGAGAAGTATAAGGACATCTGTGGGTTCTATTTTTTCACTTTTTCTTAGTAGACAAAACATTTTCAGGAAATAAAACATATCTTCTACTATCAAATACTCCTGTGCCGTCATTGAATTTTGAGAGAACAAAACCAGAACAAATCTCCTTTTGCCTATTTCTTTTCAAACAGGTCTATCACAATGACTAGCTCATCAAAATATTTCCACTTGTATTCTAAAAATACCATCTATTTATTATTTTAATCTGCTGTACAGACATCAGTCTAACACTCAATTAGAGTAAGTAGTTACGAATCATGCGTGTTTTAGGAGTATTTGGTGCTCTAATGCTCAGATTTCAAACCTTATTGATAAAAATATATTACTTCTAACAGAAATCTAGATTCAAAAGTGTAAATTTGGGTTAGAGCAACAGGCTCACTTTATGGATGAGATGCGGCCAGACTCGGCTAGTGCCTTCTCTGCCTTTTTCCACCTTGGCTCAGATAATTGGAATGAAGATGAATGAAAATTTAGGCCTCCAGTTTCAACAGTAACTATTTGTTATTTAAATTTCCTTTTCCACACCGAATGATTGCAAGGATGTGTGCTCAGAATTAAAAGGCTGCTCTTTAGCATCAGCACATTGATTTCTTGGGGTCCTTACAAAGCTTTTCACATTGTTTCTGGGCTACAGCTCTACACCCCTCTCACTGCCTGTCAGATATCATTTCTGCTTTATGAATAAATAATATGGTGCCCAGGGGAAACGTTGGTCTAAGACAAAAAAATCAATATGTGTCTAGCACGTGCTAGGCAGCTGATCAGCTGAAGTCTGTCTCAAATATGTGGAGTAATTTTAATAACAAAACAAATGCTTTCCAAACTGGGCTGAAAGGAGTAAGAAAGCACTACTGCTATGTCACTGCGTATCCTATTTGAAGAATAATAACATTGTCCTCTCAAAATGTGAGTAGATATTCTGATTGCAAAGTGTTTGGCAAATATTATCCATAAATCTCAAATATTCTTGTTACAGAGATACAGTAGCAACTGATTTTTTTACACTTTTCCTCTTGGAGTAGCTTCAGTAAAGCTGTTATTACAACTGACTTTTTTTTTTTAAGAAAAACATTTGCTCCAAAATTGCTTTTTTCTTTTTTTTTTTTCCTGCAAAAGGCCTGGGATCAAAAGTGGAATAAAAGCAAGGTAAGTTAATGCTACTCAATAGTCACCTTAATCATTCCTGCACTGCAAACCTATTTTTGCCATCAGTGCAATTTGTGGGTCTGATATCCCACTGCAGGAGTATTTGAATCACTTCACTTCTGTGAGACAGGTCTACAAAAAAGATGTTAACTCACATCACAAGGTATTTCTTTAATTTCTTTACATCATGTCTGTTTTGTTTAACACTCCGTAGAGGGAGTACCAGGGATAGGAATTGCTGCTTTCTTGCTTTCTCCACCTTACTGAAGGTGGACCTGCACAAGTGCAGCCCCTACATCTCCTTCCTTCCACCTCCATGCCCTCCAGCACCAGGAAAGCCTTCTTGTGCCAGGCAGCAGCACTTAGCTTGTGCTGATGGTTGTTGTCATCTCCATTCCCCAGTTACTGAGGGCCAGCAAGGCCAAAGCCTCATGGATCCTCACCACTTCAAAAATATCACCATCCCACCATGTCCCTCACAAACATTGATGGTCAGCCTGGAGACCTGCAAGGAGGTAGTTGGGTTACTGTGTGACAAAGGATGAGCTGCTGCCAGCAGCCACAACAGCCACAGGCATCCAGAATCAGCAACATGAGCAAAGGAATCATAGGACAGTTTGGGTTGGAAAGGAGCTCAAAGACCAGCTAGTTCCAAAAACCCTGCCATGGCCAGGGACAGAGCAGATTACTCAGAGCCTCAGCTAGCCCAGCTGTGGATGTCTCCAGTGATGGAGCCTCCACCATCTCTCTGGGAAACCTGTTCCAGTGTCTCACCACCCTCATGGTGAACACTCAAGTCCTTCAATTTTTCACCCCACTTTACCTCTAGGCAGGTTCCACATACTCCTGTTTTCCCCCATCTCATGCCTCTGTGCCATGCCAACCCTTTTCCAGCCCATTTTCCCCCAAATTCCACACACCTGGGCTCCACTGGAGACCTCTCCCCAGCTGTTTCAAATCAGCTCATTCCACCCACTCTCCTATTTAACACCAGTGGGGAAGGGCAGTGGTCACCATTAGCCCCCTTGTGGGATGCTCTTATTGGCATCTCTGCTGCAGGACATCACTGATGAGCTGCATTTTCCAAGGGCACATGATGGGAGGACAAAGGCCGGGGGGCCGGCTGGCCCCTCGCCTGGTTAGGCAGGGGGAGGGAGGGCAATGGATTTGTGTTTCCATTTCTTGTATTAATGCTCTGTGGGGTTTGCCTGAGGTCAGACAAATGTTTAGCAGAAAAGCAGGAGCCTTGTATTTTAGCTTTGTGTTTCAGCTCAAGGTGCTGTGGGTGCAGTTTGTATGAGTTCAGCCTGGAGGATGTGATTTAGCCCAGAGATGGGACAACAGCCTCTTAGTGTCAATTTAGGGGTATCCTCAGTTGGAATTTGAGAACAAAAATCTTCACCTTACTTAGCTTGCCCTCATCCTAGGGCCTACACACTTCTAGCACTTTCCTTCCTCCCATTTCATTACCAGGCTTCTCCCACCTCGGTAGCCTTCCTACCTGCATCTATCAGCCCCCCCTAGAAATGGTAAGGAACATCTCAGATCTTCAGGACAAAGATGTACCCAGCTTTGTGCTAGGGAGGCCTTCCTGACTCAGATGCCCACATGGAAAATGAGCAGCAAGACCTGCAGCAGGAAAACAAAGAGGTGAAGGAAAGATGAAAAGCTGTAATCAGGCCTACGAATGACCTCTGAGATCCCCGACTTTGAGTCACCAACATCCAGCCCAGGGACATTGCTCTTAATGCTTTTTTTTTTCTTGTCCCCCTTGCTGCGGTTACGAAGACCTTTTAGTGCAGATCCTCCCCTTGGGAGCATGCTGACAAGGCAGATCCTCCTGTTATGCTCAATGTAATAAAAAGCCTGACTTCACGTGTTTATGACCCTTTCAGACTGAGGAGCTGCAGCTGAATGTCCTTGCCCAGGGGTGCTCACTCCTGCAGGAGAGCCAGCCATCTGGAAGGGTAAGCTAAAGACAGCAGAGGAAAAACCTGAAGTCTTGGGGAAGGAAGCCTGCAGATGTGCAGAAGCTACCACTGACTGATGGCGGTGAAGATAAGACATGTCTTGAGGCACGCAGGAGCCAATGTGGGTAAGCCTATTAGTGTCAAGATAGAGAGAAAATGCTGTAGAGAGGGGACTTTCCAGAATAACAAGAAACAAAAAAAAACCCCAACCCACCCAACAAAATCCCCCACAACCAACCAAGAAAGCTCCAACCAAACCACCCCTAAACTCACATAAGCAAAAAGGAGAAGGCTCAGGCTGAAGCTTGTATGTTCTGATTTATGCTGAATATGCACAAACCCTAATGCCTGGGTGGTGGCTTGTTTGCATGCAAATATTATTGGGGAAATGGGCAAGATGGAAACTGAAGGCAGAACAACTGTCCCTCAGTAACTCCCCACACAGGCAAGCTGTGAATGTTACGCCTTGAAGCAGCTCTGAGGAAAGCAGTTCTTCATCCTTTCTTGATGCCTTTCCAGCAGTCAGCATGGCCAAGTTCCTGACACCATTCACCCAGTCTTGGTGAGTACCTAGATGCCAGTAAGCTCTCTCCTACCAGCACCTGGTTCACCCTTTCCTTTAGCCACACACTTGTCTCCTCCTTGCCAACACCATGCCAGACCACTGCACAGCCCAGAGATAACTACCAAATGTCACACCAGGCCTATGTGTCCTGCAGAAGAAGCAGATTTTCAGGGAGAGGCCTGCAAACACCTTAGTCCTGCTGCAGAAGACTGACCCATGACCCTGACTCTGCTCTTCATCCCTCACAGGTTCCTTGCCCCATAACACACACCACAGGAAACTGTCTTCACTTCCCACACTGCCAAGCAAAGTTCTATGCTATTTTTCCTCCAACCAGGCTGGTTAAAAGCATCTGTTCTTCACCCTCCAGCCTCACTCAAGGACAAACAACTGTTTCTCTGATCCCACAAATGGGATCAGAGAAGAAAATGCAGAATTTTAAAATGCCCTAAGCCCCAGCTCTAAGATTCTCAACTCTTTTTGAACTGTAACAAAAATTTTCTGGACCTACAGCTATATTTGTATGACACCATGTGGCTATCTAACACTGATAAAGGGTTACACTACCTGATAATCTAGTCATAATTTCTGACTTCCCATGCAAAAATTCATCTTAATGTGTGGAAAGTTGATGTTACCTTTGGTCACTGTGTTCACAAAGGAGACGGAGGAGTCCTGAAGAGAGTTAACTTTATCCAAATAAAGGGAGAGTCTACTTACACGTTTCTCAAGTGGGGCCTCTCAAATTGCTGGAGGGCATAGCTTTTTATCTGAATTTTTCCCTACTGCAAGTTGGGTACCCTGTCCCACTTACCATTGGTTCCAAGGTAATTGGGATTTACAGACTCCCCCAGTATGATTAACATAATGAAGCCTAACATTTATAGTTTAAGTAACATCCAATTGTAATTACACTCCTATCATTTGTAGAAACACTCATATCCTTATCAGTAGGGACACTCTTACTTCCACCCTTTGTGGAGAACATACACCTAGTACATATACCAGAACTTGTGTCTGCAGTTTTATCAATATCTGTGTGTTGGCTGTAAGGACATTTATTCACACTATTTGTAAAGACACTTATGTCCTGATCTTATCAATATCCATGTCCCTTAAACATGCAGAAGAATCATCAACACATTTTTATTGTGAACAGAATTTCCAAAATGATAAGCTATTCAACAGGGATGAGTGAGAAAAAGTCATTTCCAGAGGTGTTTCATTTCCAGATCCGAGTATCTCTCACAAAGAATGTGAGAGCAGAATTAAAATGCTTCTTCTTTGACAGATTTAAAAACAGCTACTACAATCCTCTGGATTCCACAAGGTAAGACTTCATAAGCATGTGTGATATTAAATTGATTTTACATTAATTCCATCCTTAAAGTGTCTGGTAAAGCTTATTGATTTCTACACTCATTTTAAAGATAAATATCACCAAGAAGCAATGATTCCATCAATCATATGTCAGTTAGATTTATGCACTTCTCATGGGCTCAAGATTTGGGATTGAAGCAGAGGGGGACTCGGAGCACACTCATGCAAACTGGTCCAACCAGTGACTGTAGCTTAGGAGGTAACTGGTTGGACAAGTTTCAGAACCCAGTATGTGAACAGAGGGCTGCCCTCAGCTTCTGCAAAAGCAAAACTTAAACTAGTAAGCTCATCTGACAAACTAACTTAGCTTTAAAAAAAGCTAGGAAAATGGACCAGGCCAGTTAGTGCAATGTGGATACCTTCAAGCTTCTTAACTTATCTGAGCAATACATCACATGTAAATACCACCTGCTTGGTACTCATTCGCAAAGCAATGATTCCATGGAAAATTTCAAGGCTTTTATTGCACTAAGGCAGGGACTTGTAATCTTCCCAATATTTCTCAGCTCAGCCACAAATTGAGTGCATTACATACAACCCGATCCAGTCCAGTACCACATCATCAATTATTAGAAACAGCCACTCAGCGAGGGCCAGGATCCATAGAATAAAAAAAAAAGAACTGCAGTGTTTGAAAATTCACCATCTGCCAAGTGTTGGGAGATGTTAATTATTTAAGTGGCAACTCAGTATAAATTTGATATTGCTCAAATCTCATCTGATTAAAATGAATGCAAGCAGCACCAGTTTACATACTGAAGACTGGAACTCATTGGTCTCCATGCCGAGTTACAACATATGCCTTGTAGAATGCATGCCCGTGCCCAGACTAACTTAAATACTTCCCATACCCTATGCAGCAGGGTAGCTTTCTAACTGGAACACAAAATACGAACCCTCAGCTGTCTACTATTTATTTTCTGCCCATACTGATTGCAGATCTCATTTGCTATGCTTTCAAAACAGGCTTTGAAATAAACAAATGTGATATATAGATCTGCAGCATCTACAGTAATCACAACAGCAGAAGTGGCTTTTAAGAACTTGGCAAAGTGAGCCAAGACAGCAGTTTCCAATGAGGCAGCCATTACTTTGCTTGACCAAAATGGATCCACTGACCAAACTCCTATCAAGGAAAGCCTGTGTCAGCACTGCAGAGCAAATGGTGTATTTCACACAGTTCCAGGAAGACAACCAGGTAGAAGACTAGGATGATGAGGGGGAGGGCAAGGTTTTCTGAGTGACCATATACAAACCTATAGCCAGCTGATGTAATCTTTTAGTTGGGACTGATACTGCTGCTTTTTAAGACACAAAAGCACATTTTTATTTTATGCACACGCACATAGAGGTATGTCACAAAGCACGGACCATGAAGGTGTAAACAAGAGCTTCTGGAAAAGGTATTTGTAACATTGCTTCTACTCAGTTAATTGCTTAGAATTGGTGTTTTCATAAATTACAGGGATCTTCACAAAATAGAACTAAAGCCAGGCTGATCACAACAGGAAACAAAGAGTAGTTGCACAAAAAATTACCTTGGAGTCTCTGGAGAGCTGGATGTGTTCTGGTGATATTAAAGATGCTTCCTCCTGGACAAAAAATAAAAAAAAAGATAAAATGCACAATTCTGAATTCAATGATGCCAAACCATCAATATATAATAGACAATTCGCATTCTTTACACTTTCTTCAAATTTAAAATAATATTCAGAAAAAGGTACTTCAAAAAATATTTCCTGCTTTTATTTTAAATAATCAATGTTAATTAGTACAGATTTTAATATTTTTATTATTTTTGTCTGTTTACTGTTTTCGGACTTTCAAAGACTTGATAAAGAAGGTATGCTGAGAATTAGGACATTTTTATTCTCTCATCTATGAAATGCTGCAAATAATGTGGATTTCAAATCAGAATTGTGAACCTAATCAGAATTTAAGTTGGGGGAATTTATACACATGCAATGATGGTATCTTCAGAGAGATTTCTGCAACTGCACAAGTTTTATGAGCAGAAACTCATTGTTACTTAGTAGTTGTATTGGTTTGGTATGTAAAGAAAGGGCATTAAAGTCAATGATGTGAGATTAACCAAGAACAGAGAGAGGTAGAGAGCATGCAAACCTTCTATTAGCCCCAGCATTGCAACATGTACTTTCAGTTAAGGGATAATGAAGTAGCCATATGGTTGCAATCAATCCTGCAATGCCTATGTAATAAAAATGTTGAACTTCTCAGACTAACTTTTTTTTTTAATATTGCCCAAATGAAAAATTAAACTTACCTGGTTTGTATATTGACTTAGTTAGGACAAAGTACTTTCCCTAGATGTTTACTTCAGTAAGCAAAAGGTCTTAGATTGTTAACTTTGTAGGGAACCGGCTTACTGTAGTGAGAGTATTTTAAATCAAAATTAGAGCACGTCTACAGCAAGTGTTTGCTAGAACATATTTAAAAGACTTTCCAAATTAATTTAGTTAATATTAATTTCTGACTTTTCAAATAAATTAGGTTGTACAGTGCTAACCAGTCAAATCAGGAAACCTAATTACCACCAAAGTAAGCAGAAATAGGTATAAAATAGTCTAATTCTGAAGGATTATGCCATTTCTTCTATACCATTAATTTTAAGATGAAACTCAAGTCTCTAAAGAAGCTTAAGAAATCAGGGATACTGTCAGGCTATCTGCCTGCTCAGACCACTGAAGGATACACTGATTCAATTACTTCCTTTTAACATAAACCCAAATTAAAATTGGCATAAGCGCTTATTACAACACAAACTTTTCCCACAAGGACAGAAACAGTTGCTTTTTTGTAAGCATTAACCAGTTGTTTTACTCCTTCACACTCCCCTCAAAGTCCTCCCCCCCTTACTGGTGTAGTCTACTAAAAATAAAGCGGTGCAAGCTCCTGTTGCTTAGCTACATTCTCAATTATCACAATGCTGGCCTTACTCATTCAGTGTCAAGGTCAAAGCAATTGTTTCTTTACTTTAATGATGAAGTATCCTGTTTATAAAAATCTTATCTGTTTCCTACTTGGTAAAATATTGCACATTTCAGTCAATCATTGCCAGCTAGTCCTCCAGAGAGAGAGTGTGAGAACACAGCCAGCAGTGTTAATTTTTCCCCTTAACAGAGAGCTTTTTTCTCAACTCCACCCAGAATGCCAACTGCCTCACACTGACACACAGGCAACCAATTACACCAATATTTCTTTCCTTCTTTGCTGCAGCCAGGCAATTCATTATTTGTATATTTATTAGTCTTCCCCTATCCAATCAAAAGCAGCATTTTTCACCACCCTGCACCTCTAAGTCAGTGTTGTGGGAAAGCTAAAGCAGAATTTACCCATAAGCTTTAAGACTCAAGAAGTTTTTGGTTCCTCTTTGCCTTTGAAGGCAGGTGTTTGGCTGCAAAGATTGCAGTACTCCCCAGGCTGGTCTGGGCTGCTGAATATTTTATTGCCCCAGAGAAATGCATCTGTAATCAACTTGCAAATAATGAAATGGGCAGTGATAATAGAGCAGAGGTAAAGTACGCCATTAGAAAGCATCAGTGCTTTGGTTGCTGCTGCTGTCTTGCTGGACCAATTTATCAGGTTATTTGATAAAATAATAATGCTATCAACCACGAGATACAAATAAATGTTATTCCAAAAAAAAATAAAAATCAGAAAGTGTGTCAGGTGGCCAACATGAATAGCAGAGAGAAAAAAAATCAGGAAGAGTGCCAAAGGAATCACATTCAAGACTGAAACTCCATTAAATCTGTTAATCACATCACAATTACACACAGCCATGTTAGGATATTAATAGAAAAGTAAGTTTACAAAAGTTACTTAGGGCAGGAAGAGTTCTATAAATAATAAAATGAATCAAAAAAGCAGTAACTGTGTTCACTTTAATCAAAACCTGTACAATGACTTAGCAACCATCTTAACTTCTTTGTAACAGGATCTTGAGGTTTGACATTTGGAACCTCAGATGTTTACAGTGTTCTCTCTGTATTGTTTTGTGCAGGCAAGCACTGAAAGACAACAAAAAATCAACAGTGAGATTCCTGTAATGGCATTTCCTGATGATACGACATGAGCTATGATTAAGAATAGCAAGATGCAACTCCCTGGATGTCTTCAAGGTCAGGTTGGACTGGGCTTTGTGCGGCCTTGCCAATGGCAGGGGGTGTGAAACTAGACAATTTTTAAGGTGCCTTCCAACTCAGATAATTTCACGATCCTATGTACCTGTGAAATATGCACAGAAGTTCCCCACAAAATAATTGTTCATCTCACTTTAGAAACCCCCAAATCCAGCTGTTCCTGATCTGACCATGGTTTCTGAAGAACAAAGTACTGACTACTTGTAAAAACACAGGTCAATGTCACAGATGAGGCTGCAGGATTTATATGGTTAAAGGGCCAGATTCATACAAAATGATCCATATGGATGGACAATGAGACACTCTACACGAGCATTTCCTATCAAGAAAGATGACCTCTACACATCTTGACGAATTTGCATGGAGGTGTGACTCAGACAACTATCTCTCTACCCTGATCTGCAATGATAAATTGGGAAAGGCACAGTCTGCAGGTAGGAAGGGGCTACTCAAATTACTTTCTCCAAACCACCTCCATAGGAAGGAGAGTAATGTCTGAAGAAAATATGCTCTCAGAGGCATGGCTTTTGTTAACATCATGATCTTCTATGTACCATTAGCACAGATGAATTTCATTGAACAACCTGTGTCTAGACTGAAAAACATTAGAAGAGTTCCATTGGAAAGAACCTGCAACAATCATCTAGTCCAACTGTCCAACTGCTTTACGGCTGACCAAAAATTAAAGCATATATAATAAGGGCATCATCCAAATTCCTTTATTACCAGCAGGCCTGAGGCATCGACTGCCTCTTTAAGGAGTCTGTTGTAGTGTCTGACCAACCTCTTTGTGAGGAAGAAATAAGGTTGCCCCTCAGCCTCCTTTTCTACAAATCAGACAAGCCCAAAGTCCTGAGCCAACTCTGCAAAGGCCATTGATATCAGCCTTTTACACGTCTAAAACAGCTGTATTTCAAGTGCCTTTATTTGCATGCAGCTGTAGGGAAAAAAAGATGAGAAATAAGAAGAGACTGAAAAACAACCACAGTGCTCCAGTCTCACCTGCTGGAAATGCAGCAATCCCCCAAAAGTGCCCTGTGGCAGGTGGATTACTCCCCCAGTGGACTAGAACATGCTCCAGTGCAGAACAAAGTAGAGACTGTCCTTCCCAACCCATATTTTCCCAGGCATCAAAGGAAACCCTGCTGAACTATGACTCCTATGGCTGCACAGTCCTTTCTTGTCCTCCCTCTGGGTAAGGACTGACATGTGTAGCTGCTTTCTGATGGTTTCACACAGGTACCATGCTGAAGTGGTAGGCAATTTACAGCAGGCTGATGTTTTCCTCCAATCCCTTTGTAAATGGATACACTGTACTTTCATTTCACTCATCATCAGCAACAGATCCAGAAGGTGGAGAGGTTTAATATTGCCAAAGAAAATATGGTGTGTGCTTGTTCAGTGCAGCAGGAGAAAATCAGCCCTCTTGAATATCCCAGAAACATCACCTGTCACTCTGAAGGAAGGGGTGTCTCAGGGTGATTCTGCACTAGAGTAATTTCCATGCTTTGATAATCAAAGGACTCCTCCTAGTATTATCTTCCATCTGCCAGAGAAGAGATCACACAGATAGACCTTCTAGCAGATGGAGTCACCAAAAATTCTCTTCATCTATCAGAAATCTCAGACATAACTGAGATGCTCTCATTCATATTCTCCCGCTTTCCCTCCTGCAAATGCTCAAAGATAAATTACTCAGACAAACTCAGATTTAGACTTTAAATGTCACAGGCAAATCTCATGCAGTTCATTTTTCTTTCATTTTTTTCTCCTTCGTGAAAGAATTATTCTTGTTAAGTCACTGGGGATCATGTCTTTCTTTTACTATCTCAGAAAATGTACAATGTGACAGACAGACCTTGTACAGTATAAGGCTGGCAGAACCACTCTTCTAGTTTTTCCATTAAAAATCTATTTCAATCTATTGTGTATTTTCTGCAGTATCAACAACCCTCTCCTAGATAACAGCAACCCAGTCTGACTCTTCTATAAAATAGAAAGGCTATGGTGATACAGGCTTCTGTAATTTGTGAGGTTTCAAAAACTAGAAGTTTTTTTGTAATTTACGTACATGGAACAAGCCTTGGAGCAAGGATGATCAGGATAATAATAAAGAATGATTAAATAATAAACGAATATGCATACACAGTTCTACCGTCAAGAGACTCCCAAGGTCTAACTTCCCTTCTTACTCTTAGAAGCCACCAAGGCAGGCAACAGTTCACCTCTCTGGACCACTGGCTCTGCTGGAAGCTTATAAAATTTGCAGATTCATAATGAATCTTTCAAAAGTACTTGGAGAACTGTAAATAGCATGTCCTGATAAAAGCACCAGAGGTTAAGCTCTCTGTCATTTCCCCCTTGAATGTTAAAAAATGCAGCCTCTTGCTAAATCAAATTTTGAGTATCTCCATTACAATGATGTATGTGTTGTTGAAAAATAGTTAAAAGGTCTTGGCATCCCTTTTCCTTGAGAAGCCCTAATGTCTGCTCTTCAAAGCCCTAATGTCTCCTCTTCAAAGTAGGGCCTTGACATGATCTAGGAAAAAAATTTATGTCTCAGAGACACTTTTTACTGTCTTCTGAAATAGGAAAGGCATAATCCTGTGAAAATGGGAACAAAAGGAAAAAGAAAGGGAAACTGTGACTGAGAGATAGGTGGGGAAAATGAGGCAAGGAAATTTGTCTGGGGTGTCAGAGAGAAAAGCATGGTTAAAGAGGGTGAGAGAGCAGCAAGGAGTCAATGGCTCCAAGCAAAGGTTAAGGAGGAGAAAAAAAATGTGTGAAAACGAAGAGTGAGGTCAGGAATTATTTGGACAACAGGGTGAGCTGAGACCCATCCAACATGCAGTTGGTACAAAGGGAGTCCAGCAGTGGCTTAGCAGAGATAGGAGGGCACAGAGCTGAGTCTGCAGTAACAGAGAGCTGGGAGCTGCATAGGAGACTGCAACAAGGAGGAGTCTGGCAAAAGACAAGAAGTAATATATGTCCATTTTAGCAAAAGTTATAAATTAAGAAAGAGCAGCTGTGACGAGAAATACATCTATGAGAGCTGTAAAAGTGAGGAAAAGATAAACAATGTAGGAGAAGGAAGAAACAAGTCTAGTCAAAAGGAGAAAGTCGGAACCAATCATATCTCACCTGAACTATGCTGAAGAATCTAAAGCATATTCCCCTCTAGATCTGAGTCCATGAAGGAGTGGAGATATACAGCCACAGTATAATATACACTCTGGGGACAATTGGGCCAGAACATACCTTTTGCTTTACCTCATTTCTCAGCTCTGCTGGCACCAAGAGAACAAAACAGGAGAATAATAAAATGGACTGATGGTACAGTAAATTTCTTCCAAACTATGAAACCATAACACACTGTACCTGTTAAGGATACTAGACCAATTCACAATCACAATTTGATTTCGTTCATATTGTCTTTCATAGACACACCAATGGCTCAAGGCTCTGCCATAAGAGAGTCCATACAACCAGTGGAAAACCAGACAAGCTTGTCTTGCAGTCTCTCCCATCCAGCATCTGCCAGATGCTGCTGTAAGGGGTCATCTACAGCTCTGTAGGGCTTTGCTGACATCCAACCTTGCCTTGTCTCCAGCATGGCTAGTGCTCTCCAGGTGTGACAACTGGCATGGAATAAATGACCCTCAGCTTCTGCTGGACAAGATGGGGACAAGTCTGTCAAATGGCACAAGAAGCAAGCAAGATGGGCCACTAGGTCTTACTGGTGCTTGTGATGGAAAGAGAAAAAATACACACTGAAGTAAACCAGGTCCAGAAACTGCCAGAAATACCCAGGCACTCTTGTCACTACAGCCCTCCCCAGGATTCCATGGACAAGCAAAGCAGGGGTGTCAGGGGTGGTACCTTTGAAACCCTAACCAGGTGATGGTCCTGCAGAAACCATGCCACGAGGGACAGAGAGAGAGATAAGAAGAGGGGAGACATTAATGCTCCTGAGTCCAGTAGTTCTTTAATTATTTCCATGGCAATAACTAGGTACACAACCAACTCATTCCCACCCCCATATGATGTATTCTCTTTGTGTATTTTAATTCATGGAACTGGTGTGCAGAGCCCAGCAGAAATGACAGAGATATTTATTTCTTTATTGAAAAACCTGCAAAGTGTTGTTGCTGTTGGCTGCTGCTGCTGTTGGAGTTAAAGATGCATCAGGGTAAAATACTGCACTGAAAACCTTTCCCACGACCCACTGTGGAAGTAGTTTTTAAAGTAACTCTGCAGCACACTTAGATGTCAAAGGTAGCCTCTTAGCTTCAGGAGGAAAGTGTGTGTGAGAAACTTCACAGCCATTCCAATGTCTACTTTCTTATACTTGGCTAGAGCAATTTCAGAGAAAGATCCAGGGTGGCAGGGAGATAGGAAAGGCAAGAGAATAAGCAGCAATAATCCATATCCATAAAACTCTATTTCCTGGTATTCTACCTACCCATGATCTGGGGATTCTATGTTCAAGGCACCCTTAAAAGCCTTAGACAATATTTTTAGCCAGAAAAGTCCAACTGTCACGGATATTAAAAATTACGATACAAGAAGATAAACAAAAGGAGTTTACTACATGGCCCTTGAGAGAAGTACAGGAGAACTTGAGCCTCACCTCATACTCAGAACACTGACCAGTATAAAATACACACTACTAATTGTGGTGTCTAATTTATGAATTTTCAGAAAAAAAATTAAACAGAATAAGATTATAAAAGCTTTCTCCCAGAATTTCCCCATTTCTTCGCTTAAGACAAAGAAAGAGGTGAGGTTAATGTCTCCTATCTCCAGAGACCTTTCTGTATCAATATCCCAGTAAATTCACACCTCTCCTTGCTCTGGAGCTGCACTGCTTTACTTCCGAAACAAAGAAACTGATTTCAAAACCTTTGTTAACTTCAGGAGTGTTCTGTATTAACTAGGAATTATCTGATTTCCTGTAAGATCAGAAATATTGTTGTTACAGTTTCTATTGCTTTTTGCTTTTATTTTCTTCTTCATCCAAAGGCTGATCTGCTACTTCGCACTGCTCTTTTGCCTACAGAGTTCCAATGTAATGGTATTAAGTATGAAAGACTAAAGTTTTTCAGGTTCCTCTGTAGTAATCTTCCACAGTGACCACATTTCAAAAGAAAACAGTACTGGAAAGAACTCTTCATCACAGAGGGATTCGTGGACTGCAAATAATTCTTTTAGAAGCGAGATACAGCAAGGTGGAACTAAAACGGCTAATGTCACAATAGCCAAAGTTCTCTCTTCCCCATTAGTATAGATCCATCTGCAAGGCATTAAGGATAGATGATATATTTAAGAATAATACCCCAACATAGTTCTCTACCTTCCTCCTAGCAGACCAGTGCTAAGCTGCCCATAGAACAGAACAGAGTGGATGATGATTACATGCCATGATCTTCTCAGGCTGGCCTTTATTCAGGCAGGATAGTCCAGAGCCTGTTCAGAAAAGGCATCTTGCTAAGAAAACTCCCTGAGTTTCAGCTACACAGAACTGGCTTCAGGAAATCTGCAGACAAAGGTGAAAAATGCTCCAGTTTAAAAGGAGCAAAATTGGACAGTAAAAGCATTTACCTTTGTATGAAAATGATTCATGAGACATCTCTACAAAGTGTCAGAAGACAGCAAAGCAGTTCATCTAATATTGATAACCCAGCATTCCCAAGCCATCGATACCCATTTGAGTACCCCTAAAGTAAATTTAGCTAAATCTTCATTATTTTCTGTATTGAAAGACTGGGGACAAATTCATGGACATTTATGCAATGGCAAAACAGTACAGTATTGTATGTTTTACTACACTACCAAAGCAGAATTTCATTCAGAAGCTGCTAGTGTATAATTTCTGTCTCTCTAAAAGCTGGAAGGCAATCATTAGCACGTTGAATCTGGCAAGTTTGTATTATCTAACTGGTAATTACAGAAAGATGGAGAAGCCTTCAAAAAAATACCCTCCAACTTCTGCATTTACTACACACCTGATCAAAACAATATCACCATTACCTAAATTATCAGACTTTTCCTGTAAACTATTATTCAGAACACATTAGCATGAGTATAAAAAGCATTAAATAATTAATAGAGGCCATGCCATATATTTGATCTTCTCTTCCAACATTAAAAATATAAAACAACAACCTGAATGCAGGAAAACATATTACTGATGGTGATGACAAGCTAGGCTATGTGGTAATTTGTTGGCCATTACTAGCCCAAAAGAAAACTACAATGCAGCTTGAGCTTTTCATAATATGTATACCATTAGTCAATGCTATTCATAATGCAGCAGCATCAACGTGCTAAATACACTCCAAAAGATAATCCCATCCTCCAGAGACTGCTGTAGCAAAGGATAGAAAAATGAGAGGCAAGGGAATGGGCTAGGGCATACATATGCATATAACTACAAAGTAATTGAGAGGATTGGACTGTGCCTCATTACCTCATTTATTCATGCTTCAGGTAAAGAGGAGACAAGGAGGTGCCAGGAAGATCAGAGAAGCTGGGACAAGACAGCTACAAAAGCAGCTGGAAGAATAAAAAGTCAAACAGAGCACAGAAAGTGAGGCCAGGGAGGAGAGACCATGAATGAAGAAGTTCAACCAAAGCCGGTGACTGGGGTTAAAATGACAACACAACAACACTCCACATTGTGTAAATGCAAGACTAAGACTGCTGGGAGCAGGAAAGGTTTGTGAGATGCTGGGCTTGCTCCATTCTTGGGCAGGGGCTTAACATCCCTCAGCATCTCATGAATCCCTGCCTGAATAACACCAACCCAAATGGCAGGGCTCCTTATCTCCCTGGCTTATACACCAATTTAATTACACTGGTTTTGTGGCTCTGGGCAAGTTTTCCCTGGGGGAGAAGGGATGGGGGAGAGACCTGGCTGCCTGGCTAAGGACCAGCACAGATAGCCAGGGTGTCCCCAGGGAGCCCACTTCAGCCCCCACCTGAGCTGCAGCACCACCAACCCCCATCCTAACCCTGACCTGTTTTGGTTTTTTTTTCAAGGAAGCCTTTGGATAATGTAAGGCTGCAAAGACCACAGTAAAAGCACATCAGTGTGTGCACCTCTTTCCTCACTAATTCCCCAAACTACAGCGACAAACAAATAGATTCAATTACTGAGGCAGGCAATAGCCCAATTCAAGGGGATTGGTACACATGTTATAACAAGATGCTGGAACCGCAGCCTGATCACATTTACATGAAGAAATCATTTTATGCAAATCTCTGATCCAGGAGTAAAGGCTGTACAGGAGAGGAGAAACAGCACTGCATGCAGATTTCTGATGCGTGACAGATGAGCAACTTAAGGTAAATCATACAGTTCAGTTATATAAGATATCTAACCTAGGGAGAAAGTGTGTAGCTTCAAAGTCATAAATCATTTATAAATAACACGGACTTCTCATGAAATATCCAAAAGGCCAAGCACCCATTTCTCCCATTATTTTTCTCCACTTCTACAAGTCAGAAGGAAGCTGAAGATAAATACCAAGAATAAGCTACTTTTGGGAAAGGGTGGAGTTAGGGTCTTGAAGAAAGGTCATCAGGAACTGAAGACTGGAGGATCACTGTACCCACACACCTGGGAGCAAAGCAGAGTAACCAAAAGGAGGGAGCTGGAGAGGGCTGAGCAAAGAAACTGTCACCTTGAGAGATCAAACCTCCCAGGAATGTCACTGCCAGTCTGTTCAAAATCACTGCTTGCTTTCCAATGAAAATTTTAGGTTTTTTAAAAGTGAAGTACAGTGCCCAGATTCACAGATCACAGCTGCAGCATCCATACACATGGTGTGCTTTTTGTGAGCTGTGCTGCCTCTTCAGAGGCATGGCTATGCTGCATACAGTTCATGGGGACACCTCCATGTTGGATTCTCCAGCTTCCTTCAGCACTGTGGTACCTCAGCAGATTCCCATCTTCTCATTTTCATTAACCAACACAGCACCATCCCAAATTCCCCTGGAATGACCAATGAATCTCACCTTTTGTTTTTCTGACATCTGTCTGGGTGACCCTGTATGCCCACCAGGGCATTTATATCTTGATAGAGACATGCACAGTTCATAATTTACTTTTATGTTGCAGACTCTTTGCTCTAATAAGCCCTTTCATCTCTTCATGCTCAGTTTGCATTCAGTTCAACACAGTCTGGCTGGGTTTTTTTTGTCAGTATTATCAGGGGCAGACACCCATATGCTTCAGGAAATCCCTGTAGTTTAAGTAATTCCCAGCATTTGTGCATTCAGCAGACCACTGCTTCTGCTTGCTTATATACAATTCTGCTGTTATTCAGGTATGCAAGGTACTTCAGTGTCTAAAAGGCCCTAAAATATATGCACACACATAATTCAGGTATTTTCTGAAATTGTTTGGGTTTAGTGTGTAATTTCTTCATATTAAGAATTTTAATTTTGCCTAAATGCAACAGGATTGTAATTATTGAGTTCAGTGCTCAGGCAATATATATGGCAGTATAAGGCAGATAAAATCTAAAACAGAAAGAAAAAAACATTTTTATTTCCTTATTGGCTACAAATATCAGCATTGCAATCTCTTATCAATTATCTACAACAAAAAGACATAAATGCCAAAATATCTCTTCCCAGTTTTAGTGTTGCATTTTTTACATGAGCAAAACTAAAATAAGCAGACCTCTTGTACAATAAAAAAGAAAATGTAGCACCCAATGTTACTTTAGTCACCTCACTGCACCAGGGGCTGGCCTGTGTAATCCTTTGGAAGCCATAACAAAGTATCAATATGCAAAATGATAAGAAATCTACATTTTCAATTATAATGGAAATCTTATCACTAGCTATTGTTAGTGTAAACTTTGACCAGTCAGCTTTGCAATATTTTGGTTAACACTGAGGTTTGTTTCTAAACTTTCCTCAGTATCTTTTTTAAGTAAACTAAAATTCCATATGAACTCATTCTTTTTTTCTTTCCACACCACACACTCTAGGTACCAAAACCTAAAAATAAAATAATAATAAAATCTCTTTTCTTTAGGAAGTATTACTCCTCTTGGTTAAATTTGTTCATACCTAAATCTACAACCAGTTCCCAGGTCAGATTTTAAGAGGAAGCTTTTGTCTATTTCGCAGCTCACTAAGGTCTTAGCCCTTCCAGCACATGTGCAGCTGTTTTTCTTTTGAAATCTCTGATATTTCAAGTACACTCAAGTCTTAAATGGTACCTATGCATGCTTTTGATTGGGGAAGACTTGAATTTCATCCTCTCCTGAAATAGGAGTACTCTTTCTCCTTTTGGAAAATCAAACTACTTACATTAAGACTGCTCTTCTTTCACCTCAAAAACTTTATCCCTGAGCTGGCAAACCTACAGTCTCCGAGGACTGCATTAGAACAACAGTATTTACACTAAGAAGACAACACAGTATACCTAAGATCAGACTGCTTATTTTAAAAATCAGGAATGGGAAATAAGTTTATAAGGAAAATACTTCGTCTTTATTTTGCAAACAGATACTCAAGTGATAAAAACAAATGGAACATTAGTAGTCAAAGGATAACTCTGCTGCTGGTGCCCTATTGGACAAAGATTAAAGCTATGCCTGTAATTGATATTAAATTAGCTTGCAAGCCTAAATGAGAAAGCTTAGGTCAGCCATAACAGCTCCACTGCCCCCACATGCATAAAACCCAGCAGACTTGGTGGGATTTGCTTCCAGGTGGCTGGTAACTTGCCAGGAGGAGGAAATGCAGTGGCACTAGGTACTGCTTGCTGTGTTTTGCAACAAAAGACCTCTCTGTAGGATTATGTTGATAAAAGCCTCCTGCCTTCAGTCTTCTATTTGGTACTGCTTAAGGTCTGTTAGTATGAAAGCGAAACTCAGCACCTCATCTGCTATTCTGCGTGGGACATGGACAAAACCAGCTATGAATGGCTTGGGAACAGGCCTAATAAGAAGTGAGCTTTATAGGGAAGGAAACACTTAGAAAAGACGAGAAAGAGGCTTGCACAATTAACATAATTTTCCCAACATTTACATGCATAAACTGCTGCAAAGAATGAGATTTTCCCTTATTTTTCATATACATGGTCAGAACAGAGATGAAGATGATGTTCTTTTATATACTATCCTGCAGGAGATGATGACTGACACTGTGTCCATGCATATAAGAGATTTTTCTGTTTTCAAAACTGAAGGTGAAAAAGTAAAAGTGAACTGAGAAGTAGACAATAAATCAGTATCATTTGTTCAACCAGAATGGATAAAATCTTTCAAGTCTTTTAAGAAAAAGATAGAGAACTGTCATTTTAGAATAGGATCTATTAAAACAAAAAGTCTGCTCTGCAAAGAAGATTGCACAAAAGTGGTTCTACCATCCATCCAGCACAGCTGCTAAGGAATGCAGGTGGTGCCATCACAGAATCACAGATCAGGGATTGTAAGGGACCTCAAGAGATCATCTAGTCCAATCCCCCTGCCAGAGCAGGAACACCTAGACCAGGTCACACAGAAAGGCATCCAGGTGGGTTTTGAATGTCTCCAGAGAAGGAGACTCCACAACCTCTCTTGGCAGCCTGCTTCAGTGTTCTGTCACCCTCACTATGAAAAGTTCTTCTAATATTTCTATTAAATGAAGAGACTTCTGGAGGTCATCCGCTCCAATCCTCCTGCTCAAACAAGGCCACCTAGATACAGTTGTCCAGGACTGTGTCCAGGTGGCTTTTGAATACAGAATCACAGAATAATAGCATTGAGTTGGAACGGACCTTCAAAGGTTATCTAGTCCAATTCCTCTGTAGCGAGCAGAGACATATTGCATTAGATCAGATTGCTCAGAACTTCATTAAGCCTGGCCTTGAATGTCTTCAGGGACAGGGCCTCCACCACCTCTCTGGGAAAGATGTTTGAGTGGCTCACCACCCTCATGGTGAAGTATTTCTTCCCAATATCTAATATGTCCAAAGATGGAGACTTCACCTCTTCCCTGGAGAACCTGTGCCAGTGGTTGATTACCCTCACAGAGAAAAAACGTTTCCCAATGTTCAGAGGAAATTTCCTGTATTTTAGTATGTGTCAATTACCCTTTGTCACCTAAAACCAGCCCAGCTACATTTTCCTTCTACTATCCCTTTAGGTGCTTCTACACATTGCTGAGATTCTCCCCAAGCCTTCTCTTCTTCTGGCTGTACAGACTCAGCTATCTCAGCCTCTCCTCATATAGGAAAGATGCTCCAGTCCCTGAAATCAGCTTCTTGGCCCTTTCACAGAACTCCCTGCAGTATGTTCATGTCTTTCCTGTACTGATGATTCCAGAACTGGAATTAGCACTCTAGATTAGGCCCCACCAGTCCTGAGTAAAGGGACAGGATCACCTCCCTTTGCCTTCTGGAAAGATCTGGCTCCTAGCTGCATAAAATCAGGCTGATGCCAACACACACCACAGGTACTGGGAGTGTTAATAACACCAGGCAGTTAGGTGCTTAAAAGCTACAAATGGCTCATATGTGGTCATTTGCCTACAACAGTCATCACACTCATTTTTTCCTGAATTCAATCTTACCAAGTGCCAGTTGCTGATGAATTGCAGGGAGGATGATTATTGTTAAATGATCAACACCAACGTTTCAGAGTTACACCTCTGAAAATCGATTACACCTATTGACAGATAGCTTAAGCAAGGAATTTCTGAAGATATTTTGGGTTATTCATTCCTCTGGATTCCTGTGAAAGGAAGTCTTTTCTGTTTAATGCTGTTGCATTTTAGGCATCAGTGTAATAGACTGTACAGGCTAATACTTCATAGAGAAAACACAACTGCTCTGTGGAGCAGAGCAGTCATAGTGCCAGGTGAAACACAGAACCTGCAAAGTCTCAAATTTCTCCTTCCCAGGGAATCACAACACTGCAGTGTTTAACTTCTGCTTAGTTCAGAAAAACAAGTGAAAATAATTTTTCTTGGTTACTGCATTTCTTGAATAAAATATTATTCACTGCTGATTAAAATAGACAACTCATGCTATTTTTACCACCATCCAAGAATGAGTATTTCAGTAATTCCTACAGTTGGGAGGAGCAAAGAAGTGACAAAAACCAACCATGGGTTTCCAGGTTCCCAGCCTGACAACCATAGGTTCCAAACTTTTAGGGCTTTGGTGTCCCAGAGCAGCTCATTGGGCCATCTCACCTCTGCACAGACCCATGTCCTGTGATATCAGATGACTCCAGCCTTTCCAGGCTGTGTGGTCTTCAGCAAAGGGTGAAAGCCTCAGGTTTCCTGCTTCCAGAAAACCCCTAAGAGAGGATTCCTGTTGCTCCATAGTCCAGGATTTGCTAGTATCTCTCCAGGTGCTGGAAACCAGTCCAGGCAGCTCCAGCAAGGCCAACTCCCACACCGTCATGGGAGTTTGAAGGTCACATCATTTCTTTCACAGACCAGACTTCTTCTTACAGGCCATCCAGGCTGTCTCTGGAGACTGCACAACACAGACTGCAACTACAAGTGCTGATGGGAACAAGCTACACTGCATTTCCTGTGCATGTTGTGCTTGGGCACTGAATAAATGGGAAACACATGAATGCTGAGTTATGTGCTATCTGCCTGGTTTTCCAAGTAAATAATTTAGCTAATTTCCTCACAACAATGACCTTCCATTTTGGTGGGAAGTCCTCTGCTTCTGGGCTAGTTTGATTTTTCCAGTACTTCAGTGGGGCTGTTTTTAACCAATCCTGTTAAGGAGAATGGTAACAGAAATCACCACACAACCAGCATCCATCAGCTCATCACAACTCATCAGACCAAACACCATAGAGCAACAAAAATGATGAAGGGATTGGAGCATCTCCCTTATGAAGAACGGCTGAGGGAGCTGGGTCTCTTTAGCCTGGAAAAGTGGAGACTGAGGGGGGACCTCATTAATGTTTATAAATGTGTAAAGGATGAGTGTCAGGAGGATGGAGCCAGGCTTTTCTCAATGACTTCCAATGATAGGACAAGGGGAAATGGGTATAAGCTGGAACATAGAAGGTTCCAGAAAAATGTAAGAAAGAACTTTTTCACAGTGAGGGTAACAGAACACTGGAACAGGCTGCCAAGAGAGG
>VZTY01001902.1:0-11080 GCA_013400935.1 Turnix velox
CTGTCCTCATAGGGCAGTTGCCATAAAGTATTCTGAACAGAACATCCCAATACTTTTTTGAAGTCCATTAAACTTAGGTTTTCACTAAAATATTTGTATGCAATATCTTACGTGGTATTAGTGCTGACTAATCCTAAGATAAATATGAAAAATACAGAATTTGCTTCTGTAAGACAGCACAGAGATACACATTATAAAGTCATCACATCCTGACAGGGTAATTACATTATGAAGTCCATTAGAGTGTTCTATTAGGTACTGATTTAGAATGACCACTACATTATCACAAGGTGTCAAAATCACAACATTTTAATCTGCAGATTAGAAGACAAACAATTTTCTCCTAATTAGGTAGTGGTATTCAAATATAAGTATTTTTTACTGAAGATCTTATAAGAAAACACTATGTGATCATAGAATCATTGAATGCATTGTTGAGTTGAAAGAGACCTTCAAAGGCCATCTAGTCCAATCCCCTGGAGTAAAAGCGGGAACTTCCTGCAATAGATCAGGTTGCTCGGAGTCTCATCAGACCTGGCCTTAAATGTCTTCATAGATGGGGCCTGCATCACCTCTCTGGGCTAAATGTTCCAGTGTCTCACCATTCTCGTGGTTAATAACTTCTTCCTAATGTCTAATCCAAACACAACCTATGCTGGTTTATAATACATTGCCTCTTTTCCTGTCACTAAATGCCCTAACAATCCCTCCCAGCTTTCTTGTAGGTCCCTTCAGGTATTGGTAGACCACTATAGGTCTCTGTGCAGCCTTCTCTTCTCCAGGCTGAACAGGTCGTCACAGCAGAGGTGATACAGGCTTTGGATCCTCTTTGTATGAACCTCAACAATACTTTTGCCATCCAAGATGACAAACAATAGACAAAAATTAAAGAATTCAGACTATTATAGGAAATATGGAAGAAAACAGACATTTCCTCAGCTGCCTTCAGGATAAAATTGTGTGAAAGCCAGTCCCAATAAACAGCTCTGAATCTCACCCTGCACTTTTTCAATCATATTTTAATCCATTTTAACCTGCTATTAAAGACCTTTACAGATCATTACAATGAAAAAATGTTACTCTAATTTTTTTAAACTGAACATTTAACATAATCATCATGTCTCTTCATTTTACTGACAATCCATATGCATCTTTTGCTTACAGAAGAGTGTTTTTTAAATTGTTTTTGTTTCTTTTTTTAATAATGGAGTGCAATCCAAACTGAAGAAATGCCATAAAAGAAGGTATATAGGGAGAGAAAATGGCAAAATCAGAATACTACAGCTTGCTCATGCTTACTTTCTTCATGCCACAAATAAGATCCTTCTAAACATACAAAATAGAGAAAAAATAAAAAAAACCTGTACATAGCATTTACAAAACTATATGGACTAAACCTGTGTAATGAAATGGACTAATAAGAAAAGGTACCACGCTCATACCTATGCACCATACCGATGGTGTACCCATAGTTTCAATATGCTGGAAACCCCTTCACTGATTGACCAATGTAATAAAATTGAACACTACTTTAAAAAAAAAAAAGTGTAAATACATCATCAGGACACACTTGGCCACTCAGAGCATCTTTAGACCATACCCTACAACTCATCTCAAAGCAGTAATTTCCTAGAGAGCAGTGATTCATGGTCTAAGTCCACAGATGTGGACACTCCCCAGATTTAAATCCATCTCATCTGCAACTGTATCAAGCTCCTGCAGAAAGAAGCTTTGCCATTTGCCAGACAGTCCCAATTTAGTATTATCAACAAAATTGTTAAACATACCCTAGGTCACTAATTCATGTTACTAATGAAGACATGTGGGCCCTGTTGTTCCACTCTTTACCAGTGTTACTCCATAGAAGCGAGGGGAAAAAATACAAGAAAACCTTTTCTCATGTGTGGAATAATTCCACTTTCATAATGAATTCTGTCTATCTGTTCAGCTCCATGGATAAGGTTCAGAAACTTCTGCAGTTTAGCAGGCAGGAGAGTAGCAATCCCACCATGAACTGTGATTAAGGAAAGCTGAATCCCTGTACTCAACATTTTTTATTTTCAGCTGGCATAATCACTTACATTTAAAGCCCAAGAAACAAATTATTTTATTAAATTACATTAAATAGCTTAAATTAGGAAAATAAATTTCCAAGTAAACAGTGAAATTAATACTGCTATTTTGCAAAACATGAGCTTTAAATCAAAGTCCTTTTACAAAAGCCCTTCTTTATACATAATTTAGGCTTAGCTTCTTAAATTAGAGCTTGTTGTTGCATTTTCTGCCACACAGGAAAAAGAATTAATGCATTTATGAAGAATAACTACATTTCAACTTCAGCTTCAGGCACAACATTTTCCTATTTTTCCTTCTTTCAACTCTAATTCCAAAATCAACAATTTGGGCCAACTCTTACACTTTCTACTCTTCATGAAACAAAAACCTATTGCACAGTAGACATTTATAGCAGGCAACACTGACCAAAGTGAAATTATACCAGTAGCATCAAAACTATAAGGTCTCCAAGTGCAGAGAAGTATTCAAATTCATTGAATTTATTTTTAATATGGTGAAATATAGCTATATAGACATTGTTAGCTCAAGATTTGGCATAATGCTGGGGACAGCCACTCCTGATGCTGTCTTCTGCAGCTGGCAATGATAGCAGCAGGCAGAAAAACAAACTTGGAAACCTCTTCTCTAGTTATTATGATGAAGTGAAAGAGAGTAGCTCTGTGGAAAAAGGCTGGGGATACTGATGGAGGAGAATCTGGGCACAAGCCAAAAATATATGCTCGCAGAACAGAAGGCTGCAAATCCTGGGCTGCAGGTCCAGAGAGGTGATTCTGCCCCTTTACTCTGCTCTCATGAGACCCTATGCAGAGAACTGAGTCCATCTCTCTAGCCATCAGCACAAAAAGGACATTGACAGCTTGGAGAGGGTCAAGAGGAGGGCCACAAAGATGACTTGAGGACTGGAGCACCTCTCCTATGAGAACAGGCAGAGGTGCCTCATAGCAGCCTACCTCTACCTGAAGGGAGCTTACAGGAAAGCTGGGGAGGGACTGTTTGAAAGAGCATGTAGCAACAGGATGAGGGGCAGTGGTTTTAAACTAGAGCAAAGCAGATTTAGATTGGACATTAGGAACTGCTTCCCAATGAGGGGTGGAGAGGCACTGGAACAAGCTGCCAAGAGAAGTGGTAGAGACCCCATCCCTGGAGACATTCCAACCAGGCCTGATGAGGCTCTGAGCAGCCTTATCTAGAGCAACAGATAAGGGGGGGTTAGAATAGATGATCTCTGAAGGTCCCTTCCAACTCAATGCATTCTATGATTCTATGGTTACTATTACAAAGGAGAAAAAAAAAAGCTAGAAAAATATCATCAAAGGGGAAACAATGGAGCTGTGTTCCCCAGAATGAGCAAGTAACTGAAAAAAGCTTTGTGAAGTGTGAACTTTGTAGATACTAATGATTCATTAGCAATATGAAACTGAAAAATTCTCACAGCTGAAAAGCACTCCAGCTTCTGTAAATTCATCTCTGTTACTGGTGATGATGAGAAGAGAAGTCCTGTACAGACTGTCCACGTTCTAGACTGTCTAATTATTCTCAAGGCTGAAGGAAATGGTGCTATTGGTAACAAATTTTCCATGTGTCTAAACTAATTAAAGGTGGTGTTTTGGAGGAGATTATAATAAAACAATTAGATTTAAACTTTCACAATGAGCTTTTTCATTTTTATAGTAGTCTCACTATACCTATTCCAAGTTGAGATTCTCATCTTGAACTATTACTTCTATTACTTCTCAACTTCAACTATTACTTGCATCTTTGAATCCCTTTTTGGTAGTAAGCATTAATTTGCAAAATTAAGCAATAAAAGTATTCAGTTTTCCATCAATACAGAAAAGAGCAATTAGAGTTTACCTTTCTCGAGAACTGAAGATATTATTTCAGATTATTTAGTCTGTTAACTCAGATTAATTTCGTTCCCATCAATTATTTCTCTTCCTTTTCTTTCTTCAATATTGCTATGGCATGTGAACCAGCAGAGGTTTACATTATACCACAGCTTCCTGTCCTTAGGTTTCAAATCCCAAAAGAAACCGCCATTCAGGATTATTGTTATGCAGTTTCCAATGTTACACACAGAAAAAAACCCTGTTCTCTGTTGATTGAGAGACCATCTAATATAAACAGGTTTCTTCCTCCCATTGCTACGGAGAGTAAATTTTTTTGCAATTCTTGTACTGCTCAAACAGGACAATCATCATTGCTTTATATTAGCTTCAATAGAACATTAAATAAATACTCTTCCTTTCCATATGTCAGCAAATTGGAATCAGACTTCACTGTCACAGAGAAAATAAGATACATATTTACCTATTCCAAGCACACAAGTCCTTTTAAAGAAAGACTCAGGCTAACGGAAGAACTGCAAAGCAACTCCTACTATGAAGAGCAGATAACCATCAATGTGTTGAATATAGAGAAGGCAAAACCTTGATCCTCTGGCTGAAATGATCCCAAAGTCATTTAAAAAAATCCTTTCAAACACTTCAAAATAAAGGACAAGAACATACTTAAAAAAATTAAATCCCACAAAGGACATACGACTTTTTGATCAGGAGACAGAAATAGAAAAACAAAAAAAGATTCAGGTTCAAACAAAATACAAAAAGTCGGTACTTTCCATTATAAAGATATAAAATATTCACAGTACCAAAGAGATGCACCATTATATTCACCCTTGGAAACACAATTGCTGACGATTTCATAAGTTGATTTACCTGAAATGAATCAGAGTGCTCTTCTTATTTTTCATTCCCATCTGCTCAAATGTACATGTTCACCATATGTGAGCATCTGAGTTTGCATGGTGACTACAGCTAAATGCTACAGGAATACTCAGGTCAAGGTGAAATACAGAACACATGGAAAATGTCTTCTGGTTTAAATGAGTTTGAGTGGTGGACAAGCCATATGGGTACCTGAGCATAAAGTACATTCTACTGCCTGCAGAATTTTTAAAGACAAGGAAGTGTCAACTTGGAAAATGGATTCCAATTATCAACAGAAAGATGAAACAAGAATAAGGAAAAAAGTGAAAAAAATGAAAAAATATATTAAATGCTGTTTCAATCACAATATCTATGTGGACTGTACATTATGACACTAGAAAAAGTCACAGTCTGTTCTGTAAGCATTAATCTTCAGGAAAATCATATGAATTTTTTCTCTTCCATCAGGAAATCTCCCTCCAGTCAATTTCAAAATGGCTTCAAAATCCTCCATCCACAGCACCTTTCTTCTAAGAATCCCCTAATCCAAGATAAAGAAAACAAAAGGAAATTTATGAAAATAATAATCCCAGTCCAAATTATGTGCACGTAAAAATCAGAGGAAAAGGAGTCCAGATTTTTATATAGATGTGTGGGTTTGCTGTATTTTTTGTTATTTATATGAATTATAATTCTCATATCTTCAAAAAATATAAGTTCAAAGAAAGAAAGAAAGATGGAAAGAAAGAAGTAAAGAAAGAAAGAGCTGTTGCTCAGAGATGAAAATGAAAGGAAGCAACACAAAGGGACATAAAAGTAAAATATGAACAACAGATATTTGTGTCTGAAAAACGGCACCAATTTCCTAACCCTTATTTAATGTTCATTCGTTAATTAACATTCATTTCTCAGGGACATAAGTTTGAAAAGGCTGTTTCACATTACTTTAGTAAGAATCACTTTTATGTCATGAAAAGTTTGAGGGGAAAAAAACAAAAAAGTCTCTGAATATAATTTCCTCTTTATTGCTACTGCAAAGTTAAGAAATGAAATCTATTATTTAATTACATTGGATCAAGCAACAGGAAGAGCAGGGAGTGTTTGAGTCACAACATCCCTGTAAGGATAAATTACTACCTCTTGCTAAAAACAGTTTTAACGGACTGAAATTGTGCAAATGGTTAAAATCAAAGCAGCAAATTTTGTGACAGAACATTAATAGTGTGAAAATTATTACATGGATTTAGATTCTCTCCAGAATCTGAAGATAGTTTAAAAACTCAACAATAGCTTCTGGGCCTGCTATGTTTAATGCTTTGCATAGGAGATATTTGGATAATCTGCTATGTAAACTTCAAAATTTGTCTGCTATTACTACCAAACTTTTATTAGCCACGAGGGACTTCCCTTAGCTGCGCTTCAGTAATGTTTACTAGATTCCTCAAATTGAATGCAACTGTTGGAATAGTTAAAGCATTTTATTTCATAAGTATGTTATTGGAATAAAAATAAATAAATAAATGGGTAGTCTTCAAAATATGATGAAAAGGATTATAAAATGCTGGAATAACTTGGCAGCTGGTAAAGAATCCAGATGTATATATAAAGGTGCAAATGTTGAGATCTTCAATATATTTTAAATTGTCCGGAGATGCTCTAAAATAACTTTTCAGGAAAATACCATCATTTCTTCAAACTAGAACTCACTAAACTATGAGAGCATTTCACAGATAATTTGAACAACAATGGGAAATATCTTTGAAGCTGCTCAGGAAAGCTACACCTAAGCCTGAAGGCAGTATGAGAGAAAGCTTTAGCTTTTCTTTGACAAAGTTATCCTGGAGGCAACTGAGACTGATTTTCTTGGCCCATCAGAGACTGGAGTGACCTCTCAAGTCCACAGGATGGATGGCATGAACTGGGTAACTATGAGCCATGAAGCTTTTTGAGAAAAAGTGGAGAAAGTTTTTGAGAGGAATTAAGGAAATAAGATGGAAATAGCCCTTTGCATAAATCTGGATCAAAGTTTTTCACAGTGCTTTCAGTATTATGCACATGGCTTACTTCTAAACTTCTAACAAAGTCTACGAAAGTGGTCATAAAAACAATCCTTTCAACCATGTGGCTTTTCAGAGAACTCCATGATTCTAACAAGACAAGAGTAATGTGTCATGTGCGATGAAATTCATGGCATATTTTCTATGTTCATCAGGTGAAGTCTGAGTTCTCTAGATACATTAAGGAAAACTCACAAGTAACAGGCAATGCAATAGGACAAGAGGAAATGGCTTCAAGTCATGCCAGAGGAAAGTTAGTTTGTATATTAGGAAAAATTTTTACACTGAGAGAGTTATCAAGCACTGGAACAGGTTTCCTAGGGAAATTATGGAGACACCATTCCAGGAGGTACTTAAAAGCCAGGTAGACATAGAGCTTACAGATATGGTTTCATAATGGTTCTTGTCAGAGTCAGGTTTATGGTGGGACTTTATGATCTGAAAGGTCCCTTCAAACCAAGACAATTCTCTGATTTTAACAAGCCTCCTAACATGCCCCACTGGAGATTAGACCTCTTTTAAAAAAGCATAGGCACCATCACCATGTTTCAGACAATGGCTGCATAGATTTCTTCATAAAGAGATCTTGGTGTTTCTGCACTAGCCATAGTCTAAATGGACTGCAAAAGGGTACCTGGTTCTCTAATTATTAGAGATATTCTCTAAAGTGTTTATGGAAATGGGGGGAAGACTAGCCAAGACTTAAATGCCATCAACAAAACTCTAAAAAAAACCTCACTTGAGAAACACAACAACAAAAACCAAAACATAAATGAAAAATGAAACACTTTTATTATTATAATGTACTTATAAAAAAGTGAATTCGAGTATCACTAACAATCTGAAAACTATGTTTGCCAAAAAACAAGGATGAGTAAAATCCATACAAGTATCATGAAAATGAAAAGAAACCTCTGTTCTCAGAATGACAGAATAGATAATGTTTTCTAAAGGACACGAGGAAAGAATGATTCAAAGTGAGAAGTAATCAAAAGAGAGGAGATTTAGATTATATATTAGAAAGAAATTCTTTACTGTGAGAGTAGTGAGACACTGGAACAGGTTGCCCAGAGAAGCTGTGGCTGCCCCATCCCTGGACGTGTTCAAGGCCAGGCTGGATGGAGCTTTGAGAAACTTGGTCCAGTGGAAGGTGGCCCTGCCCAAAGCTGGAGTTGGAATCCCATGATCTTTGAGGTCCCTTCCAATACAAATAATTTTATGATTCTTTATTCAGATTATATGATTCTGTGTAGAGCAGATAAAGAAAAGATACAAGGCTGTATAGGATTTAAGAGGGAACACTGATTATTGAGGGGATTTCACAGGTCAAGAAAGTAGGGTGGGATAAAGCCACTAACAACAATAAATAAAACATTCTCCATTAACACAAATTTTTTTTACAGTGGAAAACCTAGGTTACCTCTGTGTTCATATGATATCATTGATATTGTTTCCACATTCATTTCACAAAACAAGGCACAGAACAACTCAGGGCAAAGTTAGAATAAGACAAAAATAATCTTCTCTTTGCTCCCTCACCAACCATTTAGCAACAATCCTTCAGAGTTAACATATCTAATGCAATAGGAAAGATCTGCAAAATAAAGCAGAAATGGGGAAAACAAACAAGTATCTTCTTAGCTTTAACTGAAGAGTTTTTTGGATCTAAATTTGTGCGCGCTTCTAAGCAAAACCTATAAATATAATCTAGATCCTAAAGATGCAAAATGCAGAGGTGATTTAGCAGACACACACCCCCCCATAAAAATTGTGCCCAATATATTTTTCTTTTAATCCAGAGTAAGTGGGACAGCCTTATATCATATATAATCATAATTCTGTGTGACATTTAAACCAAAAACCAAGTAAACATTTAAACTAAAAAAACTGCAAACCTCCATAAAGCTTTACAAATAGTGTGTCACTTTAATATAAAGCTAAGAGACAGTAGCATAAACAATGTCAGGACAGTCACTAGTTTACAGTTCAGAACTTGGACTTGCAACATTATAAAAGTAAATCTTTAACATTCACTAAAAATACTTTTCTGGTTTGAAGAGAATCTACAGCATGCACTAAGTCCTTAACATCAGAAGTCAAAAAGCAAAAGAAAAATAGCCAAAAGTAAAGCTTAATTAGGTTTGAAAGTCAAATAAAAAAGCAAAGCAAAGGAGGTTTCAGACATAAAGCAGTACAAAGAAAGACAATCTGTGCAGAATGAAATAAAGATGGAAAAGCAAAACATAATTCTAAACCAGGAGAATAATTTTTAGTGACCATTGAGAATAAGAAATTTTGAGCATGGGAGGAAAGGCACAGCAATTCATGGAAGAATTATAAGGACATAAATTACTTCTAATCATAGAATGGTTTGGGTTGGAAGGACCTTTAAGGGCCCCTCAATCCAAACACCCTGCTGTATGGAGGAACATCTTCCATTAGATCAAGTTGCTGAGAGTCCTGTACAGCCTAAAATACAGCCTGGTGCACTGAATGGAAAAAAAAAAAAGATTTTACAGCACTCCAGCCATCAGCATGGGATACTTCAGATGTGAATGAATGGTAAATATAACTGAATGTCTGCTGATATTAATAGTCAAATAAATCAGCAAAGTTTGGGGAAGCTAAAGGGATCAAATAATTATAGGCTGCTGGCTGCAAGTACTTGAAGAGCAATTGGAAAGATGACAGATCCAAATTCTTCTTGGTAGTGTCAGATGATATAATGAGGGGCGACAGCCAGTAATTACAATTTGGAAGTATCGAGTAGGATGTCAGGAAATCATTTCTCACAGGGAGGATAGAGCAGCATGGCAGCAGGCAAGCAGGACTGGCTCTCAGAAATTCCCAGAGGAGCTTACTAAGCTTTAGCTGGGCAAAGCTAGGGCTGACCAGATCTATTACTGGTAATAGTCAACCTTTGAGTGGGTTGGACTAGATATCTCTGCATGAGCTAGCAGTGTGCACTCGCAGCCAAGAAGGCCAACCAAATCCTGGGTTGCATCAAGAGGAGTGTAACCAGCAGGTCAAGAGAGGTGATTTTACCCCTCTACTCAGCACTGGTGAGACCCCACCTGGAGTATTGCGTCCAGTTCTGGAGCCCTCAACACAGGAAGGATATTGAGCTATTGGAGAGGGTCCAGAGAAGGGCCACGAAGATGATCAAAGGGTTGGAGCAACTGCCCTATGAGGACAGGCTGAAGGAGTTGGGGTTGTTCAGCCTAGAGAAGAGAAGGCTCAGAGGGGACCTCATAGTAACTTATCAGTACCTGAGGGGGTCCTACAGAAAGGCAGGGGAAGGAATTTTTAACATAATATCAGATGGGAGGACTAGGAACAATGGATATAAATTAGAGGGGGATAGATTTAGACTAGACATAAGGAAGAAATTCTTTACAGTGAGGGTGGTGAAGCACTGGAACAGGTTGCCCAGGGAGGTTGTGGATGCCCCATCTCTGGAGGTGTTCAAGACTAGGCTGGACAGGGCACTGGGCAGCCTGGTCTAGTGGGAGGTGTCCCTGCCTATGGCAGGGGGGTTGGAGCTCGATGATCTTTGAGGTCCCTTCCAACCTAAACTATTCTATGATTCTATGATCTCCTAAGGTTTAGCTTTCTCTGTATTTTGTTTACTACAGAATCATGGAACATGCTGAGTTAAAAAGGACCTTTAAAGTTCATCCAGTCCAGCCCCCCTGCAGTGAGCAGGGACATCTTGCCACCAAGAGCCTCAAGTCTGGCCTTGAATGACTCCAGGGATGGGACTTCCAACATGTCATTTGGCAAGCAGTGCCAGTGCCTCACCACCCCCATAGTGAAGAACGTCTTTCTCATGTCTAATCTAAACTCCTCTGCTGTAGTTTAAAAGCATTGCCCCCTGTCCTGTCACTACATGCCCTGGCAAACAGACCCTCCACAGCTTCCCTGTAGGTCCCTTCAGGTACTGGTAGGCCACTATGAAGTCTCCCTGGAGCCTTCTCTCCTTCAGGCTGTACAGCCACGACTCTCTCAGCCTCTCTCGTAGTGCTCCAGCCCTCTCGTCATCAATTCTTTCTGAGTTTTGGATTAAAGGAAATTGTTTACTTCTGTTGGTACAGGTTCCTTCCCTACATATGGAATAGGGTACTCTATCTACTGCTCCACTAAAATGAAAATTATTATAAAAAACTGTATGTCAACAAAGTCAAAGTGCAGAAATCCAGTCCTGTGGACTTAGCAAAAGACAGACAGCACAAGGAGAGA